>LPNX010163743.1:1265435-1370519 GCA_001517045.1 Pseudotsuga menziesii
AATAATAAAAATATTGGTATAATTGACAAAACAAGCACTCATTGTAGTATTTAAAAATGCCCTCTCATTTTGCTTCACTAAAACGCACTCCTGTTTTGCTTCACTAAAACGCCTACCCGTTTTTCTTTAATAAAACATGCTCCCATTTTGCTTCAATAAAACGCGCTGCCATTTTGTTTAAATTAAAAAATGTATTCCCTCCAAATGATAAGGTTGAGCCTCCACCCATGCTTTCATGGAATTCTTATGCCTATGTGTCTGCTTCATACTTTGCTTTGGATTCAACATGCCTATGCCTTGGAGTATGATAAACCATGGCTAAATCAGCATTATATCCAAATTTTTCAATATGCTCATGTTTATCCGTTTGTCTGATTATGCTGCACACCTCCATTTTTTATAAGATTTTAGAAACATATATGGTTTTTTTTGCAGATTCCAAATATGTAAATTTTAACAAGAATACATATTTTTTTCTATTTTTTCTTATTTATCTTATGTCATCACTGCTCAACTCGAAAAACAAACTATTATTGTTTCGTCCATATCTCTTTTGTTTCTCAACCATTTTTAAAAAAATGGTATGGTGCACTAAAGAACATCAACCTCTACATGCTATAAAAAACCTATTTCCAAATAATTTCATTAAGACATTCAAACGCTACACCCACAATTGACGTACCATTTTCAAGGTTTGATCTCTGAGATAATTAAAAACAAAATTAAAAACATTATTTTTATTATTGGAAAAATAGTCGTACACTAGTACTATATGTTATCTATATGTATACCGGTTTTCGTAAGTTTATTCCATCATTTAGTCACTCAAACGTTGCACCCACAAAAACATATACCTTATAATTTGTCCCAAAAATAAAAAAGTTCCCATTAAAAAAATCTAACTTTAGATAGTTAACATCATTTTCAATTGAAAAAATTGTATATTTGGAAAGGTCATTCAATTTCCTACATTTCTTTTTTTTTACTCATCACAAGATTCATTGTGTAAGTGTTTCAAAATATCCATGAAAGTTGATGGATGTATGTTTTTTCAGTTTTCTATTGCATCTAATGCACCAAAAGAGACCCTCAACTTTGTGCACTCACCCACATATATATATATATATATATGAGCTATCTACATAGGAAGGTTAGATGAGCACACAATAACACTACACAATGGTATCAGAGCCACTGGATCAATTACCAGGGCCTTAAGGGCCTTTTTCATGCTTAAATTGAAAACAAGATTAACTACAAATCTATGTAAAAACTTATCATTTCAAAAGTTAAATTGAACAACACCAGACCTTTCCCTAATTAGCTATAGCCTCTACACTACCTGCAAGAAATAGGGACTTGTCAGAAAACTCATATTTAATATGGAAGGAAATCAACTTTCAAAATAAATCGAGAAAGTTAAAAAAATATATACACAGATTTCCATAAATACAAATACTACAAGTCTAAATGACCATATCAACATAACCAATTTTAACCAAAAAAAATATAGCCATCAAATCAATTAAAAAAAAATTAAGTTTTCAAATGCACAACGTTATTATAACTATTATTCACTTGAATACAAAGTATCATATCTATAATGTAATAATCACTTGAATACAAAGTATCATATGTATAGTGTAATAACCATAAACAAGTAATGAAAGCAGAGTTTAAATCTCTATGGAAATAACCATTAAAATATTGAAATATAAAATATTTAAAGAAAGAACTTTAAACTATATATATATATATATATATATATATATATACATACACACCAGAATGATTGAGACCTACAAATAACAAGTGAAATTAGCAGCAAAGCTGCTTATACCTGTCTTAAGAAATTGTTTAATCTAATAATTTAAAAATGTTTTAATTTATTAGTTTTACATACCTAGGTTTAATTTAATAGTTATTTATAACCCAAATTTAATCTCATAATTTAGAAATGTTTTGATTTAATAGTTATATATAGACCAAAGTTAAAGTTAAAGTTTGACATAAAAATAATTGGATATTAAATAAGAAGCCATAAGAAAATGTGAGTGTGATTAGAAAAATCAAAATTATATTAAATACTTAATGTTGAAGATATTAATTGTATAATAATTTATAGGGATTTTATAAAATTTGCATTTCTTTAGTACAAAATTTTACCATTTTTTTTGCTATTAATAATAAAAAGGCTAAATAAATTATTAAACTATAGTAAGTCTATAATATAATGTCACATTTGTTTAAATAAACCAATAAATAAAATATTAATCATCATATTTAACTATCATTTAACTAATTAAAATATTAATCATTATATATGTTTTAAATAAACCAATAAATATTTTTTAGAAATATTTATAAGTTATAGTGACTACAAATTGACAACATTACAATTCTCATAAACACAAAGCGTTATATCTTATCCTGACTGCAATTTGTGGAGAGCAGATAAGACTAACACGCATACATGCAAATCATTATACCTTACGTTGGGATAACTCAAATCCAGGGTTGACAACGAATCCAAGAAGTTGAGACTCTATCTCTGCGGTCTAGGATGTTAAGCCAAAAAATAATAATAAATAAATAAATAATTCTTACTGAGGGCCTCAACACCCGAATTCAAAAGCTTCGTGAAAACCTTCTCAGATGTAGTTCTACACCCGGTTGGGGCAGGCCCCACGCGCCTTTTACAAATTACACAAAACATTATAATTTGACAATTCTTATTAATTATATAAATCCTATTGGTAATATAGGTTGCCATTGATGGAAAATAAGATAACAGACATTGCCTATGATGACAAAGCAGATGACATGGCATGTATAATGATGTGGCATGGTTACATGGCATGGATGATGATAGGGCAGATATGATGGCATGACATGGCATAGATGATGGCATGGCATGACGTTGAATTCATTGTTGCAGTATGATATCACTCTGGACAAATATGGAAAAATGGTGAAAATCAAGAAATTGACTAAGTATGAAATAATTAGTCAAAATTGGTCCAAGTAGTATTGAGGAAAAATGCCTGCACCATGGTACTAGTTTATATATTGTTATAGTGGCTATCCA
This sequence comes from Pseudotsuga menziesii, assembly GCA_001517045.1. Lineage (NCBI taxonomy): Eukaryota > Viridiplantae > Streptophyta > Pinopsida > Pinales > Pinaceae > Pseudotsuga > Pseudotsuga menziesii. The sequence continues at coordinate 1,268,524 of LPNX010163743.1, forward strand.
TTAATGGTATCAATTTGACTTCATCACCCCTGTGGAGAAATTTCTAGGTATTCCAAAAGAGGGTTTTGCACCAAAGCAAGTAAAAATGGCTAAGTAGCCTCAGAGAGATGCCTGCCACAAATTGTATGTTGAAGAAAATGCCTACACCAAATGAGGATCTTGTAGAATGGTGTTTTTTATACTCAACCATGGTCTCAGATTGTCCAAAGAGACTCTAAGAAAAAATTTATAGACTTGCCAAAACAGTTCTTTAGGAAAATTGTACTAAGTCTAGGAGAGCACAAAAATTGTCCAAGTATAAAACTGCCTAAGTGGACTCAGGGAAACACCTTCCACATATCATAGGATGATGAGAAAAATATTTTGAGAGTATGGATCTCTATATTATTGTATGGTTCATACAACCATGTCATTAGCTTAACCAAAAATTCTCTGAGGAAGAAACTTATATCAATCTACCAAAAGTGCCTCTCAACCATATTTTCTCTACTCCTGTAAAATGCACGTTGATGAGAGAGAAAGTAGTTTCAGAGGATGAAATTGCTCCTAATGGATTCACCTTATTGGCCTCTACCCGATGAGTGTCTCACATTCCAAGTTTGATGAAAAAAAATGAAAAAAAAATCACCTTAGGGATCTGGGGTTTGAAGAAATTTGTCTAAGTGTTATAACAAAAGTTTGGAAGACTATTTTCAAATTCCCTCCACATGTTGTTCCTATGCCCATAAATTCATCAGATGACATGGATTTGTTCCTTGAAGATATGCCTATCCATCCATAGTTTTATTTTCTTGGATGATGGTCAAACATGCAAATATAGGCCTGCTAAGTTTCAGAAAAAAATAAGTTTTCCTGTCTAAATGTTTGACACAGGAAGTCTAAGATGCCATTTAGAAATTCCCACCAAAGTCTCTCCTTATGTCAATAAATTTATTAAAAGGTGTGGGTCCATTCTTTGGCGATTTGGCCATACACTCATGGTCTTAGTTTTCAGTATGGTGGTCACAAGTGTGAGATATGGATCTGCCAAGTTAGCAAAAAATTATGGTTGTCTGTTATAAATAAATAAAATCTTCCTAATTGTTAAACACGGGAAATATGAAAGGCCATTTTGAAATACATGCCAAAGGTTGTCTTTGCTCCAGTAAATTCATCCAATGGCATGAATGTGTTCTATGGTCATCTATCCATCCATTCATGGTCTTAGATCTCCATTTGGTGGTCACACATGTGAATGTGGAGTTTGCAAAGTTGGTGAAAAAATAAGTTTACCTTAAAGAAGAAAAACGCCTGCAAAATAAAATTGTTTATTATTAAAACAAATTTAAAATGATGAAGCTTTAATTAATAAATAGATAAGCTACATGCATCATTACAGAGATTTAAAAAGAGACATAAAATAGAATTAAAATGTATGTCTTAATAAACAGAAACAAAAATGTAAAGAGAGTTTATTATTAATAAACTAATAAATAAATAGAGAAGTTTATGATTGATGAAATGGCATGAAAAACAAAAAGTGAAAGGACGTGGTGGGTCAAATATGAATCTGATAAATGATAATAAACTGACAAATTATAATAAACAGAGATGTTAAAACAGAATTAGAAAATAAGCTACAAGAATATAGACAATCTATAGGCATATAAATGAAACAAATCAAGCTACAGGAATTAGTTAAACATAGTTATAATTAACAACAACAACAAAAGAGACGTGAAAGTGAAAGGCTATGATCCTGTTATGAAACAAGGCAATGTTCCAAGAAAATTAAATTTGTAAAAACGCATAACTACATATTAAAAATAACAGATAGATATCTGAAGAGTTGTGAGGGTGAAAATCCATGAGTTCATTCTACAAGTGTGGAATGGTTAAATGATGAACATATTACATGATTAAATGTTAATAAAATAGATCATTTAAAGTGGCACAAAGATGGAAAAACATGAGCCCAGATTTGAAGAGGTACGAATCTGAAAGGACATGAATGAAGTACTTAAATGAAGATTCGAATTGGAAGATATGTGTGTCTTGGAGTCAAAAGTTGTTGTAGCAACCTAAGCAGTCCAAGACAAATTTGAAGTACCAAAATTGAAGAAAAGATACAGTATAGGGTGGAAGGGTGGAGCTAGGGAAGGTTGGTGCCTACAAGGGAGTAGGTGCTTCCTTGTCAAGTCATAATTGACTAAATAGGGGTGTGGGTGTATCATAATCAGTTGGTGTTGATCCAAAGTGGAAGAAAATGTCTTCCTTCTATTGTAATTTGTAAAAATGCAGTTATAGGAATGTGTTGGTGGTTTTCCCTATTGGGTTCTATGATAAAAATTTGAGTTCAAACTTGTAATTATTACTTTTGCAAATAATAACTAACTAAAGTGAAATAAGTTTTGTTTGAAATTGTGTCACTGATTCACCACCCCCCCCTCTTAGTGACAGGACATGATCCATCAATTGATATAAGAGCAGGATCCTTCACTATAGGTTAACCACTCAAAGGAAGATCCTATTAAACACCACAATGGATCAACAGATGAATATGTCATTAAGAGTCCCCATATTTGATGGTGAAGACTATGTTTTCTGGAAGATTAGAATGAAAAGCTATTTGATGTCCATTGGACTGGAAGCATGGGCATTAGTTGAAGAAGGATATGATGTTCCAAAATTCATTCCCACAGAAACAAAAGACAAGAGAAATTTTGGGAACATGTAAATGCCTTAAATACATTACAAGCTAGGAGTGAGTAAGAGGGTGCTTGCAAAGTACTAACCTGTAAAAGTGCAAAACAACTCCAGGACAAATTGGAAACTATATATGCAGGAGATTCCAAAGTAAAGATGGCAAAACTTCAATTTCTCAAACTACAATATGAAAGTCTAAAAATGAAGGATGAAGAAAATATTTTAGAGTACTTCGAAAGAATTAATAATCTTGTTAATACAATCAAAGGTTTGGGAGTAGAATTACCAAATGATGAGTTAGTTGAAAATGTATTAAGAACACTTCCTGTGGCATATGATCACAAAGTATCCACTCTCGAAGACCAAGAGAAGCTAGAATAAATTACCATGGATGAATTGTATGGAATCCTCACAGAGTTAAGACTAGGTACTGATAAATCTTCAAAAGGAGAGGGAGCCTTCAAAGTGCTCAAGAAAATAGAATGATCATAAGCAAAAACCTCAATCCAACCATTCTAAATAATCTGATGTAGAAGAAGCCAATTTTATTAAAAACCTTCAGAAAGGAACATTGAAGTACAAAGGCAGGATGCCTTTCAAATGTTTTAATTGTGGCAATGTTGGGCACTTTCAATCCAAGTGTACTTATCCCAAGGAGTATTATGAAGATGAAGATGACATAAATAAATAATACAAGAAAAAGGGAAAATTCCACTATAAGAAAAAGAATTACAAAGGAAAAAAGAATTTCTACTCAAAAGAAGAAGACACCGATTCATCTGAGTTTAGCGACAGTGATGATGAAGTCCTTTTTCTAGGTGTTGAAGAGTCTAATGAGATAGAAGAAATTGAGCATAAGAAAGAGTCAGAAAATGAAGCAAAGGTTAATATAGAAGAATGACTACTCAGTGCTTTGAATAAATTAAGAAGATACAAAAAGAAATATAGACAGTTGAAAAGTTTTGTATTTGAACAAAAGGAAGAACATGAACAGAAAGAAAAAGAGATGGAAAAAATCATAAGCAACCTAAAACACCAAATCCTATATGCAAATAAGATAGAAGAAAGGATGGAAGAGCCCCTTAAAGAGAAACAACTAACCTGTGAAATAATGGAGGCGGAATTGGTTCACTTAAGAAAAGAGCTAGATGCAATATTTATTCAAACAAGATATGAAAATAGATCTAAAGTCTTAGATAAGATTATAACCAAACAAAGGGATCCAAGTAACAAAAATGGAATAGGTTATTCTCAAGAAGAAAACCAAGGTAGTTCAAAATCTTATGCAGTTGCTCTTCTTAGTACGTTCAAGAAAAAGGAATATAAGACAAGCAATGATGAGAACTTCGAAGGATTATTTCCACCAATCAAGAAGGAAGTCAAGACAACTCCAAAGAAGGTTTATAAAAACAAATATCTTCACATTTTATTTGGCTATTGTTATGCATGCTCTAAATTCATACATAAAGCTATGAACTGTAGAGCATATGAAAGGAAAATTTTGAAGGTTAAAAACTATAACCTTAAAAAAAAATAGTTGGTCAAGTTAAGAGCACAAATTATAACTCCTTCGCACCTCTACAAGAAAGGAACTTAGAATGCTTCAATTGTCATAATTATGGACATAAAGCAAGTAGTTATAGATTGATGGAAATATCAGAAAGACCAAAGGACATTAGAGAGCAAAAGAAGCTTTGGAAAGAAAGAACATTAAAAGAAGAATGTATTAATAGCTTGAAAACACAAGTTAAAGGAAATATTTGGTATGATGACAGTGGTTGTTCAAAACACATGACAAGAGATGAGGACAAGTTTTTAAACTTGAAAAACCAGAAGGTACCTCATGGAAATATTTGGAGAAGAGGAAGACTCCAAAGATGTAGAAGAAACAAATATTTCAAACATCAAATAAGTTTCCCAAGGTGATGAAGAGTATAATAGTGTTGTAAATAAGAATGGCATTCATTATGATGGAAGGAAATATGAAAATATAAAATAACACGTCGATGGAGATTAAGATGATGAAGAAGAAGTTGGTGATGATGGTGGAACTGAAGATGAATGTTTTTTCTAAAAAGTCCCATGACTTAGAAGAGAACCCTGAAAATAGCATTAGAAGGGATCATATACTCAGGGAGACTTAATAACAGAAAAATTGTAATTAATACTTGAAAATATCCTTTGGTAAGAAGAGAAGGAATGTGTTGGAAAAAGAAGGGGCATTATGATAGGGGGAGTTTATGAACTCATCATCCAAGTTATTATTCAAAAAATCACTAAAAAAAGGTAAATAAGGATGCTAACTAGATGATCAGCACCAAGTCCAAATTAACTAGAAGAGGAGAGGCAAACGAAGGGCAATTGTCTAAAAGAAGAACAATTGTAAACTCTATGTTAAAATAGTTACAGTAAAAGGGAATAACAAATTATCCTTTGTTATTATTGTCAAAGGGGGAGAAGATTTAGGTGTTTCCATTAATGCCAAAGGGGGGTATTGTTGGAAATATGGTAATATAGGTTGCCATTGATGGAAAATAAGATAAGATACATTGCCTATGATGACAAAGCATATGACATGGTTGTATAATGATGTGGCATGGTTACATAGCTTGGATGATGATAGGGTAGATATGATGGAATGACATGGCATGGTTGATGATGTGTCATGAACTTGAAGTCATTGTTGCATTATGATATCACTCTGGAGAAATATGGAAAAATTGTGAAAATCAAGAAATTGACTAAGTATGGAATAATTAGTCAAAATTGGTCTAAGTAGCCTTAATAGAATGCCTTCCATAATTCATGGTTCGAGAACAATGCCCCCACCATGGTACCAGGATATAGCTTGTTATAGTGTCTATCCATTCATGGTCTCATATTGAATTCATCACCTATGAGGAGAAATTTCTAGGTCTACTAAAACAAGGTTTTGCACCAGAGCAAGTAAAAATGGCTAAGTAGCCTCGGAGAAATTCCCACCACAAATTGTATGTTGAAGAAAGTGCATGCAGCACATGGGGATATTGTAGGCTGGTGTTTTTTCTACTCAACCATGGTCTCAGGTTGTCCAAAGAGACTCTGAGAAAAAATTTATGGACCTGCCAAAATAGTGCTTTAGGAAAATTGAACTAGTCTAGGAGAGAGCAAAAATTGTCTAAGTATAAAACTGATTAAGTGGCCTCAGGGAAATACCTGCCACATCTCATAGGACGATGAGAAAAATATTTTGAGAGTATGGATATCTAGATTATTGTATGGTGTATATAACCATGTCATTAGCTTGCCCAAAAAGTCTTTGTGGAAGAAAAATATCAATCTTCCAAAAGTGCCTCTCAGCCAACATATTTGTTGTACTCCAGTAAAATTCCCGCCAAGGAAAGAGAAAGTAGTTTCAGAGGATGAAACTGGTCTTGTTGAATTCACCTTATTGGCCTCTACCCATTGGGTGCCTCACATTCCAAGCTTGATGGAAAAAAAATCACCTTGGTGACCTAGGGTTTGAAGAAATTTGTCTAGGTGTCATAACAAAAGTTTGGAAGACTATTTTCAAATGCCACATGTTGTTCCTGTGCCCATAAATTCATCAGATAACATGGATTTGTTCCTTGAATATATGCCTATCCATCCATAGTTTTATTTTCTTGTCTGATGATCAAACACGCAAAATATAGTCATGCCAAGTTTAGGAGAAAGTAAGTTTTGGCATGTCTAAATGTTTGACACAGGAAGTCTGAGATTCCATTTAGAAATTCTCTCCAAAGTCTCTTCTTATGTCAATAAATTTATTGAAAGGTCTGGGTACACGATTTGGTGATATGGCCATACACTCATGGTCTTAGTTTTTAGTATGGTGGTCACAAGTGTGAGATATGGATCTGCCAAGTTAGAAAAAATTAAGATTGCCTATTAAAAATAAATAAAATATGCCTAATTGTTAAACATAGGAAATATGAAAGTCCATTTGGAAATACATTCCAGAGGTTGTCTTTGCTCCAATAAATTCATCCAATGAATATGTTCTCTGGTGATCTATCCATCCATTTGGTGGTCACACGTGTGAATGTGGAGTTTGCAAAGTGGGTGAAAAATTAAGGTTACCTTAAAGAAGAAAAATGCCTGCAAAATAGAATTGTTTATTATTAAAACAGATTTAAAAATGATGAAGATTTAATTAATAAACATATAACCTACATGCATGATTACAGATATTTAAAAAGAGACATAAAACATGATTAAAATGTATTTCTTAATAAATAGAAATGAAAATGTAAAGAGACTTTATTATTAATAAACTAATAAATAAACAGAGAAGTTTATGATTGATGAAATGGCATGAAAAACAAAAAGTGAAAGGGCATGATGGGTCAAATATGAATCTGATAAATGATAATAAACATAGATGTCAAAACAGAATTAAAATATAAGCTACAGGAATTAGTTAAACATAGTTATAATTAACCAAAAAAGGAGATGTGAAAGTGAAAGACATGAGCCTGTTATGAAACAAGGCAAAGTTCCAAGATAATTAAATTTGTAAAAACGAATAACTACAAATTAAAATAAATAGAGAGAGATCTGAAGAGGTGTGAGGGTGAAAATCCATGAGATCATTCTATAAGGGTGGAATGGTTAAATGATTAACGAATCATAGGATTAAATTTTAATCAAACGAAGTATTTGAAGTGGCGCAAAGATGGAAAGACATGAGCCTAGATTTGAAGAGGTATGAATCTGAAAGGACATAAATGAAGTACTTAAATGAAGATTTCAATTGGAAGAGATGTGTGTCTTGGAGTCAAAAGTTGTTGTAGCATCCTGAGCAGTCCAAGACAAATTTGAAGTACCAAAATTCAAGAAAATAAATAGTATAGGGTGGAAGGAGGGACCTAGGGCAAGTTGGTTCCTGCAGGGGAGTAGGTGCTTCCTTCTAATGTCGTAATTGACTAAATAGGGATGTGGGTGCATGCTGGTCAATTGGTGTTGATCCAAAATGAAAGAAAACATCTTCCTTCTATTGGAATTTGTAAAAAATAATTTTGAAGTTATAGGAATGTGTTGGTGGTTTTCCCTATTGGGTTCCATGATAAATATGTGAGTTCAAACTTATTATTACTTTTGCAAATCATAACTAACTAAAGTGAAAGAAATTTTGTTTGAAATTGTGTCACTAATTCACCCCCTCTCAGTGACAAGACCTGATGTATCACTTTAGCAGCCTCCTAATATTCTAGAGCATAACTTAACCTAACTATTGACATTTTTGAAAGGAAAATAAGCAAATAAAATGGTTTAAAAAAAGAAAAAAGAAAAACTCAATGTGAATCATGTGAAGCCTGATAATGGTATGACATGATTTTACCTTGTACTGTTGGTTGTCACTGGATCTTCCTCTATACCCAAACTAAAGCACTCCAGGTAGCCAAATCAAGGGCTCAGAGCCCAAGAAATACATTACTTGATCGGCAAGAGGGAGCCCCAAATAGTTATAGCAGAGTAAAACCAGCAACCAAAGGCCAAAGAAAAAAAAAAGGAGAGTCCATAGGCCACGCCATTACCCACTGAAAAACACAAAATTTGAGATTCTCTATGAATGGTTGAATGAAGACCAAGAAATTTCCAACATCATATCGAAGACAATTAAATTTTTAAAAAAAGAAGAAGAAGGGTGTTTAGTAAAGATATAGAATTAATTAATGGCTAAATCAGATCCGTGAATATCATGTGTAAACTTAAGAAAGGAAATAAAGGCACCTACCAGGAAATATATAAATAGTGGAAGGAGAACATAGTTACAATATCCCAATGACGTTGTTACGTTGTACCCTGATTCCGACAAATATAGATATTGGAATATTCACTAATCCCAATATTTTTTTCCCTGGACCTGCTAGAGCGTGAACGCTTATTTATTTAAATATTGCTTATTTAGTTAGGATTTAAAGAACGAAGGTAGATCCTTCAATGCCCTAACATTAGTTGGTTTGTACAGACGTGTTTCTTCTCTCACAGGCCTAGATTGAATTGATAACAAATGGGTCATTCTTTAATTGTTACACTAGGAACTTCACCTCTACCAAGTTAGCGACGCACAGGGAAACAACCCTTCAGTCTAGGTTAAATTTCCCCAAGTAATTGCTCGAAACAAGCATATTTATGAGTCAAATTTGGAGGCCTCAACAAACAAACAAAAACAATAGAAAAAAATTATATATAACACAAAGGAGTCAATAAACGACATGTAGCCTATTCAAGTATTAAGCCCTTAAATTAGGGAACACTGTCATTAACCCTCAAGAATTTGGAAGTGTAAAACATAACCCAGAAATATTTACATTTCATGCTAAGATTCAAATCACTGAGTCTAAGAAGAACCCAATCCTTGTGGGGAGAGACTTTACCTTTAGAAGCTGGGAAATACCACCAGATTTCCAAGGAAAACACCACGATGGGAAATGGAGTAAGGGTATGGCATTATTGTTGGAAATACGCGGTGTCCAAATTCTTATGCCGAGGAAGAAAAAAAAAACCGCACCCTGGAACGATTTTACAGAGGTGTTATTCAGCATAACATGTGACTCCAGCGTGCAGGAAGAGAGGAAGCTTGAGTGCAAGACTTCTCCCAGGGACCCTATCCAAATGTCCTTCACGCATGAGAGGAGGGAGCGGCCCGTTTTATTACACAAAAACCCAACTTTGGGACCGCGAGAGGAGGGCCTGCATGCATCCCACATGTCATACATGTAGACTGATCCTTCCTGGTGGTCCTTTCTGCCATTGGGAAGGCTACCCATTGTTGATGTATTTATAACTTTGGAATGTATTCACTTATATATTTTATATGTTGTATTTCTTTGTACCCCGATGTTCCTATCGGGAGAATAATTAATGTAATCAAGTCATTGAAAATCATAGAGGCTAACCCTCCTTTGTAAGTCAAGGAAATAGTCCCCACATTTTCGAGGCACCAGGGTTATTAGACTCTCCTAGAGAAGTTGACCCTGGTAAGTAATTGCCAACTCGAAAACTAGTATAAATAGAGAGTGAGCCTCTGTATTTGAGACACACACTCACTCAACTGTAGCGCTTGAGTGAGAGAAGAGGAGCTCGCACAAGTGAGAGAGAGAATAGTCGTTGGAGATCATCTTTCTGTCTTTGGGTTTTGCTTTTTCCATTGGTGCTCATTCTATCTCTAAGGAATTTGCGAGGTTTTCTCCTTTATGGTTTCCCCGAGGAAAACTATTTGTGTCTCTTGTCTCTTGTGTTTATTGTTATGCATGTTATTCTCTCAGATAAGATCCTAGATCATATTGATTAAATGATAAAAATCTAATATGGTATCATAGCTAACTTGAGAAGAAGACACTATGCAGCTGCAGAAGCTAGGGCTTCTTATTTTTTGGTTATCTCTCCATGGATCATTAGCAAAAGGAGTCTAGGTTAACTCTCCACTGAAGGGTGCATCTTTCTGTTGAAGCAGAATCTGAATCTGATCATTTTCAGTTTTTTACCTAACACCGCAACAAGAAATTAGGTCCTTTAATAGAAGAGGAATTTTTGAGTGAGCCCAGCATATGATTTCTCTCCTCCTCAAAATTGAATTTTAGAGACCAATATCGAATTTTTTTGTTGGGTATAACTACGGGAAAGTCAAACCCTCATTTGCCCCTAAATCAGAAAACCAGCACTGCAGAAGATCAGCTCCAGATCCAGTTTCAGCATCTCAAATTGGTAAGACCTAAATATTTTGTATTTCCATTTGAGGTTCTCATTCAAGGTGCCTCATCACACCAAGCTTGATGAAAAGCTTGAAGGAGTTGATAACTTCCGAGCATGGAAGTATAGGATCTCACTGGTTCTTGAAGAAAATGAATTGGACTCCAACATAAGTGGAGAGGTTCCAGTTCCAAAGGGAGATGAGGCTAAGGCATTACAAAAGAAGAACTTGGTCAAGTCCAAGAGAATTATTGTTTATTCCATCAAGGATCACCTTATACCAGAAGTGTCTTCCCTAAAGACACCTAAAGAGACGTTTAATTCCTTGACCAAGCTATTCGAAGGAAAGAACATAAAGCGAAATATGACTTTGAGAAACCAGTTGAAGAATGTGAAGATCTAGAATGCAAAGACCATACAGTCATACTTTACAAGGATATCTCAAATCAAAGAACAATTTGAAGCAGTAAAAGAAGAAGTGCAGAATTCAGAAATTGTGATGACCACCTCGAATGGTCCCCCTAGGTCATGGGACTCCTTAATTCAAGGGTTTTGTGTTAGAAGAAAGCTAATCACTTTCAGTAGGCTGTGGGAGGAATGCTCACCAGAACAAGCTCAAATAGTAGCGTGAGAAGAAAATATGGGAAATGAAGATCAATCTCTAATAGTACACACCAAGAAGATCTGAGGGGACCATCATCATCCCAAAGGTAATCATTGTCACCAGAAAGATAACCATAGAATATCTAACAGAGATCTATCTAAATACAGATGCTTTACATCTGATGAGAGAGGACACTTTTCCAGAGGTTGTCCTAGAAATAAGAGTGAGTCTCATAAGAAGAAGGAAAAAAGAAGACATCATGCTCACACTGTAGAGGATGATGAACCTCCCAGAAAGAGAGTCAAACAAGAAAGTGAGGAAGAGTATGTTTTTATTTCTGCCCTCATAGGAATTGTCGCACATGGAAGCAATGATTGGCTCCTAGATAGTGGGGCTTCCAAGAATATGATAGGATTCAAAGAATCCTTTGTGAAACTATCCGAACATGAGTCACCCCACAAAGTGAAACTTGGGAATGACTACTAGTATCCCATAAACGTTAGTGGTGAATCCTCCTATAACCTAGAATCTAGAAGTTCTATGAAGATGAAGGATGTCTTGATTGTACCAGGACTAAAGAAGAGTCTCCTCTCCATATCTGCATCGGATGCAAAAGGCATGAGGGTTGCATTTGTAGATGGGCAAGTCCTTATGTGGCCAAAGGAAAAGACTATAGATGATGCAGTAGTGATTGGAGAGCAAGAGGGAGGCTTATACAAGCTAAAGGGCCAACTAGAACAAGCCTTGGCCTATGGCTCAGTAGAGCCAAGTGAAGTTTGAACTATGGCATAGAAGGCTTGCACATGTGCACTATAGGGAACTACCATTTGCAAGAAAAGTTTTTGAAGGTATTCCATAAATACAGGAAAACATGAAGGTGTTTGCAAAGGATGTGCTAAAGGAAAGAACACAAAGAAGACATTTCCAAGTAGCGAGAGTAAGGAAAAAGGAATCTTGGAAATCATCCACTCTGATTTATGCGGTCCGATTTCATCTAATTCATTGAGTGGGTATGTATACTTTGTTTCTTTGATTGATGATTTTTCTAGGAATACATGGATATAGTTCAAGGAATTCAAATCCTTGATCGAAAATCAAACAAAGAAGAAAATCAATACCTTTCAATCAGACAATGGCGGAGAATTCACATCAGATGAATTCAAGGAATTATGTAGAGAGTTGGGGATTAAGAGGGATTTGACCACTCCATATAATCCACAATAGAATGGAGTTGAAGAAAGGAAGAATAGAATGATTATGGAAGCAGCAAGGGAAATGCTTCATGATCAAGATATTCCCATGCATCTATGGGCAGAAGATGCTAGGATAGTTGTATATGTACAGAACTGTACTCTACATAGAGTACTTGAGAACAAGACACCTGAAGAAGTATTCTCCAGAAAGAAACCAGAAGTCAGTCATCTCAGAATATTTGGATGTCCAATGTACATACACATTCCGAAAGAAAATAGGATGAAGTTAGATCCTTCAGGAAAGAAGGGTATATTTGTGGGATATAGTGAAAACTTGAAGGCTTGCAGAATATATTTTCTAGGATTCAAGAAGATCGACATCAGCATGGACGTAACATTTGATGAAGACTCATCTTACAACAAATCCAGAAAGAGACATGTTGAATACCCTGAAGAAACAGAAGCACCCAGGATCCGAGATACAACTATGAATGATGCAACTCCACAAGAAAATAGAGAAATAGAAGAACCCCAGGAACCTATAGATCCACCCCAAGAAAACAATCCTTACAAAAGAAAACCTTCATGGGTACAAGAGGTTATCCAAGGTGCAGAAAGATATGGGGCTCCAGAATAAATGCACAGAGAAAGAAAGAGAACTAGGTCCTACTCCGGTTATGTACCCCTATTGTGTGACATCATTGATAAAGAACCTTCCAACTATGAAGAAGCGGTAGAAAATAAAGAATGGAAGGATTCTATGATCGAGGAGTACCATTTGATCATGAAGAATGATGTCTGGGATGTGGTCCCAAGACCAGAAGGGAAGTCTCTTGTAACTTCCAAATGGATCTACAAGATCAAACATGCTGCAGATGGCAGCATAGAGAAATATAAAGCAAGATTTGTGGCATGTGGCTTCTCCCAGAAAGAAGGGATAGATTATGAAGAAACTTTTTCACCTGTAGTTATATACACTTCCATCATATCAGTACTTGCTATGGCTGCAGTGATGAAATGGAAGATACACCAAATGGATGTCAAGACTGCTTTCTTGAATGGTGTAGTAGAAGAGGAAGTGTATGTGGAGAAGCCACTCGATTTTGAGACACATGACAGGGAGACTCGTTTCTACAAATTGAAGAAGGCTCTCTATGGTTTGAAATAGGCACCCAGGACATGGTATGGTAGAATTCACAACTTCCTAACTGGCTTAGGATTTAACAAGAGTAAATCATATTCCAACCTTTACTATAAGGTTGAGGAAGGGAACCTTGTGATACTCCTACTGATATAGATGACCTATTTGTAACAGGTGAGGACGGGTTTATTGTTGACACAAAGAGGAAGCTTGCTTCCGAGTTTGAGATGAAATACTTGGGTATGATGCACTACTTTCTAGGCATGGAGGTGTAGTAGAATGCATATGGAATCTCCCTGGGACAAGGGAAGTATGCAGTAGAGATCCCGAATAGGTTCAGGATGATGGACTGCAAGGCCATGACCATACCTATGGCATCGAACCTGAATCTATTGAGTGATGCTTCATCAAATTCGGTTGATGCTATGATGTATCGTCGGATTATTGGGTCCTTGATGTACCTGAAAAATACGAGACCAAATATTTTATTTGTTGTGAACACACTGAGCCAGTTCCTGACATATCCGAGACATGTTCACTTGATCACTGCAAAGTATATTCTGAGTTACCTGAAGGGTACAATTGATTATGGGCTCAAGTATGAGGTGAATCAAAAGATTAACCTGGAAGGTTATGTGGATTTGAATTGGGCAGGTAGTTCCATTGATAGGAAGAGCACTTCAGGGTGTTGCTTCAGTATGGGATCAGGTGCGATCTCTTGGTTTAGCAGGAAGTAGTCCTGTGTGGCACTGAGTATAGCTGAAGTAGAGTATGTCGCATCGTGTTCGGCTAGTTGTGAGGTAGTGTGGATGAGGAAGATACTATCTGATTTATTTGATCTCTAGTTGGACTCTACTTGTATATATTGCGACAACCATAGTTGTGTGAAGCTGTCAGAGAACCTAGTGTTCCATGACAAGTCGAAGCATATCGATATCAAATATCACTATATCAGGGATATGGTGCAGAGAGGAGTAGTGAAGCTTCTGTATGTTGTGACAGATGAGAAGATAGATTGTGTGTTCACCAAGCAATTAGCCATAGTGAAGTTTGAGTACTTCAGGGAGAAGCTTGGTGTTCTCCAAATCGAGGTTCATTCCAAGGGGAAGTGATGAGTCATAGAGCCTTTCTGACACGGTGGTAGGCTAGGCCTCCCATGGTTAGATGAAAGTGCAGATCCTTTATGACATGGTGGTAGTATGGGCCTCCCACGGTCGAATGTAAGTGTTGGGCATTTTTGACATGGTGGCAGGCTGGGCCTCCCATGGTCACATGTGAGTGCTAGGCCTTTCTGACATGGTGGCAGGCTGGGCCTCCCATGGTTAGATATAAGGGTTGGACGAGCCTTTCTGACATGGTGGCAGGCTGGGCCTCCCATGGTTAGATATAAGTGTTGGATGAGCCTTTCTGACATGGTGGCAAGCTGGGCCTCCCATGGTCAAATATAAGTGTTGAACGAGACTTTCTGACATGGTGGAAGGATGGGCATCCCATGGTCAGATGTGAGTGTTGAGCCTTTCTGACATGGTGGCAGGTTGGGACTCCCATCGTCAGATGTGAGTGTTGGGCCTTTCTGACATGGTGGTAGGCTAGGCCTCCCATGGTCAAATATAAGTGTTAGGCGAGCCTTTCTGACATGGTGGTAGGTTGGGCCTCCCATGGTTAGATATAAGTGCTTGACAATCCTTTCTGACATGGTGGCAGGCTAGGGCTCCCATGGTCAGATACCAGTGTTGGGCCTTTCTGACATGGTGGCAGGTTAGGCCTCCCATGGTCAGATATAAGTGTTGGGCAAGCCTTTCTGACATGGTGAGAGGCTGGTCCTCCCATGGTCGGATATAAGCATTGAAGAATATGAATACCTACATGAAGGCAAGGCCTACAACTAGCATGAAAAAGGGTTGGCTCTGTAGAACTTCCTATGACAAGTAGAATTGAGAGATAGCACCATTTAGTCGAGACAGCGGGAGCAGTGATGATGATGATCCAACTTTGATGATGATCTAGTGATGATGATGATCCATCTATGATGATGAACCAACTTTGATGAACGATCCAGTGACGAAGACTTGTGCTGATGAATTGTGTCAAGAGAATACCTTCCTAGTTAAGAGGGAGTGTTGATGTATTTGTAACTTCGGAATGTATTCGCTTGTATATTTTATATGCTGTATTTATTTGTATCCTGATGTTCCTATCGGGAGAATCATTAATGTAATCAAGTCATGTAAAGTAATAGATCGTTAACCCTCCTTTGTAAGTCGAGGCAATAGTCCCCATAGTTTCAGGGTACTAGGGTTATTAGACTCTCCTAGCGAAGTCGTCCCTGGTAAGTAATTGTCAAGTCAGAAACTAGTATAAATAGAGAGTGAGCCTCTCTATTTGAGACACGCACTCACTCAACTATAGCGCATGAGTGAGAGAAGAGGAGATCGCACAAGTGAGAGAGAGAGAACAGTTGTCGGAGATCATCTTTATGTCTTTGGGTTTTACTTTTTCCATTAGTGCTCATTCTATCTCTAATGAAGTTGCAGGGTTTTCTCCTTTATGGTTTCCCTGGGGAAAACTCTTTGTGTCTCTTGTCTCTTGTGATTATTGTTGTACATGTTATTCTCTCAGAAAAGATCCTAGATCACATTGATTAAATGATAAAAATCTAACACCCACGGAGGAGGCCATTGGTGGAGGAACATAGGAGGAGTAGGAAGGCTGTGGTTGGTTGTTCTGGTGGTGGATGGTAGAAGAGGACGCGTGGTCTTCACACTTAGATAAGGGAAGGTTCCTTAGTGGTAAATTGTGATAAAACATCCAAGAACTTGTGGTTGTTCTAATAATAGATGGTGAGTGAATCTAAGGGATTATATATATATATATATATATATATAACTATTAATGTTAGCAATTAAAAGATTATTATTTTCAATATCTTACATAATCACCATTAAGCCGGAATAATTATAATTAACTTTAATTACTTTAAGTAATTAAACCTTCATAATAGTTTACACAGCGTTACATACCTTAATTATTTCAAAAAAAAATTGGTAATTTTAAATGAAATTTTGATTAATGTTAAGGATAAAAGTTAATTTAGATATTAGATTAATTAAGGGATAGAAGATTAAATGTAGTATTTAATTTTACTTTTGTGTTAAAGATTATATTAATTGTCTTAGAAATTACGTTTAATGCTAACATTAAAAGTTGAATGTTACTTATAAATAACATCAAAATTAAGTTTAAACTTGGATATTGTAACCTTATTTAGTTATCGAAAAATTCAAGTGTTTGGAATATATTAAACC
Organism: Pseudotsuga menziesii; assembly: GCA_001517045.1. Lineage (NCBI taxonomy): Eukaryota > Viridiplantae > Streptophyta > Pinopsida > Pinales > Pinaceae > Pseudotsuga > Pseudotsuga menziesii. Next base: position 1,285,168 of record LPNX010163743.1, read on the forward strand.
CACTCACAACCTAGGATAAAATAATTAATCATTATTTGATTAATTATTCACCCACTAGCTTAATTAGTTGGCATCCACTTGCACCTTAAAGTCAATACATGCCATCTATATCCTAGGAATGATTTATTTCCAATTCTGGGTTGATCTTGACCACCTTTTGACCATCCAGAATTAGTATACATGAATTTACAGCAGATTCTATTTTATTCTGCTTTTCCTATTTTTCTATGGATAAGATAAAAGCTAGTCAACTAGGAAACTGGGAGCTTTTGTTTCCAACCCATCCTCCATTATTTTTTCTCCATTTTATAGGATTAGCATGTTTTTTCCATCTCCTTGACAACTCACTCATGCTTTTTCCAACTCGTGAGGTCCTTGATAGATTTGGTAAGTGCTTTAGCCACCTATGGGGGTTTGCTATATTTTTGTAAGTCAGTCTTTTTGAGCTTTATGAGTTGTTTCCATACAATTCGATTTTCCTATGAGGGATGTACTATTTATGTATACTATTATTCATCATTATTCAATGGAAGGATACAAACCAATATTCATCTCTTCATTCATGTGATTCAGTCTCTTTCTTCTCTCTATTTTTCCTGTGTATGCTTGTGAGAATTCTTAGTAGCAAGATCTATTTCTTGGGCTTATTCTTAGCATCATTTCTCATAGCATTGATCTATTATTTATACATGGTATCAGAGCTACAAGGTTAATCAAGTTCTACAGAGTTGAGGAGCACTTCCAGTCTCCTATCCCTCTCTGAAGAAGAGCTTGTCTAGCTTACAAGATTTCCTCCTAGTTTGTTTTGCAGGTTGCAAAGAGTATCTCTTAGAGCATATCAACAACTTAAATATGGATTCAAAATTTCCTCTACTATCTCCTTTCAACTATGCTTATTGGAAGCCAAAGATGAGTGCATACTTGAAGAGGCAATGTCTCTTTGATGTCTCCATTGGTGCATTGAGTGAACCTGAGTCTTATGAAGAGAAGATTGATTGCCTAAATAATTGTGATAGATATTATGGAATTATTTGTTTGGGAATGTCTCCAAATATATATCATCTCATAGATTCTGTTGAATTTCCATTTGAGCTTTGGAAAATTTTGGACAAAGCTTTTGGTTTGCAAGAAATTGAAGATGAAGCATGGAGCAAACCTAGCATCTCCTCTTGTTCTCTCTCTCAAGATTTATTGACCTCTACGTTCTCTGATGAAGTTGATCATGATGAAGAATTTTCTCATACATTTCATGTTGCTGCTTCCCTCTTTCATTCGAATGCTTCCTCCTTCAATGAAGAAGCAAATATTGAAGAGCCATCTTTTTCTGTGTCTCTTGAAGGTGATTTTTCTTCTTGTGATACTATTGATGAAAAAGAAGTAACATAAGGAGCTGCTGCTGATATTTATTATGATCCTATATCCCATTCATTGTTCTCTAAATCTCCTATCTTATATTTTGAGATCTATGTGCTAGATTCTTCACACCTTTTGCATACCTCTCTCATTGATGGTGCACAACCCAGTGACTTCCAGGATGTTTGCTTAGCCACATCAAGCCTTCTTTGTGTCATACCACTTACCTTACTTGATCTCATGTGCTTCAGCATATCCTCCTTTGTTCTTGGCATCAATACTCAGAGCCTTCTTGAATATTTTGAACATCTCCTTATTTCCTCCTTTCATACAAAGGATTCATTACGAGTGTATTTCCATGAGTCTATTGATATGCTTATATGTGATCCTTTGGATTTTGATTTAGAAGCATATTTTCCGGTTGATACACATATAATACCACCATCCATACCATCTACCATACCTCTAAATAATCCAAAGACTATACAAATCCCAAGCTCACTAGTTGATTCCTCATTGGTCTCTTATGCAGTGATATTTATCTTACATGATTTGAAGTCTTTATTAACTCTCAATGGCTGGTTATCCATGACCTTAGTCATATATGGACCAATATTAAACCTGTTTGGATCTGTTCTAAACATTTATGGTTCATATCTTATGCCCATCCATCATTCAGACTTTTACACCTATTAGTTTTCCCCAGTTGCTCATAATTTTCCTAGTCTAGCCCTATACCCTCATGGAGCCATTGAAACCTTTATCCTTGCTATTACATATCCTAATATTTTTGATATATCAAAGTTTTATAAGCCTCATATCAGATCTATACAGATGCTACATCAGATTGGAATTTTGACATGTGATCCACATCACAATTTGCAGCTATTCAGGGAATTAGGTGTGAAATAAATTGTCTTAATTTTTGTACTCTTTGGAAAGGAGTATGCACAGATCTCTTTTTCATTTTAGAATATGTTTACATATCAGAGTTTGACAGTAGAAATAAGCATTCAGATAATGCTCCTACTCCATCAGTTGATGAGATACAAGGAGTCTCTCCTCTTCCTTCTTGCAGGTTCTACACTCTAGCGCATGATCATGGAGTTCATGATTTCTTCGGCAAGTCCTTCATCCAGAAGTAGTTCAGTCAGCTCATTAAAGTGAAGATGAAGATATGTTGAAGACATATTTCAAATTTTGTGCCTTGTCCTATCTTGGGGGAGGATTTTCCCCATGTGGTTTTTCCTCTTTCCTCACTTTTCTGGACATAATAATTGTTAAAGGGTGACCATAGCCTTGTCGATGGGCCCTATATGCATCCATATGCATCTATGTTTTTTGTCATACCATCATAAAGTCAGACTTATAGGGGGGTGTTGGAATATATTAAACCCACTCACAACCTAGGATAAAATAATTAATCATTATTTGATTAATTATTCACCCACTAGCTTAATTAGTTGGCATCCACTTGCACCTTAAAGTCAATACATGCCATCTATATCCTAGGAATGATTTATTTCCAATTCTGGGTTGATCTTGACCACCTTTTGACCATCCAAAATTAGTATACAGGACTTTATAGCAAATTCTACTTTTTCTGCTTTTTCTGCTTTTCTATGGATAAGATAAAATCTAGTCAACTAGGAAACTGGGAGCTTTTGTTTCCAACCCATCCTCCATTAGTTTTTCTCCATTTTCTAGGATTAGCATGTTTTTTCCATCTCCTTGACAACTCACTCATGCTTTTTCCAACTCGTGAGGTCCTTGATATATTTGGTAAGTGCTTTAGCCACCTATGGGGGTTTGCTATATTTTGGTAAGTCAACCTTTTTGAGCTTTATGAGTTGTTTCCATACAATTATATTTTCCTATGAGGGATGTAATATTTATGTACACTATTATTCATCATTATTCAATGGAAGGATAAACACCAATATTCATCTCTTCATTCATGTGATTCAGTCTTTTTTCTTCTCTCTATTTTTCCTGTGTATGCTTGTGAGAATTCTTAGTAGCAAGATCTATTTCCTGTGCTTCTTCTTAGAATCATTGCTCATAGCATTGATCTATTATTTCTACAGTTCCTTAGTGGTAAATTGTGATAAAACGTCCAATCACTTGTAATGGTTGTTTTGATAACATATGGTGAGTGAATCTAAGGGATTGTATATATATAACTATCAATGTTAGCAATTAAAAGCTTATTATTTTCAATGTCTTACATAATCACCATTAAGCCAAAATAATTTTAATTAACTTTAATTACTTTAAGTAATTAAACCTTCATAATAGTTTACACAACGTTACATACCTTAATTATTTCAAAACAAAATTGGTAATTTTAAATGAAATTTTGATTAATGTTAAGGATAAAAGTTAATTTAGATATTAGATTAATTAAGGGATAGAAGATTAAATGTAGTATTTAATTTTACTTTTGTGTTAAAGATTATATTAATTGTCTTAGAAATTACATTTAATGCTAACGTTAAAAGTTGAATGTTACTTATAAATAACATCAACATTAAGTTTAAACTTGGATATTGTAACCTTATTTAGTTATTGAAAATTCAAGTGTTAACTTAAGGAATTCCCGATACTTTGACTTATAGTTGAAGAGAGGAGATGAATGTGAAATATGGAAAACAAGACACCACTGATACCATCACGACTAGTTGAACATTAGGACATTAATTTACTGCTTGACGACATCGTTTAATGAAAACGACAATACAAGTTTTATGCCAATTCGAGACGCATGATACCACTACACATAAAAATAAGCATTGTGTAACTAAGTTTTTATATTGAGAAAATAATTGATCTAATGTGATTGATGTTCCAAGAACTATCATGGTTCAAAAACGTAGAGGTCGAGATCAAGGTCGAGGTCGGGGTCGGCCACTCTCACCACCACCAACACCACCAAGGACAACCTCCACCCTCAAAATGGAGATCATACTGAGATCCTTGGAAACTATTATGGCCACCTTGAACAGGCAGTCGAAGAGGGACGAAGAGGGTCGTAGCGGTCAAAACCACATAGGTGAGCTGAGAAAAATCTGAGAGGGAATAGGGCTCCAGGCAGGAACCACTTCAGGACATTTCAAGAGAGCTGCAGAAAATAAAAATTCTTGATTTTTTCGAAGGACGACATGGTAAGCATGTCGAAGCATGGCTCGAAGGAATGAAGAGGTGCTTCACACTAAACAAGTATACCTCTAATTCCAAGGCTAGAATGGCCATCTTTCAGCTAGAGGGTGATGCCCTAAACTGGTGGTCAGATATGGAGAAGGAATTGCATCTTACTCCTTTGACTATTTTGTTGGAATTATTTGAGGAGAGGTTCAACATGAAGTACTTGCCAGCTTATTATAGGGAACAACAGGTAGGTGCATTTCATGCTTTGGTATAGGGAAACATCACTGTGGAAGAGTATGAAGCTAAATTCATGGAACTAGTAAATTTTGTGTCATAATTGGACTCGGATGATCGACAGGTGGAACGTTTTGTGTATGGACTCAACTACAAGATCAATGTCGCAGTATGGATGTGGAATCCAACTTCACTTGCTGCGGAAGTTAAGTATGCTTGTTATGCGGAGGATATGTCAGAAGTAAGAGGAGGTAGCAAATTGATAGGGTCCTTGAATCAGTATGTTCCAGGGAAGACCCCACGACCATACTTCAGGGAAAGACAATCTAGACCTCCTCCTTATGATAACAGGTTCATCTCGAGGGGTAACACTTCTCAATGTCACAGGCATCATCTGCAACCCATGAAATTTCGGATCGAACACAGGGAATTTTCGACATAGGAATAAGTGGTTTTTGAGGATTTTGAGGAAGGAAGTCATCCAAGAGGACTTCTCCTAGCATCATGCAAGCATCACCGAATATCTCTTGTTGGGGATGTGGGGGTCCTCATTTCCAGCGTAATTGTCCTAAGGGACATACTGACAGCAGGAAAGGGAAGGGAAAAGAACCCATGCATAGTTCAAGTAACAATCATCGAATTCATGTGGTAGTTCATAACAACCAAGCAGGACATCAATCCATTGTAGTAGAATCTACTGGTCTCGGACGAGGGAACCTTCACAGTCGGACCATCATGTATACTGGACCATAGGATTCGATAGCTCCTTAGTCACCACATGGACCAAGTTAGTTCAAGTGGGACAAGTATAGCCCTGTATTTGTTACCCGGGGGGACACAGAGACTATGCGTCAAGACTTTCCCTCATTATTTTGACCATAACTTTGGGAAAAAAATTCCCAAAGGGTGGGTGTATGTAACGCCCCATATTTTGACTAAGCATGTTTATAGGCATACACACTGCATTTTATTTTGCTTATTATCTATTGGACTCAGCTAAACTGAGTAAACTATATTTTTGCACATAAGAAATAATTATATGTTACTCTTATGCTGATGATGTTACTATGCTTACGTCGATACTATGAGTACGATGTGATGATGTTACCATTCTTATGAAATTTTTCTATGATTATGTGATTTTGATGTCGTAATTATAATGAGATTTCCTTCTTTCATAATGGCAATGTGTGTTTAGTTATTGTCCTTGATGAAATATGATATATATGATGTGGTATGTGGATACCAACCCATGATTTGATTGATTTAATGATGTTTTGTGATGAAATGAAACATTGTTAATGATGCGAATAAAATGTTGATCAAATAGAGATATTTGTTAGAAATGTATGGTTTCAAAATACTAATCTGCAAGACATAGAGGCTATGAGATGGATGGATACTTGATATGATATGAGGAATAAGTGTGTATTAAGAAATAAATATTTGCAATCGACAAGATAATACAATGACACAAACCGATAATCTTAATAACAACATAGTGTGATTTTCACAGGGCATAAACCCAGTATGTTGAGAGAGATGGAGGTATTTCCCACCCTATGGTTCTCATGAAACATGAGGTCACGGGAGGGTTGTGATAAGTCACGCTCCCCTAGACATGTGATGACAACAGTCAAATGCCTTCTAGGAGGGGTTGGTTCCACTATTTATCTGATGCCAGCGCTCTCAGTTTCTAAATGGTTTCAGGTCGATAAATCCAGCACCGCATTTGTACTAGTAGAGGAAGGATAGGGAAGATGTGGAAGTAGGATATGATGGGAGGATGTGTTAGCCAGTATTGTGGGGGATTGGGGGTTCTATGATAGTATGTAGTGGTAGTAGGTATCCCTCCCTTGAATGTAACTGATTAATTTATTAGTGTAAATCTAAGTATAATGATGTTGAATCTGATTATTTAAACCATTAGATAACTCATATTGAAAAAAATGATTTTGTTAAAATATTTATGACTATTACGACTGCATTATTATTATTAAATAGCATATATGCATATGCATGATATGTTACTAATAGTACATATATGATATGTGCATGCACTGGCCACGCATGCAGACTTTGAATATATACACTAGTATTGTTATACAATTGCTCATAAGGCTAAATAATTGTGTAAATCGTTATAAAATAGTAAGTTATTATACATTGTAATGGAAGTTAAGATTTTTAAGGTAGGTATTAACTAGTCATTTAGTGTTCCTTAAATTGCATATGAGCACTATAATAAATCATTTAGTAAGTGTCGTCAGTTGAAATTATAGTAAAAAATTGTTGTAAGTAAGCATGGACATTGCTCCATATTCAATAGTAGAATTGTACTATTGAGTTATTAATTACAATTATTTTTACCCTTAAGGATGCTTGTCTATAATTGTAAAAGTACTAGGTTGTTAATTGTCACTTAAAAACTAAACAAATAAGTAATGAATGTTTATTATTATAATAACTAGTTATTCAATAATTATGATTGTGATTATTAATATCATTATAATTATTGTTATTTTTAAAAACTATTGTGAAATAAGTAATTTCTTAATGCGAGTTAAGTTAACTATTTAAATATATGGATTATTCTGCCTCCTTGGATAAGTAGGAACAATAGTATTATTTTAAACAAATTAGGATTAAATTGTCTAAACCAACTATTATTATATTAATATTGTATGAATATTAAACAAATTGGAAATCAGAACATCCGTGTCAAATCTGATTTTGATTAAGTAACCAAGGAAATGGAATCTCGTTATGTTAAGTCATGCTTATTTATTATTATTTTATCCTCAAATATTTAAATTATAAGTGGTAGGAAAATCCATCAATTAAGAAGATAAGCCTCATAAATTTACCCAGTAGTGGTCATTCATAAGAATTAGTAAATAATTGAAGTCATCCTGACAAAACTAATAAAGAAAAATTATTGATTGAACTAATCGAGAGAAAACAAGATATGATAAACATATTAAATTATAAATTATCTTGAATAGCGGAATGGGGATTAATGGGTTTGGGTATCGAGAAGAAAGGGGGAAGGCAATGGAGTAAGGCTGAAAGAAGCTTAAGGAAGTTGGGTATATAGGAAAGGTTGGAGAGAGCAGTGGGGAATCTTCGATCTTAGTTTTGAAAAAAGGGGAAAATTTTAAAGGGAAGGGGAAAACCTTGTTCAATAGAGGAAGGGGAAAACTCTGGATCAGTAATCAAAACAAGGAAGTTGTTATTGGAATTTTCGGTTTGTGGGCTCGGGGACTAGGAAGTCTGTCGATTTCCTAGGGCCAACACGATTAGAGCTAAGCGGAAAGGTGGTTTATTTAGTTAGTTTCTAAGTACGAAGGAGGTTGAGTTTGACAAGTTTGACGAAATCAAAGGGTGGCCATATATAGTCTACTAGCATTAGGTATTCTTCTTATTCTTCCTCTTGTTATTTATTGAGTTAATGTATTCTAACTTATTTTGAAATATGCTAGAAATAAAATCCTAATAATATATTTATAATATATATATATGTGTGTGTGTGTGTTCGTATGTTGATAAAAATTACTAGAATAGAAAAATAAACATACATCAATAAAGTAATAGAAAATTGATCAACACAGCTTAGGTTTTTTTATTTTGAAAATACTGAACTAGCCTAGAATGAGTTATCTACATAGGAATGTTAGATAATAAAAAAATGGACTTAGTTCTCTTCTACAAACAAGAGCACCACAATAATACAAAGAGAGGCATGCCCTTTTTATATATCAATTAGTGGAGTGCAACCTTTGGTCAAGTGTATGGGTATGCATGAGGGTTTCCACATGTGAAGAGAAATATCTATAATTGAAGTGAAGTGCACCCAGGTCTGTTAGTGGAGGGTTCCCACCAATCAATGAAGTTCACCCCTTAACTAATTTCCACTAAAGCTAAGTGCATCCACCAATATTTAAGAAATTTGTCCATTCATCACCAAAAATCAAGGATGCCTATCCTTATAGATTACTAATTTCCTGTAGCTTCTTTTTTTATGGAAATCCTCCTTATCATAAAGTTTAATAAGTATTTTCATTTCCTTCTTTCACTTTGGACAAAAGCTAGCATCCATTGCAACTTGCCTCGAAATATCTGGCCACGTAAGGGGATTTGAGAATTCTTTCCAAACTCAAACATTAAAGCTTAATTGTTTTACATCTTGGGTTAGTATTAGAAATCCGCAATCACTTAGAGTAGAATCACATTGAGCCAGTTTTCCAACACTAACGGGGCTCTAAAGTTCATTATCAACATCTTCTACAATATGTTTCCAAAGAGTAATACGAATTTTCCCAAAAATATTTGAAAAACAAAATGCCATCATTCACCATTACTTCTTTTTTTAATCAAAACACTTTCTAATCTTCACCTGAGATCAGATAAAATTATTCCAGCAACTGGTTTTGGTTCTATTTGTTGATGTAATTATAAATTCGGAATGTATTCACTTGTATATCTTATGTATTGTACCCCGATGTTTATTCCGGGAAGTGTTTGTAATGTAATTGAGTCATGTCATGCCCCGATGTTCTGATTGGGAGATTCAATAATGTAACAAGTCATATAAAGTCACTAAGGTTAACCCTCCATTGTAAGTTAGGGCAATAGTCCCCACAGTTGTGTCAAGGTTAACCCTCCTTATTAATCGGAGGGCAAAGTCCCCACAAGTTGTGGGGAACTAGGGTTATTAGACTCTCCCGAGAGATGTCGGATCTAGTAAGTAATTGTTAAGTGAGGATGACATGTTGGAGTGGACATTAAGTGAACGAAAGAATATAAATAGAGAGTGAATCTATCTATTTATCACACACACACTCACTCACTGGGGCGCATGAGTGAGAGAGAAGAAGCTGGGATTAGAGAGAGAGACTACTGCTGTCGAGAGATCATCTTTATGTTTTCGGGTTTTACTTTTGGTGCTGATTCTATCTCTAAGGAAGTTCTGGGGTTTTCTCCTTTATGGTTTCCCCAAGGAAAATTCTTTGTGTCTCTTGTCTCTTTTGTTTATTGTTGTGCATGTTATTCTCTCAGTTAAAGATCCTAAGATCATAATGCTAGCTTGAAATATAAAAAATTTAACATGGTATCAGAGCTAACCTGAGAAGAAGACATTGTGCAGCTGCAGAAGCTAGGACTTCTTACTTTTTGGGTCTCTCTCCACAATCCATCAGCAAATGTATGCTAGGCTGACTCTCCATTGAAGGGAGCATATTTCTGTCGAAGCAGAATTCGATTCCAGACATTTTCAGTTTTTGGTGCGGGAAATTAGGGATTTTTACAGAAGAAGAATTTTTTAGTGAGACCGGCATAGATTTTATCTCCTCATCAAAATCAAATTTTAGAGACCTAGGTTGAGATTTTTGGTTGGGACTAACTCCAAGAAAGTCAAACCTTAGTTTGACCCCAGGCCAGAACAACCCTAAAATACTAAAACTGATAAGTTTTGGTACATTCGCCTATATCTCGGGATTGGAGATGTTTCAGGTGCTAAAAATTTCACAAGACAAAGAAAAATTCCTGATTTATACTGTGTTTAAAATTTATTCGAAGAGATATGATCTCTCCAAGTTAGGGTTCCAGCCTCTTCCAGGATTCATTCCTAAATAGGACACCTAGGGAGAATTGCTATATCTAGGGCTCCAAAGGTCCAAATTAAATTTATGAAGATTTTCTAGAAAGAGAACGGACCATAATTTCTATGGTAGAAGTTTCAGACCCTGAAGATGAAACAGTGAAACGTGGAAGTCTATACAACTTCGCTATGCTGAACCGTTCTGAAACAGGTCACCTTGGGAAACCAATCATAAGTCCCAATTGGTGAAACCAATTCTGATGGAACCTATGGTGTTGGAATAGGGACAGGTGTTGCTACCTCAGTGACAATGTTCAGACATATAGGAGTATTAATTGCAGAGATACCATAGAAACAGTATCAGGAATTTCTGCAGAAGAAATTGGTAAACTAGGGCTTCCTGTTCTGGGAGCTTCCCTCCACTGTTTTCAGAAAATGAGTACATTGGACAGCTCACCTTGAAGAGGTCTATATTTCTATCCAATCAGATTTGAAATATTCCAATTTTTTAAAATTAAGGTTTCTCTAACAAACCCTAGGTCAACCAGCTCCAGAACCAGGACGGACACCTCAAATCGGTAAGATCTAATCTATTTCTATTTTCATTTTAGGCTCTCATTTCAAAGTGATCTATCAAATCAGCTTGGTGAAGTTGAAAAATTCCAAGAATGGAAGTATATGATCCCTCTGAAGAAAATGAATTGGACACCCACATGAGTGGAGAGGTTCCAGTTCCAGAGGGAGATGAGGCTAAAAGCCTTACACCAGAAGAACTTGGTCAAGGTGAAGAAGATCTTTGCGGATTCAATAACATATCACCTTATACCATAAGTGTCATCGCTATAGACACCGAAAGAGATGTTTGACTCCTTGACTAAGATATTTGAAGGGAATAACATAAATCAGAAGATGACTTTGAGAAAACAATTGTAGAATGTGAAGATCCAGAATGCAGAGACCATACAGTCACACTTTACGAGGGTCTCTCAAATCAAAGAACAACTTGTAGCAGTAGAAGAAGAAGTGGAAAATACAGAAGTGGTGATAGCCACCTTGAATGGCCTCCCAGGATCATGGGATTCATTCATGCGAGGAATGTGTGCTAGAAGGAAGTGATTACTTTTAGCAGACTCTAGGAAGAAGAAGAAGCTCGACTCATAATAAGAGAAGAGAAGATGGAAGCAACTGAAGATTAAGCTCTTACCATCCAAAGAAGATCCCTCAAGCGATGAGGAATATGAAGAACTCAACTCTTGAAGAACCTCTTATCCATCTTAGAATTTGGATAAGAAATTGTGAATGAAGAAGATGATGAAGTTGAAGGCTCAAGAAGGAGTCTACCCACAAAACAAATAAAGATAAGTATTCAATTGTCATTTCATGATATTGTTTTGTTATGCATTTGTTTATATTTAGTTGATGTATTCTGCATGACAGAATTTTTGCATTAATGGCAGTATACTACTAATATGCATGCGATGGGTAAGTAACTCATGGTGCTATACAACTCTCCATTGCTACTTATCTAGAAGGAAACCTCTTTGCTGACATATTGGATTAGTGCACAATCTCAATGTTGTCCTGGTAGAGATGGAAGGAATCTAGAAACGTTTCCGTGAGATATGGATGAATGTGTTGTATTGGCTTAAATAGTTGCATGATCATATATTTATGCATAAGAATTTGCCATTATGAATATGCCTTATGAAATGTTTCTAACCATACAAATGCATTTGACTTGTAGGAAAGATCGCGTAAAATCACCTACAAGCAAAGAACGATGAGACTTGTTCCTAACAACAAGTGACGACAGTTCAAGATGAAGAATAATATGAAGAATGCAATGACATCATTTATGCAGAACCTTCCATCCATGAAGAAGTAGCCAAGAAGAAAGGGAAGACCAATTCAAGAAGAATGATGTCTAGGTTGCAGTATCGATATATGAAGGGAAGTTCGTAGTTCCATCATACAATAGATGGAAACATCATGGGATAGAAGGCAAGATTCGTATCACAAGGCTTCTCACGAAAAGAAGGCATAGACTACAAAGAGACATTTGCATCCAGTGGGAGTTGAGGCACATGATAGGGAGAATCATGTGTGCAAATGAAGGAAGGCTTTGTACGAGCTCAGAAGACACCCATGAGATAATACATACAAGAGAAGCTTGAAGAAGATGACAAGCTCATAGATGGGTGCGAGAAGAACTTTTGAAAATGTTCAAGATAAAGGATATTGGTATTCAGTGACCCTATATGGATACATAAAATAATTAGTAGCAGAGGAAGATACTTCTCACTCTGGTACATAATGTTTCAATGCATAAAGTATGAAAGACAGTAGGATTATGATGCTCCGCTTTAGTGGGAGTGATTGCAGAAGATCCCGAGGTTCAACATGATACAACATAATGGATAGCTTCATTAGAGGAAATTTGGGGTCTAAAATGGGCCTTATAAGAAAACATGACAAAATAAGTTTTTGTGAGTTGGAATTCAAGAACCAATAGAATTTCAAAAAAATAAGTCAACCATAATGGTTGAATTGACATATTTGTCATTAAAAAAAACTACTTTTTTTGTTCGTATTTTTGACATATCTCATTATGGTTTTACTCAAATTTCGATCGGGAGAGCTCGTTGGATGCGGAATTTGATTCCGCATCCAACGAGTACCCACATTGCATACTTTTGACGGACCCTGCTACCCCAAAAACAAGAAATACCTGAAAAGAGTGTGATGATGATGTGTCATCACCACGTTTTTTCAGGTATTTCTTGTTTTTGGGGTAGCGGGGTCCGTCAAAAGTATGCAGTGTGGGTACTCGTTGGATGGAGAATCAAATTACGCATCCAACGAGCTCTCCCGATCAAAATTTGAGTAAAAACACAGGGAGATATGTCGAAAATATGAACACAAAAAGTAGTTTTTTTCTTTCTTCCTCCAAAATTAATCAATATTATTTTATTATTTTAACTATTATTTTATTATTTTCCTTAGGAGGCCCATTTTAGACCCCAAAATTCCTCTAATGACTAATGACTCTAGGATTTACTCAGAGTAAAGTGCATTCCAACCTTTGCTTCAAGGTTGAAGGTGGAAGACCAGTGATGCCCCTGTTATGTGTCGATGACTTGTTCCTGACAGAAAAGAGGAACTCATTAAAGTTGCAAGAAGGAGACTTGCTGCCAAGTTCGAGATGAAAGACTTGGGTATGATGCATTATTTTATAGGCATGGAGGTGTGGCAAAATGCAGATGGAATCTCCTTGGGACAAGGGAAGTATGTAGTAGATATCCTGAAGAGGTTCAGGATGATGGACTACAAGGCCATGACCACACCTATGGCATCGAACCTGAAGCTATTGAGTGATGCTTCATCAGAAGCGGTTGATGCTATGATGTATCGTCAGATGATTAGGTCCTTGATGTACCTGACAAATACGAGACCAAATATTTTCTTTGCTGTGAACACATTAAGCCAATTCCTGACAGACCCGAGACATGTTCACTTGATTGTTGCAAAGCATATTCTGAGGTACCTGAGGGGTACATTTGGTTATGGGCTTAACTATGAGGCGAATCAGAAGATTAACCTGGAAGGTTATCTTGATTCAGATTGGGTAGGCAGTGCCATCAATAGGAACAACACTTCAGGGTGTTGCTTCAGTATGGGATCAGGTGTAATCTCTTGGTTTATCAGGAAGCAGTCCTGTGTGGCACTGAGTACAGCTAAAGCAGAGTATGTTGTAGCTTGTTTGGCTAGTTATGAGGCAGTATGGTTGAGGAAGCTACTGTCTGATTTGTTTGATCTCCAATTGGATGCTACTTGTATATATTACGACAACCAGAGTTGTGTCAAGTTGTCTAAGAACCTGGTGTTCCATGACAAGTCGAAGCATATCGAGATCAAATATCACTATATCAAGGATATGGTGCAGAGAGGAGCAGTGAAGCTCCAGTATGTTGCAAGGAATGAATAGATAGTTGATGTGTTGACTAAGCCATTGGCCAGAGTGAAGTTTGAATACTTCAGGGAGAAGCTTGGTGTTCTCCAGATCGAGGTTCCCTCCAAGGGGAATTGCTGAGTCCGTGGTCCATTCTGACATGGTGAGAGGATTGGTTCCTTCCATGGTCACATGTAAGGGCTGAGCCATTCTGTCATGGTGAGAGGATTGGTTCCTTCCATGTCATATATGAGTGCTGAGCCATTTTGATATGACAGTAGGATTGGTTCCTACATGATCAGATATAAGAGCTGGTTGCCATTCTCTGAATGGAGGTAACTGGTCAGTTACCAAGAATACTTAGTCTAGGACTGAGGGCCATTCTGATATGACTGTGGGATGTAGTCTCACATGATCATATATAAGTGCAGGGCCATTCTGATGTGATTGAGGGATGTGTTCCCACTTGATCAGATATAAGGGTTTATGCCATTCTCTGGGAGAATGGAGGCACTTGGTCAGTTACCAGGAACCCTCAGTCTGAGACTGAGAGCCATTCTAACATGGTGAGAGGATTAGTTCCTTCCATGGTCAGATGTAAGGGCTAGGCTATTCTAACATGGGGGTGGGATAGGCCCTCCCATGTTCATATGTAAGGGCTGATACCATTCTCTGGGAGAATGGAGGCACCTGGTCAGTTACCAGGAACCCTCAGTGTGGGACTGAGAGCCATTCTGACATGGGGGGAGGCTAGGCCCTCCCATGGTTAGATGTAATGGCTGGTCCATTCTGACATGATGGTGGATGTGTTCCTCTCATGGTCAGATGTGAGTGATGGGCATTCCTTTCTGATGACATGAGGTAAGATGTAAGTGTTGGGTGGGACATTCTGACTTAGGGTCAGATATAAGCACTGAAGAAGACCTACATGGAGGCTAGGCATACAACCAACATGAAAAAGGGCTGGATTTGTATAAATTCCTGTGACGAGAAGAATCAAGAGATAGCACCAGTGATGATAACCCATTGATGATCCAGATCCAGTGATGATGATCCAGCAGTGATGATCCAGATCAAGTGATGATCTAGATCCAGTGATGTTCATCTAGCAAAGATGATCCAGATCCAGTGATGATGATCCATATCCAATGATGATCCAGATCTAGTGATGTTGAACCAGCAGAGATGATCCAGATCCAGTGATGATGATCCATATCGAGTGATGATCTAGATCCAGTGATGATGATCCAGATCAAGATGAAGATGACTTGAAGATGAATATGAATTGAAGATGATGAGCACTCGATGATGATCTAGATGATACAAAGAAGAAGACTTGTGCTGATCAATTATGTCAAGAGAATACCTTCCTAGTTAAGAGGGAGTGTTGATGTAATTGTAACTTCGGAATGTATTCACTTGTATATCTTATGTATTGTACCCCGATGTTTATTCCGGGAAGTTTTTGTAATGTAATTGAGCCATGTCATGCCCCGATGTCCCGATCAGGAGATTCAATAATGTAACAAGTCATGTAAAGTCATTGAGGTTAACCCTCCATTATAAGTCGGGGCAATAGTCCCCACAGTTGTGTCAAGGTTAACCCTCCTTGTTAATCGAAGGGAAAAGTCCCCACAAGTTGTGGGGCACTAGGGTTATTAGAATCTCCTAGAGATGTCGGCTCTAGTAAGTAATTGTTAAGTGAGGCCAACATGTTGGAGTGGACATTAAGTGAACGAAAGAATATAAATAGAGAGTGAGTCTCTCTATTTATCACACACACAATCACTCACTGGGGTGTATGAGTGAGAGAGAAGAAGTTGGGATCAGAGAGAGAGACTACTGTTGTCGGGAGATCATCTTTATGTTTTCGGGTTTTACTTTTGGTGTTGATTATATCTCTAAGGAAGTTGCGGGGTTTTCTCCTTTATGGTTTCCCCGAGGAAAATTATTTGTGTCTCTTGTCTCTTGTGTTTATTGCTGTGCATGTTATTCTCTTAGTTAAATATCCTAAGATCATAATGCTAGCTTGAATGATAAAATTCTAACACTAGTGAAGGTGCCAATTCTAAGCCAGTGTCGGGGAAATTAAACATGACCTCTATTACCCATCCATAAACAGATATCAATGGTATTTTTTTCTAAATTAGAGTTACCATCTAATAATCCCCTAGTTCCTTTGCAAGGGTGTCTATTATACTCTACAATCATGTTCCCTGATATCATATCTAATGACTTTTTCATATCAACTAATCCCTTTGTCAAATATCTCACAATAAGACAAAACATTTAAAAATATTCCCTGCCACTTAGGTAGTAACACTTCCTATGTTTTAAAAAATTCAGTCTCAGGGATTTAAGTCATATTGACAACCTATTTGACCCATCATAAGATTGAATGAGTGATATTTTTAAAAAAATGAAATTTATCTTAAATTTTCAATAACTTCAACTGAATGATTTTTTATATTGAAAAAATTTATAAAAAATTATAGCATGCACCTGAACTAATGCAATGTCAAAGAACTTTGATATGGATATGGATTGCTTCCATTTAGGACTACAAGTAGAAACTTTCAAGAGTCGTAATCGTCATTAACCTTGCATTTTGTACTGAAATTTATCATATAATAAAATCCAATAGTTATCGCATCTTTTTTCACCTTTTCCCATTGATGATATGATGGTCAATCTTAGACATTTTCATGTTTTGCAGACTCTCTTATTCCCCTTTTATGGTTTTCCCACCATTCCAAAGAAGTTGAAATGGTGTGATGTTGTATTGTTGGAAAACACAGTAAGAAACCATTCCACGAATCCAAATTCAGAGCATGTAGAAAATTAGAGTTAATACACTCTGACTTATGTGGCTCCATGCCTATTACTTATGTCAATGGTAATAAATATCTCATGACCTTTTTTAATGACTACACCATAATGTTTTGGGTATATTTATTAAAGAAAAAATATAAAACATTTGAAACATTCAAAAAAATTATGTATGGAATGAAAATGATGCACAATATCACATTGGAACACTTCATACTTATAATGGAAAAGAATACACTTTTAATTATTTTGAGAACTATCTTAAATAACATGGGATTTGGCATTAAACTATAGTTCCATAGAACCCTTAATAGAATGGTGTGGCAGAAAGAATGAACAGAACTATCTTGAATATGTTATGCTCCATGTTATTTTTCAAGAATATAAAATTGATTTTTTGGGGTGATTCTACCTTATGTGAAGTCTATTTGAGAAATCGAAGTCTGACTCGTGCTCTTGTAAACAAAACTACAAATGAAATGTGGTATGCATGCATTCCTTCGATGAGGCATCTTAAGGTATTGGTTCCATCTATTATGCAATGATACAAAAGGAACAAATAAACAAGCTCAGTGCACATAGTCAGAAATGCATTTTATCAGGGTACTCAAACACCACAGAGGCATATCATCTTTACATGAAGTAAACAAAAATTTTATTATTTCCATAGATGTCATTTTTCTTGAAATGAATAAAAACGACAACTCTATTGAGAGGTAGTTTAATCATCTGAAAAATTTTACCCACATAAATACATTTCATGAAGTTGATAATGAAATTCCACATCTTGGAGGGGGGATTCCTATATTGGATCAATCTCTGGGATTTTCTTTTGCAGCACCAACACCCCTTCATGAAGAACTCCTTTCCACTTCACCGGAAAAGAAAATTGGATTGGATGATGTGACTCAGAGGATTGAAATATTAAATATTGAATACGATGAGGTGCCACCAGTTGAGCAACCTGGACATTCACAAAAATTTCCTAAATGGGTCACAAAGACACTTGAAAGTGACCATCTGGATGAAGTTAGAAAGACATGAACAATAAGTTCGATCATGAAAAGAAGATGGAGGATATGTAGATAATTCAAACTCAAGTGATGCAGAAGATATGGATGTCTCATATGATTGTGAATTGAATTTATATACTAATATTGAACCAAATTCCTTTGAAGAAGTGTCACTTATGATGAGTGAAATCAACCATATAGAATGAGTTTTATGATCTCATTAAGAATGGGACTTCGAAGAAGGTGGACCCTCCATTTGGAACAAAACCAATTGGTTACAAGTGGGTATACAAGAACAAGTACATACCAAATGTCTCACTTGACAAGCACAAGGAAAGGCTTGTGGATAAATTTTATGCATAGAAGGAAGGAATTGACTATGAAAATATTTTATCCCCCACAACAAAATGGGCTACCATCTACACCTTATTGGCTTTGGCTGCACAGAATGGGTGGAAAGTTCATAAAATGGATGTGAAGATTTATTTCTTGAATGGAGACTTGAAAGAGAATGTATTCATGTCTCAACAAGAAGGATTTGTTGTTAAACTATAAGAACAAAAGGTATGTAAACTCATTAATTCATTGTATGGCCTGAAACAAGCACCTCGCACATGGTGCAAAAATATAACCAAGCATCTTCTAAAGTTAAATTTCAAACATTTTAATCTTGATGATGGAACATTGTTTCTAAATAAAGTTGGAATATTTATTGTGTATATTCTAGTGTATGTATATGATATTTTGATGATAAGGAATAGTGAATTATATATTGCATCCATAAAGAAAGAATTGAGGAAGGAATTTGAGATGAAAAATTTGGGACACCTTCACTACTTCTTGGGAATTGAAGTGACTCAAAATACTAAGTACATATTCATTTCCCATAAGAAGTATGTTGAATAATTTTTTAAGAGAATTGACATGATAGGATGCAACCCTCTCTCTACTCCAATGGAACAGAACTTGAAGCTCACATCAAAAGAAGGCGATGAATTTGAGGATGCGACCAAGTACAGACAACTTATGGGAAGTCTTATCTATCTTACCACCACCATACCAAATATTTCACTTGTTGTTGGGATCCTTTCGATTTTCATGCAAAACCCTCATGAAGGACATTGGTCTGCTTCCAAAAGAGTTCTAAGATACTCGAAGACGAATCAAGACGTTGGACTCAAATATTATAAGGTTGATGACTTCAAGCTTATTGGGTACTCTGATTCAAATTTTGATGGTGACAAAGAGATGGGAGTGTCTACTTCAGGCTACCTCGTGAGTCTAGGCCCAGTAGTTGTCTCTTGGAGATCAAGAAAATAGTCGATTCTAGTAGATTCTACAATAGAGGCAAAGTGTGTGGCTATTGTAGAAGAAACAAAAAAGGTTGTGTGTCTTAGGAAAATAATAGAATAATTCTATGAGAAATAAGAGAACTCCACTCCCCTACTACTTGATGATACTACTCCAATCAATTTGGATAAGAATCTTAGATTCCATGATAAAACCAAGCACATCAACATGAATTACCATCTGATTCAACATCATGTAGAAACCAAGACTATTCATTTGAGGCATTGTTCCATGAATGAGCAAATTGTAGACATCTTCACCAAAGCGCTTGGAAGAGAAAAGCTTGCAAAGTTCATAAAAATGCTTGGACTCGCGAACACCCCTTCGTATTAAGGGGAAGAATTGATTATAATCCTAATCCGACAAGATTAATGGTTTTGTAACATATGTAAATATGAGGTTTCATAGGGAATATGAAAATTTAGGAATGCTCATCTTGGGAAGATGAATCTCAATATTCATAATCATTGTATAAATTAACTCTTCATCTCATGAATAAAGTAATTTCAATTTTGGGAGTTATTCCTCTCTCCATAAAATATAAATGAAATGAAAATTAACATAACGAAAGACTAATTATACATATATATATTAAATCTTACTACACCCATCATGCTTCAACCTTTAATAATAAAAATAATTTAATAGTTAATATATATTCATTGATACTAGTGTATTTATGTGTGGACACTGTACACATAGCTTGTTCATATACTAAATATAACCATCACTGCCTCTAATTCATACTTCTTGAATGATTACAACCACACATCTAAGATGACAATCTAGTAAACACGACACTATACAATCTTACGAACTATAACACTATACAATCTTACTAAATAAGTTACAATACACTAGTACCAATTGAACATTATACTCATATTTATCACGCATGAATTAAAAAATTGATTTAAATATGAAAGGAACCAAGTACGTAACTAAATTGGAATCTCTATTTCCCAATCAACACCCTTACTACTATGAATCATGCTTCCTTCCTTACCTAATTTTGTCTTCCACTTCCTATTTGTTCCTTTGTTTGAATATGTTGGAGTGTCAACTATATTGAAATATTTTCATATTTTAACCGTAAGAAGAAGCATTAACTAATCCATCATAAATTCCCCGATAGGAAACCAATAGTCATCGTCACACAACTTGGGGAGTGTGGCCTAACATGACCCTCCCACAACTCCAAATTTCAAAGTATAAATGGTGTGTAATATATCCATCCCTCCTAATCAAACTATGGTCAACACCCTATCAATTATTACATTGTGCTACTATTGTTGTTCTTATATTTTTGTCATCAAATGACTAGTTTTGGCAACCTAATTTCTTCTAAAAACCTATAGTATCCCACATATCATAGCAATTTATTGGACTAACAATTAATTCATGAATTAATGCTTCATAGGTTACCTATAACACCCGAGGTTTTGACCCCGTGATATTAAATTTCAAATGATGTGAATATTGTATTAAATCATGGCAAGGAGCTCAAGGCCAAGGCCCTGCCATTGATTTTGTGTTGTGTTCAACGGTTAGAATCAACGAGAATGGTTTATGTGCTATCCAGGCACAATATGCTTGAGACATCATGTAAAATACAAATTAATTAAAAACCTACAGCAAGCTATGCGCCACAAATGTTAAAGAGATGGGGGCATGATTTTCCTAAGGATAAGGCGGGGAATGTTTAACCTTGACCAGTTTGGTGGGAATGGGAAGATTTTTGACAAAAATTCGAAATGGGCAGAGCACCATTTCTAAAAATCGTGTTTTTAATTGCGTGGGAAAGAAAAACACCCAAAAACGCATGCCATTCCCTCACGTTTTGGAAAAACGGCAGGACATTTTGTTGATGGATCATGGATTCATTCATTCATTTGTTCTCATTCAAGCACGCAGACTCACACAAAAAACCTCTTGAAGTTTCATCCTTCACGTTCTTTTTTTTGCTTGTCCTGATAGTTTTGTTTCCTCCTTCACTATTTCCCTGTCTATCAATCGTTTTCCTGAACACGCATACCCAGAAACCATGTTTTTCATTATGAATTGATAAAATCGGCAAGAAGATTTGGATTATGGGATGGTATCAGTTGATCTGGCTCATGCAATGCTCAGAAGTTTGTAATTGTTGTGTGTGTGCATTCCTTGGCCTCGGTAATCTTTTCTTGAACCTAGAACTGTGATCGTTGTGTGTACATCCTTGTTGGCCTCTGTAACATTTCCTTAATCCCAGAGCTGTAATTGATGTATGTACATCCTTGTGTGGTATTTGAACTGGCTTAGGGAAATGGAAATGGATTTTGTGCCTGCCTGATGAACCTAGTGTAAAAATGAACCTCACAAACAGATATGGGGGGGCTGTTTTTATTCTTTGTACACCCGGGATAGCACTGGAGAGGGAAGGCATAGCCCGAGGGACTGTGGAGAAGAGAAAGGAATGATTCCTGCTGTTGGTTGTGCAAATTCTTTAGAATACAGGATAGATTTGGTGCAGTTGTCCATAGCTCTAGGATTGAGCTCACTATCCTAGCAGTCAGTCTTTCCACTTCCTTTCCATCCTGATAAACCCAACAGGTAGTTCGCCTAGCTATGTCTTGTGTGAATTTTGACTATGTGTGAACCACTGCATGTGTAAGCTTGATAAACCCAACTATGTCGTCTTAGCTGATTTTTATTGTATCCTTGGTTGTGCGAGAGTCTACTAGTGTTCCTTATTCCTTGAGGAAATCATGCCCAGCTCGGGGGTGGAAATGTTCCTAAGATATTGATGAGCACATTGGCCTATGGTTGGGTGGAACGTTGCAGCAACATAGCTGGCTGCAGGACAAGCTTCTGATAAAGATAAGTATTTCTTGTGTTTCAATCCCTGCAATTGTACTTGTTTATATATGAATATGAATATGATGAATGCTTGAATGGAATGTATTTGATGCAGATGTATATTTCATGAATGATGTATATGTGTATGTAAGTTTATTTCAATGAATTTTCTAACTTGTTATGGAGCTAGATCGACTAGATTCCTAATGGCCTAAATGCTCAAAATCTGTTTTAGACTTAGAAATTTTCATTAGCAGATCGAAATTCAGTAGATTAAACCTTTCCGCAACTTCCTTTCTGCAACTTGCAGGATGCGGGATGTGAAAAAGTTCTTTGGAAATTTCGATCCCCTCATTTTTCCTTCTGCATTTTCCTTTCCGCAACTTGTGGGATGCGGGATGCGGAATGCGGAAAATTCATTTTGCAAAATCTTCTTTCCACAATTTCCTTTCCACACTTATGGGATGTGGGATGCAAAAAAGTTATTTGGAAATTTCGATGTCCGCATTTTTCTTTTCGCAATTTTCCCTTTCCACAATTTGCGAGATGCGGGACGTGGAAATGACTTATGGTAAATTTTGATATCCGCAACTTCGATCTTCACAACGACCGTTCCAAATGCAGGATGCAGGATGCAGGGTGCAAGAGTGAAATTTTGATATGTTTTCAATTCCGCAAGTGAAGCTCTCCGCACCAATGATTTTCTATGGGATGCTTCTCCGCCATCGATTTGTCTCCGGATGCAAAATTGATAGAGACCGTTGGTTTTCGTTGCGGTCCTTCTCTGCCATTTGATCTTTCTGGGATTTGGGGAAGATAAAGAATCAATACACTGTCTGGATCAAAATGTTAGCAAGAGGGAAATTCTTACTTGTGTAGATCTAAAAGAGGTTTAAGAAAAAAAAGGAAATGGGAATCATGAAACGTGTGCAGAATCCATTGAGTATAAGAGATGGGTAACTCAGGTAGAAGAAACAATCACGCTTCCTCCTCCAAGGCGGGAGGGAACATGACATTACCCTTTTTCTCTTTTGATGTTAAAGACATTGGGGTCACTTAATTAGAACCACAAGTATCTGGATATTACTTAGCCCTTCTAATATTTGGGTTAGTCTCATCAAAACATAAGATCATGCATAATATTTTATTATTTCCAAGTAATTATGAAGTGATAGAGGAAAGAGGAAAGACTATCGTTATTGCAAAAAAGAACTACAACGAGAAGAATGCTAATTAGCAGAATTGCTAAACTTAGACAACACAACGAAAGACACATTGACCGTTTGTGACTACAAGAAGCAACTGGTAAGTAATTATTTAAATTTTTGAGATTGACTAACAAACAATGTTGTTAACACATTTTGCAGAACCACAGGGTAGATTGAATAATTGATCTTGGTCCGACCCAGGGAGGTCAAAGAAGATCAATGGCCAAAAAATTAACAGCATGAATGGCGCATGGGATCCATGTGAGCACGGAAAAGATGCTATCAGGAAAAAGGCAAGGGATCCACAAGAGGGCAGAATGCTGCTCAAATGTTGGAGATGTGGAGGACCCCATTTACTTTAGATTTTTCCACAATGGGGAAGGGCATGCAAGGCCAGCTTACAATGTAAAAGGTCATGGAACTGAAAATGTTGGGAAGTGGGAACAAGAGAGTTCCCTAGATGCTGCAGTTTCCATAAGAAGCTTGAAAACAAAGTTACAGGATTGCAAGGAATAAAATAAAAGGTTGGACAAAGCTATGGTAGAACAAAACCAATTGATTACAGCCATGCTGTAGAATGTGGTAGATCTCCAAAGGCAGATAAACTCTGGGCATTAGTTAACAAAGGCAGAAGGGAGTAAGAAAAATTTCCACCAAAAGAATGAAAAGCTTAAACTAAGGAAGAAAGATTTTAAACCTTCTCACCTCCTGAAGTAGCGAAGGCAGCCATCACAAGTTGTGATTGAGCCAGCCAGAGTGATGGGGGAAAAGATAAAGGAACCACCCAAATCTTGGGGATGTGAAGGACCCCATCTGCGCAGGAATTTTCCACTTGATAATAAGAATGAAGGTCAAGTCCCTAGCACCCAAGAAGCTGAAACTATGGCTCAGGAAGCAGGGATCATTCCTAAAATTTGTGCAGTGTTAGAATACCACCAGGCAGGTCATAACTTGACTATGGTGGAAGTTGAAGGTGGGATTGGTAAATAGACTGTTTCTGTATTGATTGAACTTGGATCGACTCACAGCTATATTACCCCTGCATTTTTTGAGATGTTCCATTTGAAGAAGTCAAAGAACAAAAGATCATGGTTAGTCCAACTAGCCACTGGAACTAAGAAGAAGATCAGTGAGGTGATAATTAAACGTCCATTGGTCATGGATGGGTTAGTCACCTATGCAGATATGAATGTTCTACCACTTAAATCATATGATGTCCTCATTGGAATTGATTGGTTGGAAGCACACAAAGAAAAGCTTGATTGTTACAATATGACTTTTGAGTGCTTGGATGAAGAAGGCAACCTAAGGGTTGTGAAAGGCTTTCCAAAAGTAATCTCAGGAAGAAATTCTTCCGCAATGCAACTGGAGAAATTCTATGGGAAAGGTCGTACGATATATGTAGCTCATGTTTTGGAGATAGAAAATAATGGTGCTCCTAGATTGGAAGGGTTTCATATGTTACAGGAAGTCGAGAATGTTCTTCCTGATGAAATTCCAGTGAAGAGTGACACTAATGTTACCCTTGAACTTGTGCCGGGAGCATCACCAGTATCCCAGACGCCTTGTAGGGTGAGCATATTGGAAATGTTGAAGATAAAAATGTAGCTACAGGAATTGCAGGAAAAGAAGTACCTTAGACCGAGTGTTTTTTCTTAGAAAACACCATCCCCGGATGTGAAAAATAAAGATGATACACTCTGGTTGTGTATTGATTACAAACAGCTGAACAAAGTCACTATGAAGAACAAGTATCAATTTCCTAGAAGTGATGACCCCTTGGAACGAATAAGAAGAGAAAAAGTATTTTCCATAAATGACTTAAGGTATGGCAACCAACAGGTAAGGATCATGGATGAAAATGTTCATAAGACAACCCTCGAAGCAAGGAAGACCGTTGAAGGATATTTTGTAGGAAAAGATGAGTCTATGTATAGACTGTGAAGCCTGCATGAGAACTTGTAGTTCCATGAAGAAATGACCCTTCCCAAATATTGCACGTAGAATGACCTGAGCTGAAACCAAGGCAGGAAACTGCCATGTGCTATGAGAAGAATCTCATGACTAAAATATAACTTCATATTTTAAATTTTGTTGATGATTATTAACTGTTTAGCTTATCCAAAATGGTGTCAAGATGACATGTTGTATGTGAATGTCCAGGTTTTGGGCAGCATGTGTAGGTCAGGGATGAGTACTCCCCACTTGCAAAAGCCAAACAATATGAGGATGACCTCATGGTTACAAAATCTGATTTTATGTGGGAAGCATAATTGTGAATTCGAATTTTGGATTGACTATCGATGTTATTAATCATTTGATAGTCAGAAATTTATCCAGGCATGAAATAGATTTCAAAATCTATGATTATTTTTTATGGTGACATCTCATATGAACTGCATGCTTATATGTAACGCAAGAGAGATGATGAAAATGTGTACTGGGCGTACATGGATCCTTGGAAGGATGTACTTGGATACATAGCTTCCCAGAGGGGTGTGTCTCAAATAGGTTCGGACACCTATGGTTGAAATATTTTTTTTCAATATCTGATGTAAACTACATGTCTATATGTAATGCAGGTATTAAAACAACAACATATACAAAGAATACATGGCTCCTCTGGAAGGATGTACGAGATGCACATAGCTTCTACTCCCTCCTGCCAGCTAGGCCTTGGTATGCATCACTGGGTACGCCTAGGGAGTAAGACATCCAGATAGAATTCTTTCTAAACACATTCACCCCATAAGGGGACTATCACGAGAATGGGGGCTCTGTGAAGAGAATAACCCCTAGGTATTATGGTGTTTGTAAAGTAAGCTCTCGAGCATTGGTGAGCACCTGAGAATGGTGCTAGGCCCGTACGCTAGAGCTATCATAAAGCACCAAGGAGGTGTTAGGCTTTAAAGCTGGATGGACCACGGCCATGAACTTCTACACAGACAAGTATTTGATTACTTAGCACATCTTTGTTGAATTTCTGTAAAAACACATGTACATAATGATTCAGCTGAGATTTTGAGAATCTTGTTAAGAAACAAATCCTGTGAAAATGAATCTGACATGTGACTTAACAGTTATGGTTCCTAGAAAGTAAGCACTTGAGCATTAGTCAGCGCTGGGAGGAAGTGTTGAGCCTTAAGCAGAGCTTCTATTAAGTACCTAGAGAGGTGTTGGGCTCTGGACATGGATACTATATCCCAATTGAGAGATGTTATATAGATAAGTATTTAGTTTACTTATCAAACTTTTGTTGTTATTGATTTTCTGTAAAAATACATGAGCATATGATGTAGCCATAGTTTCAAAAAACCTGTTATAGATTGCATCTTAGAGGAATAAATATGACATGTGAATTGATTTGTTTTGGTGTCCGGAAAAGGGGCACCGAGCTTGGTAAGAACCTAGATGAAGTTTTAGGCTCTGAAGCAGAGCTAGTAGATCTTGATTAAAAGATATTTGCAGGTAATCTGAGGCTTGCAGAAATTTGGCTACCCTTTAATGCACACCCAGGTATGGGGTGGGGCAGGGTTGTGAATGCCATGGTTGTATAATCCAAGTCAAATACCTGTGGAACCAGCAGAAGATACTCATGTAGATAAGTATTTGGTTCACTTGACAATTTGTTTTGATTGATTCTATGTCAATATACATGTGCATGTGATTCATTTATGATTTAGGAAAATCTTGTGAATACTAACATGGGATTGATTGATTGCTTGCGGCTTGGGCATAGGTGTTGATGGTTTCCAAAGGCATTGGAAATGTTCCAAGCTAAGGAGAAGGATTCTCCAAGACCTAGAAGAAGATCATGTGGTGCATGTTGATGCATGCAAGAAAGGACTTGGAAAAGCTCCAGATTGTGCCATTGGATAGAAAAAGGTGCAGAGGAAGATCTGTGGTCCTGAGGACAGTACGTGGGAGCTGGAGGATTCCATTCAACTTGCACATTCATTGTTGGTTCAATTTTTGCAAGGCACTGACGGAGGTGTCAGTGTAGTTTTCTATTTTGTTAAATTGTTCAGCATTGAGGACAGTGCTAATGAAGGGGGAGGGGAATGTAACACCCCGGGTTTTGACCCTGCAATATTAAATTTCAAATGATGTGAATATTGTATTAAATCATGGCGAGGAGCTCAAGGCCAAGGACCTACCATTGATTGTGTGTTGTGTTCGATGGTTAGAATCAACACCGATGGTTTATGTGCTAGCCAGGAATGGTATGCTTGAGACATCATGTAAAATACAACTTAATTAAAAACCTACAGCCAGTTATGCACAGCAAACGTTAAAGAGATGGGGGCGTGATTTTCCTAAGGATAAGTGGGGAATTTTTAACCTTGAGCCGTTTGGTGGGAATGGGAAGCGTTTTGGCAGAAATTCAAAATGGGAAGAGCACCATTTCTGAAAATTGTGTTTTGTATTGCATGGGAAAGAAAAACACCCAAAAATGCATGTCATTCCCTCATTCCTTCATGTTTCACCTTCCCTCACATTTCAGAAAAATGGCAGGAAGTTTTGTTGATGGATCATGGATTCATTCATTCATTCATTTTCATTCAAGCATGCAGACTCACACAAAAAACCTCTCGAAGTTTCATCCTTTACGTTCTTTTTTCTCCCGTCCTGTCAATTTTGTTTCCTCCTTCACGATTTCCCTGTCTGACAATCGTTTTCCTGAACGTGCATACCCAGAAACCATGTTTTGCATTATAAACTGATAAAACCAGCAAGAAGATTTGGATTCTGGGATGGTATCAGTCAATTTGGCTCATGTAATGCTCATAATTTTGTAATTGTTGTGTGTTCGTACATGCCTTCGCCTCTATAATGTTTTCTTGAACCTAGAACTATGATCATTGTGTGGACATCCTTGTTGGCCTCTGTAACGTTTCTTTAATACCAGAAC
Source organism: Pseudotsuga menziesii (assembly GCA_001517045.1). NCBI lineage: Eukaryota > Viridiplantae > Streptophyta > Pinopsida > Pinales > Pinaceae > Pseudotsuga > Pseudotsuga menziesii. Next base: position 1,313,597 of record LPNX010163743.1, read on the forward strand.
TGTAATCGTTGTATGTACATCCTTGTGTGGTATTTGAACTGGCTTGGGGAAATAGAAATGGATTCTAGACCTGCCTGATGAACCTAGTGTAAAAAGGAACCTCACAGACAGATCGGGTCGGGGGGGGGGGGGGGGGGGGGGGCTATTTTTCTTCTTTGTACACTCGAGATAGCACTGGAGAGGGAAGGCATAGCTCGAGGGACTATGGAGCAGAGAAGGGAATGATTCCTGGTGTTGGTTGTGCAAATTCTTTAGAAGTCGGGATAGATTTGGTGCAGGTGTCCATAGCTCTGGGACTGAGCTCACTAGCCTAGCAGTCAGTATTTCCACCTCCTTTCCATCCTGATAAACCCAACGAGTAGTTGGCATGGCTATTCCTTGTGTGAATTTTTACTATGTCTAAACCACTGCCTATGTAATCCTGATAAACCCAACTGTGTCGGCCTAGCTGATTTTTATTGTATCCTTGGTTGTCTGAGAGTTTGCTAGTGTTCCTTATTCCTTAGGAAAATCATGCCCAGCTCAGGGGTGGCAAGGTTGTTGAGAGATTGATGAGCACATTGGCTTATGGTTGGGTGGAACGCTGCAGTGACAAAGCTGGTTACGGGAAAAGCTTATGATAAAGATAAATATTTATTGTGTTTCAATTCCTGCAAATTTTCTTGTTTATAAATGAATATGAATATGATGAGTGCTTGAATGGAATGTATTTGATGCAAATGTATATTTTAGGAATGATGTATATGTGTTTGTAATTTTATTCTTATGAAATTTCTAAGTTGTTATGGAGCTAGATCGGTCGAATTCGTGATGGCTTGAATGCTCAAAATTAGCTTTAGTCTTAGAAATTTTCATTAGCGGATCGAAATTCCACAGATTTAACCTTTCTGCAACTTACGAGATGTGGAAAAGTTCTTTGGAAATTTCGGTCTCTGCATTTTTCCTTCCACATTTTTCTTTCCGCAATTTGCGGGATGCAGGATGCGGGATGTGGAATGCGGAAAAGTCATTTTGCAAAATATGCTTTCCACAATTTCCTTTCCACACTTGTGGGATGCGAGATGCAGGATGCGGAAAAGTTCTTTGGAAATTTTGATCTCCGCATTTTCTTTCCGTAATTTTCCCTTTCTGCAATTTGCGGGATGCGGTAATGACTTATGGTAAATTTTGATTTCCACAACTTTGATCTCCACAATGACTGTTCTGCAAGCGGGATGTGGGATGCAGAATGTGGCATGCGGGATGCGGGGTACGGGGTGCGAGAGTGAAATTTTGATATGTTTTTTATTCCGCTAGTGAAGCTCTCTGCACCGTTGATTTTTTTCGGGATGCTTTTCCTTCGTCGATTTGTCTCTAGATGCGGAATTGATAGAGACCATTGATTTCCGTTGTAGTCCTTCTCAGCCGTTCGATATTTTTGCGATTTGGGGAAGACAAAGAATCAATACATTGTCTAGATCATAATGTTATAAGGAGGGAAATTCTTTCTTGCATAGATCTGAAAGAGCTTTAAGAAGAAAAAAAAGGAAACATGAATCATCAAACGCATGCAGAATCCATTGAGTATAAGAGATGGGTAACTTAGGTAGAAGAAATAATCACGCTTCATCCTCCAAGGCAGGAGGGAACGTGACATTACCCTTTTTCTATTTTGATGTTAAAGACATTGGGGTCACTTAATTAGAACCACAAGTATCTGGATATTACTTACACCTTCCAATATGTGGGTTAGTCTCATCAAAACATAAGATCAAGCATAATGTTTTATTATTTCCAAGTAATTATGAAGTTATCAATTGTCAAACAATGTAAACAAGCTAATATATTCAGCATGTCCATGGCATCCATTTATTCATGTAATGATAATATAAATTGATATCCACATACCCTATTTTTCTATTTAGATTTGCATGTTGGAAGTAAATCACACAACTATCGTCATTAATAATATAAACTATAAACTTAAAAAATAACTTCCAGATATAAGTAGGTTATAAATTCACACATATTTTTTTCATTGATATGAGTCCAATAAATACTAGACAAATTAATATAAAATAGGTCATATTGTTCTTTAGTTGTCACGTCAAAATATAGGGTGTTTCATACATCCACCCTTTGGGAAATTTCATTCAAAATTTACGGTCGAAAAAGTATGGAAAAATCATGACGCATGGTTTTTCCATCCTCCATGATTTTTGTCCCATTGGATCTTAACATGGTCCACAAGTGGTGTCTAAGATTTTAGATCCTGTGGTCCATTGTGTGCAATGGTTCAACCATCATGGTTCCCTCCTTTGAAGCCTACAGTTCCTTCCAATTTAGTTTATGAGATTCATGAACAATATAATGGTGTAATATAGATACATGAAAAGAATCATGAATCTTATGCAAATGGGATAGAAGTGCAAGGCAATGCGAAACCGGTCCAAATCTTTCTAGGTGGACCTATAAATCAAGGTGGTAGTTTTTTTCCCTTTCCAACTACATGGTAATCCTACTAGGCTTGATATAAATAAAATCTCATTTCTAAATTTAGTCAATTCATTTTGCAATAGCATAATTATTTTTTCTATCCCGTATTTCGATGTGCAATAGCATAATTCTTTTGTCTATCCCATGTTTCTTTAACTAATGTCTTATTTGAATTACCTATTATTCAATCTCCTAGAACAATTTTGGGTCTATCATCACGTGGTCTTGTAACCCATATCAACTCAACAACATCCTAATTGACCTTCCATATATAACTTGATAATGTGGCATTCTCATTGAGATGTGGTAACTGTTATTGTAAGAAAAATCCAACAAAGTTAAGTACTTTCCCCAATGGGTCCTACTGATCCACAACATAAACTATAAGCAATTCTTACATTACCTTATTAAATCTCTTTATTTTCCCTTTTGTTAGACATAATAAGTTTTACTTAAGTTTGATTGAATCCCTGATGCTAATTGTATGCTTGCCTAAAACCTAGATGTAAAGTGAGAGTATCTATCTGAGATTGTATTTTTAGGAAAATAATCTCACTTATAAATAAACTCACCACATTTATGATGTCATTAAGTTTCCTTGACTATAATAAAATGGGCACTTTTTCTTAGTTTATCAACTACTACCAAAATGGCATTGTGTTGCAGAGATGTGAGGGACAGTCTTTTAACAAAATCCATGGAAATTAATTCCAACTTGGACATAGGAATGCCATGAAGTTGTAAGATACTTGCTAAGTGGTGGTGATTAGCCTTTACTTGCTTACATTAAAGGCACTTAGCAATTAATTGCACTAGATCGCACTTCACGCCTACCCAAAATAAGAGCTTCGCCATGTATATATGCATCGTCTTCACACCAAGACGTGCACAATAAAGTTATATCTGGTATTCCTTAAGGATAATGCTTCTAATATCCTCTTCCTTTGGGATATGCATCTTTTCTTGAAATCACAACAATCCATCTTCCTCAAGGACATACCCCTCAAACTTAGGTTTTAACTATCTCTCACTCTAAAGTACTAATGTAACATTTAGGTACCGATTATCTCCATGAAGATGCCTTATCACTTTCTCCCTTAAATTGAACTTTAAGGATACTAAGGAGGACATCCCCAATCTTTTTGCTTAAGGAATTAACCACTACATTATGCATTGCTTTGATGTAAGACATTTCAAATTTGTACTATCATAATTCACTTCATATGTTTTTCTTGACGTTTAGATCACTGGACATAAAGAGATACTCCAATCTTTTGTGATCATATTTGTGCACAAAGTTGATCCCAACAAGATAATGATTCCAAATCTTTAGTGTTAATATTACAACAACCAACTCTAAGTCATGTGTGGTGTAAAACTCTTCACCAATCTTCAATTCTTTGGGGTGTAAGATATTACTCAATCATCTTGAATTAACATAGTGCCCAACCCCTATTTTGGGGCATTTTTGCAAACTACAAAGCCTTTGTCCATATTAAGAACTCATGGGATTGGTACACTAGTTAGTATTCTCTTAATATAAATGAACACAATGTCACATTCCTTGGTCCACTCATACTTGAATCCATTTCATTTCAAAGTAGTAATGGTTTTTTCAATATTGGGGAACCCTTCCACAAACCTTCAATAGTACCCCACTAAACCCATTAAGATTTACGCTTCGTGAATATTCCTTGACACTAACCACTCCATGATGGCCTTCACCTTTCAAGTGTTAGGATATTTAGACACTTAGGAGTTAGTTAAGATCAACTTGTGTAATATATATGTTAAGTAAAAGTGTGTTTCTTTAGTATGCATTAGTATAAATTTGTAAATATTCTAATCTGACGGTCATGATATGTTCTAGACATAGAGTGATTCGACGGTTCAACTTCTCTTAGATCGCACCTACCATTGATCCGTGGCTTAACACCCGATTGGTATATGATCTCTATTTAAAGAGCATAGAGGGTCCTTGGCTAGTTGATCGATTATGAGAAGCTCATGTAACTTTCTTTCTTTTGCATAATAAATTGCTCCAAGTAGCTATTTGGCTGGGGTCGTGGACTGTTTCCCTCTCGATGGTTTTAAGCACATGACAAACATCAGTGTGTTGACCTGTGATCTATTTGTGTGAAGCGGTTGCTCAAGGTGTTCGGTCTTTTGGGAGTATCATGTGTACTCGAACATGGTATCAGAGATTTTATGAAGAGCCGATTTCGGTTTTGATCAAGATCTGGAACCGGTGTTGCTGAAACTTTGAAAGGGTTTCTGGTTATAGATTTTTTGTGCATTTGTGGCTTGTGGGAGCTGTTCCATCATGTCTGGAGCACTGTTTCCATTGGGAAATAGTTTTTGTTTCATCAAAAACTGTTTCTGTTTGTTCCTGAAACACCCATTTCGGCAAATTTGAAGATATAATGTTACAGTGACGGATTTGTTTTTTTTAAATATCTCATATTTTATCATTTTTATTATTAGATCCTTTCTGTTTTAGTCTCGAGTTGTTGCCTTCCCTGACTGCATATGCTCTTTTCCGTGCACCTTGCGCGATCGCGGCGAATCAGAAACAGTAAGGAAAAGTTTTTTTCTTGTCTTCTCGGCTACGTATGCTCTTTGTCGTGCACCTTATGCAATCACTGCAAATCATAAACACTGAGAAAACTTGAAAACGTAGACTTTTCGGGTAAGCTAACCAAGATGTAACCCCATTGTGTAGAAAAAGTATTTTTTGTTTTTGTTTTTCGTTTTTTTGTGATTTGTAGGAAAAAAAGGCAAGCACGGAGAATGAGAGAGAAGAGTAAAAAAAAAAAAAAACCCTTCCTCTTTCCATTCTTTTACGTACCTTTTAAACTTAGCTCACATGGTCCAAAGTTGCTTTATTCCTTAATAGCTCTTGAGTTCAAGTCTTATTAAGCTAATTTTTAGTGCATGCAATTTCTATTTTCAGGTTACTTTATTGTAAAAGTGCATCTCACATAAATAAAATAAAATAAAAAGTGAGTCACTTAAGTATTTTAATTTATTGCCATACTATTTAAAAGTAACATTATTGTAAAAGTGAACATCACTTATTCTACAAAAGTGATTCACTTAAAAGCAACTTTATTGTAAAGCGGTTGTCAAAGGTTGATCTTGGAAAGAGGGGGGTTCTTTTTTTTAGTTGGTCAAGTTAATATCTGCCACATTACTATTGGGGACATCTTCAACATTTTCTTTGATCAAACATAACTTCATCATCCAGAATCAGTTTTCAATGCCGTTTTTTTTTTAAACTGCATATTTTTTCGATCTCTTTGCATCTAGATAGTTAGTTTCTATTATTTCATCCATTATTTTATAGTATGGCATCCTCTTGTAATATTATACTTACAATTTCTAACTATTTCTCATGGAAATCTCGTATGGAGGATGTTCTACGAAGTAGGGGACTTTTCAGGATAACCTCAAGGAAAGAAACAGAACCCACTGATGATGATAAGAAAATTAAATGGGTAAATAGATGTGATGAAGCTCATGGATTGATTGGGATGTCAATCTCTATTGATTTGGGATTCCACATATCTAGAATTGATGAACCTGATATAACTTGGGAAAAGTTGGAATCTGTGTTTGGTAAACACAATGAAATTCGGGGTCATCAACTTGAGAATGAGTTGATTTCCTTGAATCCAAATGATTTTTCATGCATTCAAGACTATTTATCTAAGTATAAAACTCTTAGACTCTTATGTGCAGAATGCAAGATTAAGAAAGAAGACAAACAATGTATTTATCATATTATTTCCAAACTTGGACCTGCATATTCTGTTTTTTTATCTACATTCTACTCCATGAAAGAATCATTGACTACAGCTAGCTATCAAGATCCTAGTCTTGAATCCTTTTGTGATTCCTTAATTAGAGAGCAAGATAAGCTCATTCATCTTGGAATAATTAACAATGCAGATACATCTAGGAAAGCCTTATTGTCCCAACAGAAAGAAAAGTCCAATCCTCCCAAGAAACAGAATTTTCGCAATAATAAGCCAAACAACAAGGGTCTCAAACCCTCTCAGTCAACTCCTTCTTTAAAACATGACAAAGGATCCAAGCCAAAAGGAAAGAATACTGTGCGTCATTGCAATTTTTGTGGGAAAGATAATCATGATGAATCTATGTGTTTCAAGAATATGGTAGCCTTAGAAGCACCAATGAAGAAGCACCACATCAGCCTAGATTCGTCTTCAGAATCTAACTCTCATGGACATGCACTTTGTGCTTCTTGTTACTCTTATACTGCATCTTCTCCTTATACTTCAAATGAATGGCTCATTGATTCTGGAGCATCTTATCATATGGCTAAGGTTCAAGCCATCTTTTCTACTATCCATGAATGTAACACCAAACAAATATTTGTTGGTGATGATAGATATTTAAGTGTTGTAGGATCTGGAACAGTTCTAGTATAAAATGGTCATTTCAGTGATGTACTATGTGTTCCAAAAATTTCCTGCAATTTGTTATCAATCTATCAAATTACTCATTCAGGTGAAGGTAAAATTGTGATGTTTACACCTCACCAAGTTGTAATCAAGGATTTTAAAAATCCTCAAAATGTCCTTGCTACTGGAACTATTGATGATATTACCAGGTTGTACAAATTTAACAACTTTGGGTCATCACCTTTTCCTTCAGTTTTTGTTGCTCATAGTAATAACTTGAGAAAACTTTGGCATGAGCAATTTGGTCACTTAAATTATCGCTCATGGCAACAACTATGTAAAGACAATATGGTGACTAGTATTTCGATGGTATCTTGCAAGGATGGTGTTTGTTTCAATTGTGTACTCGAAAAACATCATCGGGACAGTTTTGACAAACATGCCTCTTGGCACGCCTCGATTCCTTTGGAGCTTGTGCATAGTGACTTGTGTGGTCCTCTTCCATCTGCACCCTTTTATGGTTTCAAATATTTCTTAACTTTCATTGATGACTACTCCAGACGCACTTGGGTTTACTTCCTAAAACTTAAGAGCGAAGTATTTAACATGTTCTTGGCCTACAAAGCCCTTGTTGAAAAATAATCTGGTCATCAAATTATTAAGTTAAGATCTAACAATGGAGGAGAGTATGTTAACAACAAGTTCACTACTTTCTGTACTGAATAAGGATTCCAACAACAACACACTGTTCCATATACACCACAACAAAATGGTGTAGCTGAACGGAAGAACCGCACTTTAAAAGAAATGGCTAATTGTATGATCCAATCTAAGGGACTAAGTCTTCAATATTGGGTTGAGACCATAAATTATGTAAATTACATAGTTAATCGCACACCCACTAAAGTTTTACAAGGTATAACACTGGAAAAAGCTTGGAGTAAAATTAAAACAGATGTAAGTCACTTTCATGTGTTTGGCTGTGAAGCATGGGCTCACATTTCAGATGAAAAATGGAAAGCATTGCAGCCTAAAAGTGAAAAGCGCATATTTGTTGGATATTCTGAAGATGTAAAAGGTTATAAACCTCTTCAGCCCCATTCACATGATATAATCATTAGAAGAGATGTTAAATTTGATGAAAATATCTTGGCCTGCGAGCCTAACTTGGTGGGTGTGCCATCTTTGGCCTGCGATCCTGATTCGGCAATTATGCCTTCTTCTTCTTCTTCCAACTTTCTTGACATGTTTCCAACTCCAGTTTCTAATGATGAGAGTGAGGATGAAAATCCACCTCCTCCTACTCATGTTCCTTTAATTGCACCAGAACCAATACTTCCTCAATGGTTCCGTTCAACATGTGAAGCAGCTGGTGATATTGCTGGTGATCCTAGAGATCAAAGTCGAACACATTCTTAGTTTCAGCGAGCCTCTTCTCTTTATGCTCAATTTTCCAAGAATCATGATCCAAAAACTTTTGCAGAAGCTTCAGGAAATCCAGATTGGGATGCAGCTATGGATGAAGAATATCGTTCCTTAATGGCGAACGATACTTGGGATCTTGTCCCTCTTCCCAAAGGAAGAAAACTTGTTATATGTAAATGGGTCTCCAAAACTAAGTATGCATCAGATGGAAGTATTGAAAGACTTAAGTCAAGGTTAGTTGCCAAAGGTTTTTCCCAAGTTGAAAGGATTGACTACAATGAAACCTTTGCTCCTGTCCGAAAAATGAATTCCATCCGCCTTGTTCTTTCCCTTGCAGCCTTACATAATTGGGAAGTACATCAAATGGATGTCCAATCTTCATTTTTACATGGTGATTTACAGGAGGAAATTTACATGGAACAACCTCCTGGATATGTTCAGGATAACTCTATCCTTTTCTGTCTCCTTAAGAAATCCTTATATGGCCTTAAGCAAGCTCCTAGAGCTTGGTATGCCAAAATGGATAAATTTCTCCTTGACACTAGTTTTTCTAGATGCCATTCTGACCCCAATGTTTATACCAAGAAAGTAGGAAACCATCTCATCATACTTGTTCTTTATGTTGATGATCTTATCCTTACTAGTAGTGACCCTAAACTTATAGCCCATGTGAAATCTAGTCTTAAGCAAAATTTTGAAATGTCAGACTTAGGACATTTGCATTATTTTCTTGGTCTCCAAGTCTTGCAAACCAAAGAAGGAATCTTTCTTTTCCAATCTAATTATTCTTGTGACCTTCTTCGTCACTTCCACATGGAATATTGTAAACCAACCCCTTCTCCCTTCCAGTCTGGAGTCAAAATTTCTGCCACTTCTACTTCCCCTGAAGTAGATGCCACCTTGTATCGTCAGCTTGTTGGTAGTATTTTATACTTGACTCATTCCTGTCCTGACCTTTCCTTTGTTGTTCGTCATGTTTCCCGTTATATGAAAACTCCTCATGAAAGTCACTGGAATGCTACAAAAAGAATACTTCGATATATTTGAGGTACAATTCAGTTTGGGATTCATTACAGTACAGGGGGGAAACCTTTGTTGGTTGGTTTCACTGATTCAGATTGGGCCGGCGATCCTGATGATCGAAAGTCTACTATAGGTTATGTTTTCAGTCTGGGATCTGGACCTATCACTTGGGCTTGTAAGAAAAAACAAGCTCTTTCTCTTTCTTTAGCAGAAGCAAAATATTGAGCCACATTTAATGCCATTTAGGAAGCTTTATGGCTTCGACAAATCCTTTCCAAGTTTGGATTCTAGCAGAAGCAACCTACTCCACTTTGGTACGACAATAAAAGTGCCATCAAGCTTGCCAAAGATCCAGTTCTACATCAGCGCAGAAAACACATTGAGCTACACATGCACTTCATCAAAAATCTTGTTCATGATCGTGTTATTGAAGTGCTATATTGCCCTACAGATGATCAAGTTGCAGACATCTTCACCAAGTATCTTATAGAAGCGAAGTTTTCTAAACTTTGGTCTATGTTAGGAGTTCAGGAATGTGTCCTTAAAGGGGGATAGGCTCTAATGCCTCCTTCCTTCTCCTAATAGTGCCACCTTTGTAAATCCTTCAATCCTATCCCAAGTTGTTCTTAAGTGGGGATGTTAGGATATTTATACACTTAGGAGTTAGTTAAGATAAACTTGTGTAATATATCCGTTAGGTAAAAGTGTGTTTCTTTAGTATGCATTAGTATGCATTTGTAAATATTCTAATCTGACGGTCACGATATGTTCTAGACATAGAGTGATCCGACGGTTCAACTTCTCTTAGATCATACCTACCATTGATCTGTGGCTTAACACCCGATTGGTCTATGATCTCTATTTAAAGAGCATAGAGGTTCCTTGGCTAGTTGATCGATTATGAGAAGCTCATGTAACTTTCTTTCTTTTGCATAATAAATTGCTCCAAGTAGCTGTTTGGCTAGGGCCATGGATTGTTTCCCTCTCGAGGGTTTTAACCACATGACAAACATTGGTGTGTTGATCTGTGATCTATTTGTGTGAAGTGATTGCTCAAGGTGTTCGGTATTTTGGGAGTACCCTATGTACCTGAACATCAAGGTCCACCAGAATCCATTCCCCTGAAATAATATGACCAAGATATTGAATCTCCTTTTGAAATAAATAACACTTAGAAAACTTACCATACAGCTTGTGTTCTCTTAAGCATGACAACACTAACCACAATTGCTCCTCATGTTCCTAAAATAAATAATAATTTCATCTAAGAATACCTACACAAAGTGGTCCAAGTACTTAAGGAATAATCCATTCATGAGACACATTAATAGTGCTAGAACATTGGTCAAACCAAATGGCACCACAATAAACTCATAGTGCCCAAAATGTATCCAAAAAATGGTTTTAGTTATACCACCTTATTTGATCCTAATTTAGTGAAAACATGATTGCATATCAATCTTTTAGAAACTTGCTACCCCTTTCATTTGATTGAAGACATCATCAATTTTAGGTATAGGGTACCTATTCTTCATTGTGTCTCTTTTAAAATCTATATAATTAATAGTGCATGATCACAAAAAATCATCCTTCTTCTTGACAAATATTACTAATGCACCCGAAGGTGAAATACTAGGTATAATGAGTCCTAGGTCCAATAGCTCCTTTAGCTACATCTTTAACTCATAAAAATTTGGATTTGTCATCCTATAAGGTGTCTTGGAAATTAGATCAAAGCCTAGTTTTAACTCAATAGTAAAATTAATTTCTCTTCTTAGAGGTAACCCTAGTAACTCCTTAGGAAACACATCCCTGAATATTGGTAACATAGGGTACCAATCTAGAGATGGCCCCTTCTCTGATTTATTGCCTCTATTAAGTACAATCATCATCCTAATTGCCTTAAGAAACACTTTACTTTCATCATTGAGATGAAATGTAGGACACTCTTCTCTTAATACCATGAATATGAATTGTTCTCCCTTCGTCTTCTAAACAAAATACTCGCTTCTCCTAACATTCTAAGAAATCTCAATAAGGCTAGAACTAGTCCATATCAATGATAAGATCATAAGTACCTAGGGTAGTGGCGTACTCTGCTATCCTAATTGTAAACACCCTTAGGTCCACGAGACACTCTTCAACAATATGTCATATTGCTTGCTTACCCCCGAAGCCATTTCAACCAAATTAAAATTAGTGTGCCCATAAGTTTCCACCAACAATTATCTAATGCAAATGGAGAAATGAAACTATCTATTACATTGAGATTAAACAAAATTTTAAACTAAACATTGTTCATTTTACTTTAAGACTTCACCATAGTGGATTGATGCTTGTCTTGGTGGTTATCAACTAATGCATAAATCTAGTGATGAATACTATAATTATCCATCAAAACCTTCCATTCTCTGTGCATAGAACCTATTTCAAACTCTAGACAATCACAATGAAAATGTGACCCCCACACCCCCAATAACCCATGTGGTATGGAGTCTATCTACTAATCGTCATAGACATTTAATATGGGGTCCTTAACTTGAAATCCCTACCCCTGCTAATTGCCCTTGTGAATTCCTTAGACCCTCATCGGTCCATAATGAAGCTTGCAATACTGCATTAGCTTCCAATAGAACATTCATCACAATCACTCTTATTTTAGGCCTATTTCCATAAGAAGGTGAACTATATTACCCCCTCATAAAATTTCCATGGAGCCTACCCTACATATCACGATTGTTGTTGAGTGGTTGGTTTTACACCGCCTCTTTGGTCCCCTTTAGATACTAGATTATCTTTCCTATATCAGGCACATTTGGTTGCACTTGCCACCAAAGTTGGTTTCCACATCTACACAAGGGCCCATTGATATAAAATGTAACACCCCTCCTAGTGATGGTTATTTATTACCTAATATAACTCCCAATGAATTATGTTAATCAATTAAATATTCTGGATGTGGTTTTTTCATCAAAATTTTTTGTTTACTAGCATATTTTCTAGCATGATAGGTATAATTTCATCATTTTCCTATTGACGTTATCATTTCATAGTCTATCTTAATACCAAAATACATCAGATTTAACTATTAAGTTAAAAGGGTTAATCTTTCCATTTTAATGCAATTTAAATAAAATAATATAACAAAAGCCATAATAGTAAATTACCTTAATAATTGTCCAAATTAGCAGTCTCGTCCTAAACAATCTAGTCTTCCATTCTTTAGCCTACTCTAAAATATATTTACCCAATCTAGGTTTAATCCTCCTAGCCAACTAGTAGCTGAGTCACTAGTTATAGGAAACATATGGGGTTTCCTCACCCTCTATGCTCACAACTCTAGCAACAATGACAAAACCTTCAAGTTTCAGACTCAACCTCAAGGTTGTAGTTCAAGTTACTACAAGTAATCATCCTCCCAATTTTCCTCCTTCTCCAATCCATTTTCTTCCAAGTGTCAACAACCCCTCTATCTCCAAAATCCCCTTTTAACCATTTTTCCCAATGCTTTCCTTGCTTCTGAAGAAGGGCCCTAGGAAGGTCAAAATAACATAAAATAATAATTTACCTACCAATGTAAGTGATTTGACAACCCACTTAGCAATGCAAGTTTTCACGCTTAATTCAATTAATATATTATAAGTCAAAATATAATAAATATCCATTTGTCATAGATACTTTGCAGCAAGATACATTTCAATCATATTAGTTTATATTTAGTAAGAAATAAATGATTAAATTCTAAAATAGCATGCAAATGAGATGCAATTTTTTTTAACAATAATGGTTGCTTGTATTTATATTAAAAAAGGAGGGTGCAACCTAACTGGACACCATGAAATTACATCTAATGTATTAATAGAGAGACTCCATAGTGTAATATCCCAAAAATTCGTAAAAAATTAAAATTTTTCATTTAACATAAAATGTCAATTGTCACCGCTAAAATACCTTCAACTGTTAGCAGATGATAAAACAGTTCAAAACAGAAACACAGATTACTTCTTTACAAGAAATTGTATTATCTAAAGGCTTGTCTTTAAAAACTGTGTTAGTACTGTTTCAACTTAGCAGTTGTAATTTTCCATAAAGAAGAAAAGAACTTGTAATTTACTGATACTAGAAAATATTGTTGATTTCTTTTGTCAAGTAGGGAAAGTTTCTTATGTAAGATCGGGGCTTACTTAAATTTAAGCTAACACAGTTGGACTGATGGTTCCTTACAGGTTTAGCAGGTAAGCGTATGTTCCAGTAAAATTAATGTTTATATTCAAGTCAAGAAGATACTTCCCTAGCATGTTTATGATGCTAGACTTAAAATGTGATCTTCTTGGAAAAATGCCGCCACTCGAATTTGAACCGAGATGATCTCGCACTTCTTCCTAAGAGCAGCATGTCAAGAAAGATTCCACGGTTAAATTAATCACTTCGCTCGCCGGATGTACTTGGATTCTTGATTGCTTCGCTCTTGCCGGGCGATTGATGACCTCGAGCAAAAATATCCTTGGATAAAAAGTAAAATGTTCGCTACAAATGAGTAAGACGGAGCATAAGACGATTGTTCCCAAATATCCAATCATTCCAGATCGTCTCTGTCTCTTGAAGATAGAGCCCCACCCCAAATTTCGTCAAGGAAGAGCCAATGAAAAGTGAAAGGTGCTATTTTAACTACAGCTTGTCTCCATAAGAGGTAATGTTGGTCTCAATTCCTTTTGCTGTCCAAACATCTAGGTGATTAAGATTAAATTCTAAAGAATACTTATATTCTTACTTACAGCAACTGTGATCTAGTGTTTAAAAGGAAGAAACAAAGTTCACAGCTTAAACATAGATCACTCAAAGACATTAGATGTATAACACATTTACCCTCATCTTAGGGTTTTCTAATTAGACACTTTTCTCAAATATAAACAAACTATACTGACTCTTAACTATATATTCATTGCCAGGATTTTTAGTGTTGCAAATGAAACTCTTATATAATTTATGAGAAGTGCACATACTTAAGTCCCCAACTACCCGCTGTAGTAAAAGAATTGGATTAAGATTCTCTTCCTAGCTGAAAGAATTTATCTTTGAAACTTTTACAGTCTTTTTACCTCGAATCCTATTTACTTGTATCTTATAGTTCCAATCATAGTGAACCCTTCAGCTATAAATTATGCCTTACACAAGGTTTCTTAATAAATCTTTTTGAACAAGGTTGTCGGTTTAAAGCAATATAGTGAGAGATCTTATATTGCTATAGTCCTTGTTATCAATATATTATTTAACTCTAACTAGTTAAAAGACTAATTTCTAGGTGTCATTGGATCACCTTCCTATTATAGTTTAATACTTAAAGGGAGTATCTTACACATGTTTCAACTTACAAGATTTATAAAAGATCTTTCCATTTAATCCATAACCAAAACCCTAAAAGTAAATTCCATAACCCATTCCTATGGTTGGTAAACGAAGCCTCAAAATAATAATAAACATGATTAGAAATCAAATAAAATGCATCGTTTATATGATTATATGGTTTTTATTATAATCATTTTGTTTGCAGCAACATGACTATAGGATTTCTACCCACGCTGGAGATAAATCTCGAAGGACATGTGGTGATGGTTCTATCCACAAGATTGTTGACTTAAAAGAAGTAAACCCTACCCATTCATATCATAGAGTGAGGGTTCCTTCAATAGTTTTGGCCGAGCTACGAGCTCGTGGCCGTCGTAAACCTGTACACACCTCCATTTTGCAGGATTCTTTCTGAACAAAATGTTGTGAGCTGGTTTAAGTGAGGTCGTAAGGCAGTTCTCAGTGATTAAAGGTTATTGTAGCATGTGGTGCGTGTAGAAACTGATTTTCTTTAAAGCTTAGACGACTGTGAGTTGATGTTCTATGAAACCCCCACAGTTGGTGAGCTTGTAAAGATATTTCTTTGTTTTCCTTCAGATTCATGACTCAGTGTCTTCAAAGCTTCTGGCGAGGTGTCATTAAGCGGTCTTAGGTGGCTAGTGTCCACGACTTCCTTCAACTGAAACACTATCAGGTGAAGACCCAAAACTGGTTTTTAATTGAAGTTGATTTTGAATTTGTTTAATTTAATAAAAGAATTATGACCAAAGGATGGTTGCTCTGTGCAGGTCCTTCTCGCAGATCTGTAGGTTGGAAATCGATCTTGTTCCTTCAACTTCCAACTATGCATACTTCTGGTAAGCCCTGGTTGCGCTAAGGGTTTCTCCTGCATGAGTATTATGGTGGTTGGAAGATGAGAATACTACGCTGCCGGTTATGGACTCAACCTGGGTTTTTATTGTTAGGTTTTTACTTGAAATTGTTTGTTTTCGTATGACTCTGAAACCCTAGAGGATATTTAAAAGTAAAGAGTTTTAAGGCTTAAGCAGTCGAGACTTAAGGGTTAAGATAGAACCCATATGGCCTGTAATGATGTAAAAACTTCAAGTTTTACTTTCGGCTTTAAGCCGTAACCTTTAAATGGTCTTTGCTGGCAGTCTATTCAATGAGACTTGTAAACAACTTATAGGGTTATGGAAGTATTAGTTACCATTTTTACTTACTGTTTGTTTTAAATTGTAAAGTTTAATTTAAAGCAGGCTTAAGCCTCAACTGGTAATTATAAAGGCCATAGGCCATTACCCTCATTTTATTTCGTTTCTATTTTAAATGTTGATAGTGTTATGTAATTTACAATTTTCATTTAAAAAAAATGGAAGAGTATAGTGATTTATTGTTTGAATTTATACTAGGTTATTAAGTGAAATCAGTACTATGATTTTTCTCTCAGATTGGTTACTATTTGTAGATAAACTAAAATTCTGAAATGATATGGATTTTTACAGAAGAGGTTTTAGTCTTTGATTTCCTATTTTACTTTCAGTTATGATATTTATAGCTGTTAAATGTTATGTTATGATTAAGAAAGTAAAAGACTGTCTTTAAGGATTAAACCTACCTCTTGTAAACCTTAAGTAAGTTTAGAAGGTTACTTTAAAAACATTTGTATTGCCGAACAGATGGTAAAATATGAACTTGAAGTAATTTATTAACAAGTCCTATGGATTACTATCTTGGTTAAAATCCTAGTATTATCTTTTTATTGTTCCTATGTTTATTTAAATAACTCTATCTATTATGTTTATAATAATTATTAGTATTAGTAATGCTTCTGTGAATAGTATGCCTATAAATGATTATACATATATTCAGTTCTTTTCTTGATAATTAGTTAATATACATACTTCCAGTAGCTAGAGCAAGTACTGTTATTTTCTGTAATGATTCACATACAAACTATAAAAGAAGTCATTTACATTTTTAGTTTAGAGTTGATAAACAAATCTTCACATCTACTTAATCAACCAGTTGTACTAGAGTACTGCCTATTCAAGGCATTTGAAAAATACAGTGTGGCAATTTATTTCTAATTACTTTGATTTACTAATATGCCTATTGTTCTAAACATAATCTACTAATCACTAATATTATCAATACACAATATTCTTTTCTGTATAAACCCTAATCAAAACAATAGCATGCATTTCTTTGAAAACTAATGATCATTTGCTGAGAACAGTAAATAAATTATAAATAACCTGAACAAATAAAAACCTGTCAAATGATGAGGTGACAACAGCTTAAGGAAGTTATTCCTCCCAACCAACTCCTGGAGAAATCTTAGTCTGCACTTCCTCAGGACCCCTAGCCTGTTCCTAGTCCTCCTGGTAGAGTAATAGGTGAAGGATGTATCCTTAAGACCTTATGTCACTTAACTAGTCAAATTACAGCAATAATCCAAACCTGCTCCCAGTAGTAAGAACTTCAGCCTAACAGCTGCATAAGTTCAGTTCTCAGTAGTTAACCCCTCAAACTCACTTCAATAAGTCCCCTCCATCGAATTTCTCATGTGCATTTCATTCATACTGAATGATCACATTTCCATAATGAGTTGCTTCAGTTGTCTTCAGTTGGAAGTTTTATAATAATGCCTAGGTCTTCTGGGTCATTTTTTACTTAATGAGCCACCTACTCCAATTCCACTTTCTTGGGGAATCATGACCACAAATATAGGGAAGTTTCCACCTGCAATAGTGAGAAGTAGTTTGAGGATGCTGCCACTTGTCAGTATACTCTCCACCCAATCTCCTCCACCAAGTGACCAGTTAACACTCTTTTGACAGCTTCCCTAAGTTGTTGTCTCATCATTTATTTATTTATTAATAAAATATTCTGAAATACATTAATTATTCTTGACCCCACTTGGTCATCAATTACAAACTTAGCATAAAATATAACATAATGTTCCTCAATAACATAAAATTGTTTTGCAAATTGGGGCATGTGACACATAGTCTTTTTTACATTTCTCAAATTATAGGATTTTGAAAAGTCTTGGCACTTTTGGCCTACAACAAAAGGACAATTCTTGCTTCCTATGGTAAATCCTACAAAAAAACACCTACAAGCATAAAAAATGTGTAAGGTATTTACAGAGTATTCAAAAAAGAAGATCTTGGCCATTACAGGCTTGTTTCCATCCCTTCCTGAGGGATCTCATTCTGACCTTCAGCAACCTTGTTTCCATAAGCATTTCCACTATTGTCCTGCATTTGATCATGTTCTATGTGACATTAAATGTTTTATTTGCTACCTTCGTGCACAAGGCTACAACTATTTCCAGTGTACCCAACTTGCATAGGGATACCAATCTTTGCAAAATCATACAAGCCATGAATATGAATAATACCCTTGAAAACTCGATTTTCATCCTCGCAAACTTCCACTTTTTCCTTCAAAACTATGTTTTATTCCTCACATTTCTGCACTTTTCATGTATGGTCGCCAGTTTTGTTAAACAAGATACTCACCTTCTACAGATACAAGTTGTTTCCATGAAACACTCAAAGCTAGAGAAAAAGAGTTGCAACAAACAAAAATACTTTCCTTAAGATCAAATATATTTCTTGAATATACTCTTTTAACTCTCACAAGTTGTAATAGGTTGGCCTTTGGAGTGTTTGATCTCCATAGAATATCCTGCAAAAAAGACACAACAAATCACTCACACAATATTAGAGTAACAAGTTCAATCTATGATCTTATGTTGATGACTAAGGAGTTCAACAAAGAAAGCATTTATTTAGAAACAATAGAATTCATGGAAAAGGAACTTTTATTTGCATAAATAAAATAGAGAGAGGGATTACAACCAAAGCCTTGGTGTTGAGAAGCTCTTCTCAAGTAAACCTTGCCTCAAAGCCGAAACTTGTCTACCAAATGCTCACTCTTCTTGGTTGGATTTGGCCAGTGTTCTGATGTTGTAACATAATCATCCTCCCTTTTTCCCACTGGGGGTGAACTTGTATTTAAATCCATGGGAGGATAGAGTAGGTTGAGGATCTCATGGGTGAGGTGGAGGGAGGATCCTATTATGATGTATCTCGAGCCCAAGTGGTCCTGAAGCTTAGGGATGAGGCTCCACAAATACAAGCTTCAAGAAACCTCTTGAATCTTATCTTATTTCCTCTTAATACTCGAGCACCGCTCTTTTTCCACAAGGACAGAGTGTTACCAAGGGAGCATCGCTTACTTCTTGAAGGGAAGTGGCAGTGGCACTGCTTAGTGCTCAAGGGAAAAAGGCATTATGCATAGACGTAACACACCTTGACCACAAGGAAAGTGTGTTGGTGGCCAAAGGTGTAAAATCATTGATCCTAACCCATTTTCAACTTCACAACTTGAGGATTTGAGGAAAATACTCATACATGGATCTATTATATGATGATGACTGGTTCCACTATGTGTTTATATCATGAAAAGAATAAGACATAGCTCGTTGGAAAGTAGTTCCAGCATTCTTCAATCCAAATGGTAACTTGCGATAAGCGAAGGTTCCCCACAGGAAAATAAATGTCATTTTATGTTGGTCAACAAGAAATATCTCAATCTGACTGTTGCCGGAAAATCCATCCATGAAAGAAAAAATGACACTTCCAGCATAGTTGGCAATGATTTGATCGATGTGAGTGGTAGGGAAGTTGTCCTTTGGACAAGATTTATTCAAGTCTCAAAAATCGATACAAACCCTAATAGTGCCCTATTTTTTGGAAACATGAACAATATTAGATACCCACTCGATTAAAGGCACGGGGTAGATAAAACCATCTTTTAAAAGTTTTTCAACTTCAACTTTGATGGCTGCAACTTTCCTTGGGTGGACTTGGCGAAATTTTTTCCTAACAGGTTTCATCGTCGGTTATGTATTGATCTCATGTACAATAATAGATGGATCAATCCTGGGCATTTTTTCATAACTCCAGGAAAAAATGTCACGGAATTCCTTAAAAAGAGCTCGACATTCCTCAATTTCCCTTTCCAAACAATTCTGACCAATGTGAACATGTTCAACAACATCTGGGTTTACCGATATGTCTATGGGAATCATTTTAGTGATTACCTACCTTCTCATTCACAACATAGAGAGGATCATTCAGGGAATCTTAGACACATTTTCCTTCAATGTCGTCACTACCATATCCGTCGTAATCCACACAAGTGTGTTTTTTGTGTTAAGACTCGACGCCTTATTGGTTTCATTGTTTCCAAGGATGGGATTTGAATCGATCCCTTGAAAATTGATGCTATTTTTTCCTTACCCTCCCCAACCAATATCACCAAACTCCAAAGTTTGCAAGGGAAGGAAAACTTTATTCGCCACTTCATATGCAATCTTGTAGAGAGAACACATGACTATATGTGACTATTGAAGAAGAACACTCCCTTTATTTGGGATGATCAAGCTCAATGGACTTTTGATAATATAAAGCACACCATAACACACTCACCTATGTTACACCCCCCAGATTATTCAAAAGATCTTTTGTTTTATATTGTTGCCTCTACTACTACCATTGATATGGTTCTAGTTCAAGAGGATTTGAACGGTCAAGAGCATGTGATCTACTATCTCAGTAAGAGTCTTCTTTAATCAAAAATTCGATATTCACATGTGGAGAAGCTAGCTTTGGCTACGGTCCTTGTTGTGCAACGTTTTGTCATTACATCTTAATTCACACCACTATCATGCTCATAGATCAAAACCCTGTGTACTACATTCTAAATCACTAGGTACTAGGGGGGAAATATTCATGTTGGATTGTGATCCTACAGGAGTTTGATCTCGATTTCACTAAGACCACTTATAATAAGTCCTTGGTCTTTGTGGAGTTGATGTGTTACCTTCCCCGTGCTCTCATGGAAACTAAGCCCAATGATTCATTTTCGGATGAATCCTTGTTCTTGATTAGCACGACCAACCTGTGGTATGGATATTTGATCATATATCTCCAAACTCAAATATTTTATCCCACTATATCCCATGATGATCATCGGTGTATTCATCACCATGCTAAGTATTATCTCATTCTCAATAATACCCTATACTGGTGTTGTATTGATTCAATTCTTCGAAGATGTCTTACTCACGAAGAGGTTGATCAAGTCATGAATGACTGCCACTCTGGAGCATGTGGAGGTCATCTTTTTTAGATGGCTACAACTTAGAAAATTCTTCACGTTGGGTACTTTTGGCCCTCGATATTCAAGGATTTCCATTAAGCGGTTAAAATGTTCCCATTGTGTCAGCTATTTTATCCTAAAAAGTGCACCCACCCTACTCGGTTACACCCCATCATTTTCGTTGGCCCTTTTTCCAAATGGGGGATTGACTTTATGCATTGTAAGCCTACCTCAGCTAGGGGGCATGGTTACATTATTTTAGCTGTGGATTATTTCACGAAATGGGCTGAGGCAATTCCTACATATGCCAAGGATGGTAAGACTGTCGCCCTCTTTCTATTTAATCATGTCATCACTAGGTTTGGAGTTCCGTAGGCTATAGTAACTGATCAAAGATCTCATTTCTATAACCAGATAATGGATGAGTTGAGTGCCAATTTAGGTTTTTGTTATGAAAACTCGACCCCCTACTATCCACGGGATAATGGCCAGGTTGAAGCCATTAACAGGGTCCTTAAGACCATGCTTCATAGGATGGTTGGAGATCATAAATATAATTGGCATTTGACTCTATTTTCCGCACTGTGGGCCTATAGAACTTCAGTTAAAACAACAAATGGTTTCACACCTTTTCAACTAGTCTATGGACTTGAAGTTGTCCTACCTACTGAGTGTGAAATTTCATCACTCAAACTAGTTGTTGAGATTCTACCCAACACTTCTACGGAGGAAGAACGTTTTCTTTATCTAACTAACCTTGATGAGACTTGACAAGATATTGCCTTGGATAATGACTCGCATAAGAATCAGACCAAGGATCGGTATGATAAATCAGTTCAGCCTCGTGTTTTCAATGAGGGAGATCTATTTCTGACTTATGATCAGAAGCATGATAAACTTGGGAAATGAAAGCTAGAATCAATATGGTATGGTCCCTATATCATTAGTAAAGTCTTGTAGAAAGCAGCCTATGAGATTGTTGACTATGACAGGATACCTTTCGGGAAGCCTCACAATGGGTTGTACCTGAAAAGGTACTATGCTTAGTATATCTTTGCATCAGTGCCTTGTATATATGTGCATATTTGACTTTTTAAGTGTGATTTTTTTTATTTTGAATATGGCTTTGGGTTCTTGTCTGATGTTGCTTATCCCATGTTTTGATTCTGTAGATCAGATGGAATTCTATGGTTTTGTTGATGGTGCTTTCAATCACACCCTGAATCTTGCTTCAGCTGCCTAGGTACTATATTCCCAAGCCCATGACTTAGTTAGTTCAGGAGTGGGTTGTATAGGTCCGGCTACCAACAACATCGTTGAGTATCACGCAGTGATAGGGTTGCTAACTAAAGCTACATCTCATGATATCGACCACTTGGTTGTCTTTATGGAATCTCAGTTTATGGTTTCTAACTTGAACCATGTTTATGCCATTCAAAACCTGGTGCTCCTTCACCTATTTCAAAGGGTACTTCTATTGGAAAGGTCATTTGAATCTATTACTTATCAACACATTCCAATATCATGTAGTACTGTTGCAGATTCACTTGCCAATTATATGTTAGATTGGTAGATTTCTCATTCTTGACATTGATAAGTAAAGTAACATGGCAAATTGTAAATAAACAGTAAAAGACATAAAACCCATGTAAATAACATTCCATTATGAAAAACAAGTAGGCCCCAAAAATATGATTCTATGTGTATATATATATAATGTTTTACAAAAAATATGGTCTCGAGACCCCGACTGAAGCACGCTCGCTTTCAAAAATATAAAATGAAAAAAATACTGAAGCTAGGAGATTTCAGTGTATACATCATGCGAGGCCCTAGTGGTGCTCATGGTAACACATGATATCCCTTTCCACTCTACCTAGCAAGAGGCCAAAGCGGCCTGACACACCCGTTGTATGCCTCTGATACCTCCTAGGGAGTTCATCCACTGAGATATATGAGATATCTATTGTGAGTCGGTTGAGATTCTCTTCTAGCTCAGTCATCTCATCATCTCCATGGTGCACAAAGTGGGCCCCCGTTCATCTGTCTATGGGAGATGACTCTATAGGTCATGTTAATCCCACATCTACATGATAAGAAGTAGGTCTCATCACCATACATAAAAATCATAAAATGATAAAAATATACAGACATATATATCTTAGTGTTTTACTCACCAATGTCACCCCACTGCTTATCTACTTGCAGGGCTAATTCTGGATCCCCTCGGAATTTAGTACCTACATATGTATAGTCCTCAATCATGAGGAGCTGGTCATCCAGACATTGTAAAAATGCAGCCCCATACTTGACTTTTGATCCTCCACCATCATGGCACGCCATGACCTTTGCCCATCTCAGTATGCATCAGTCACGTGCCCTCATATCATTGAATACCACCTATGGCCTCAAGTGTGGTACCCTCTTAAAGAAGAATGACACTAGGATTGTGCCATATCCAAATTGTTTCAATTCTCCATGCCGACACTTGGTCAGTTGCTCTTTGAAAGTGACTAGTAGGGATTCTACCCAGTTAAACATTGTGGGGGGGATTGCCTCTAAGGCATATGACATGTGAGCTCGGGATTCCTAGTGAGCCCCTTGGCTCCCAGAGATACATTGCATGGTAGACAAGACCATCCAAAGAGGAAGGTCCATCACATCCTTAATAGGTATCTTCTTCCTGCACATCTGTGTGCCTAGGAAGCAGTATCGGTCTATGAGGCCATGTGTAGTGATCTCCCTTCCTCGGGGACAAATCAATGAAATAGGGGTTCCCCTCCTGGACAAACCTATCAGGAAGTAGATGTCTTCTACTTCCACATTCAGAATATGGGCCCCTAGCTCGAAGTACTGCTACTCAGGATTCCACATCCTGAGAATGTACTCCAGTAACCTCACCTGTGATCTCATACTAGGAACATTGAATAATTTTAATATCCCACATCCACAAAGAGAAGCTATGGTCCAACATCATGTCCCCCTCTTATATCATCGAGATCATGCTCCCTCTCCTTCCAAATCACTACTTTTGTCGAAATACCCTAACAAAAAATTAGAAGGGAGTATTAGAACTCGAACACAATCATTGAAAATGCTTCAAACTTATTATTTTGGCTTATTTTTCAAGTGTTATAGGGAAACTTGTGGCACCACCTTTTTTGAGTTATGACTGAGCGGTGCACTGCTTTTTTATGTAGGAAAAAATGCAGTGTCACTTGAGCACCGCCCTTCCCGAAAGGGAAAAGAGCGAGTACCCTAAAAACGCATTTTCCTCTTGGGAAAATGCCTTAAAAACCCTAAAAATGCACGAAATAAAAAATTGAAACCGTGAAAAAGATAGGAATGGTCTTAAGAATTACCTGGTTCTAACAATTCGAAAAATGGTTGATCGTGGGCTCCGCAATCTACACCTAGAATCTGCACTCAAAATGGCTCAATTTGCTCTTGAAATGGTAAAAAGCCAATTCACTATTTTTGGGTTTTATTTTTATTATTTTTAATATTTTATTAAAATTTTACCCTTAAATGGTTATATAAAGCCTAATTTTTAATTTTGGAAAAGTCTAATAGTCGTTTTGAAGCTTGCAGGGCATGGAGAATTTAATTTTTTGGATATGAATGAGTTTATTTAAATTATTCGTTCTCGCGCAAAACAGAAAAAGTTTTTGAGCACTATTTTTGAAACTTTGGTCGTGCTCATTAAACCTAGTCCTGAATTTTTAAGTCAAATTTTCCCTCTTTTTCAGGCTCGTTAAACCTTTTTCATGAAAAAGAAACCCTAGTAGAGTCCTCTTTAATCTCTTTTCGGACTCTTAAAATGTGAGAATATTTCTGAGTGAACTTGTCTTCTTCATGCTCATAAAAGGACTTGAAAAGTTGTCTTTCCAACGATAGTTTACCCCTTTTCGGTTCGGATGGACTAAGTTACGAAAAAGGTATACTCTAGTTGTTGACTAGAAGAGTTCGTTAAGGTATTATTTTATACTTTTTCGAGCCTTGGAGACTAAATCATACGAAAAAGGACACTTTGGAGTCTTCTTCTGTTTCATTCAAACTCTCTAAACATGAATGATCCCGAGTTTTCTTTCAATGGACTTGTTAAACTAGACACTAAGAGGCCCTCTTTTACGAACAAACCCTTCCTTTCTCAGGTTCGAAAAACATATGAGAATGGACTTATCTCACGATAAGCTAAAACGAGTGTTTGTTACCCTATTTGAACTCATAAAAATGAAATAGAGGCACTCATCAATCATGATGGGGAAAGTAAGGGAAGGGAACTATATTTAATTTGCAATAATGGTAGTTTTTAGTCACATTTGAACATGGCACTTGTCTGCATTTTTGTAACACCCTGGTTTTGACCCTGTTTGCATTAAAAATGTATATGATGTATTTATTGTAATTAATCATGGTTTGGAGCTAAATTCAAAATCCCCACCATCGATTTAGTGTTTTATGTTTCGACGATTAAAATCAATTCCGATGGTATTTTGTGCTAGCCGACACATTATAATTTTTGGACTTCATGTAAATATGCAATTTAATTAAAAACCCACAACCATCTATGTCAACGCAACATATAATGATGTGGGGGCATGATTTTCTAAGGATAAAGGGGGGGGGGGGGGGTATTTAACCTCTGAGCCAAATGTCATTGGGAAAACCCATCAAGTTTTCAACCACCTTTCTTGTCTTACTCAACCAATCATGTATTCCTGCCATAAATTGGTTGAAGTAGTTATTGCATGGGAATGGGAAGAGTATGGAAAAAAATTCGAATTGGACAGAGCACCCATTTTTGGCAAATTTGTTTTGACTCCTTGGGTAAGTAAAAACCCAAAAATGTATGCCCATTATACCATGCTTCCACATTTTCATGTTTTCCTCACCATTTTCCTTCACGTTGAGCTCTTGGAGGCAGCTGAAACTTCTTGTATGGGTATTCATTCATGTTTTTGGTTGTTTACCTCATTTTCCTCATGCTGGGAAATCATTTTTGGTAACTATCAGTGGTTGGGTTTCCTCCCCCACAATTTTGCAGCATTTTCCCATTGTTTTCCAAGCTGGAAATTGCTTTTGGTAATGCCAGTGAGTGGGAGAAGAAACCACAATTTTTGGGTGTTGTTGAGTCTATTTTGGCCACATTAGAGCCATAAACGGCTCTAGAAATAGAATTGCTCCTAAAGATTTGTTCTTGCCCATCTTGGTAATTCTTTTTGTTGTCGAAACTGTTCTTCCTCAACCCGGAATTTTATATTCTGCTGTGTGTGCATATTTTGCTTTGATCTAAACTGGTTGGGAGTGGAATTGGGTCTGAATGAGCTTGATAAACCTAGTGTATGAAGGGACCTCATAGACAGATCTAGAGGGGCTATTTGTCTTCTTTGCACACCCTGAATAGCAATGGAAGGGAAGGCATAGCATGAGGGACTGTGTATCAGAGAAGGGGATGCCTCCTTGTGTTGGATGTGTAGAGGTTTAGAATACATGCTAGATCTGGTGTAGGTGTCCATAGCTTTGTGGTTGAGCTTACTAGCTGAGAAGTCAACCTTTCCAACTCCTTTATAGCCTGATAAACCCAACTATGTTGGCTTGGCTAAATTTTGATATATACTTGGCTATGTGTGAGTCTTCTAGTGTTCACTTATTCTTTGTGTGAATCATGCCTAGCTTGGGAGTGGTAGTGTTGCTAAGAGATTGATGAGCACACTATCCTATGGCTGGGTGGAATATTGCAGCAACGTAGCTGGTTGTGGGACAAGATTCTCCCAAGATAAGTATTCTTGTCTATTTATCTCTGCAACTGTATATGTCTAAATGTAGTCATTACGCAGTCGAAGATTGATTATCCAAGGAAGCTGCGTTAGCAATTTGAAACTCTCGACGTTTCGATGATGATGATCCTAGAGTAAGGATCGAAATGTCGAGAGTTTCAAATTGCTAACGCAGCTTCCTTGGATAATCAACTGTATATGTGTTTATGAATTATGATGAACATGTCTAATGTGTTGAATGGATGAATTTTCTTTCGTTGAATGTAATAATTTATGCATCTGTGTATGTTTTAAATTCAATACATTTTATATTACCTTCATGGGACTAGATTTCCCGGATTGTTAGCGGTAATGTCGTGTCCTCTCCGTCGGGATGAGGGGTGGGGACGTGACAATTTCATTTAGTGAATTGGGTACTCAGCTTGCTTCTGAGTTGATCCACTTTCATGAGTCATGTCACTCCTTTAAGTATTTCAAAGAATACATCACCCATCTTTGTATTATGACCTGGAATCTGCCTCCTCCATTCAATGCTGCCAAGTCTTCGGTTGTGCCGCCCTATGTTCAAAGGAAAATTGTGTTGAGAGTTTGCATCTACAGTCAAAAATACCTTTGTGTCAGTTACCTTTGAGTCAGTCCTATGGTTACTTCATACTCAAATTCCAGAACTTTGTTCCAAGTTTCATGTCGTTGATGTGGGATTCATCATGGCCCTTCTTCGACAAGACTATTCATGTCGATTCCAACTAATCACCCGAGAGTTCGTCTTAGATATAAGACAATACCTTGAAATTTGTATACATTAACAATGTTAGGATTATATAATCCTCCATTGTCCATATATAGTCTATTAGATCATATTTCCTAACTTAGGAGTCATTTGCTAGATTTTGGTGCCACCGTGATATTGGTGCCATTGGTACCACCAGGTGCCATTTCGTGCCACCGGGGCCAATCCCTACACTTTAGGAGCCACTCGCAAAGCCACCATTAGCCTCCATCAGTTGGTTGTATTTGGTAGGTAGTTATGATAAGTTAATCTCTAGTTACATTCAGTTGGATGTCCTTCAATTGAGTTAGCACCAATCTTGCATGGTTGCATGGGAGTATGCGCCATTTCTCACCTACCTCATCGGTAGAATCAATTAGAGATGTGGATTTAGACTAGTGAGCTTCGATAGTGATTTAGACACTTCTAGTTAGCCAATAAGTCAGGATTGAGTTGGTGGATTCGAATATTATCCACATGATTTGAATTCTCCTCATCGTAACACTATTGTATACTGCTGGAATTAATGAAGATTAATGTTGTAATTTACTAATCAATTCTTATCAATTTTATTTGAAATTTGTGTGGTTCAGTGTACATTGTTCATTCCATTCTACTACACATTTACACCTTTTAATTGCACTCATTTCCTGTAGATCAATGGTTCAATAATTCAAACATGGTATCAGAGCCTTGTTCAAGCTAGAAACAAGTATGTCCTACCTCCATTGTACACCAAAAGCAACTGGTTTTCCACATAATTCCTACAATTTGTACCTTGCAAACTCTAGCTTCATCTATAGAAGCCTATGCAGGTGTGACGAACCCTGAGAAAGTGTACATGTTCAAGTGGAAAGCTTGAAATTGACATGATTGTGAATTGATTGTGATTTTTGCAATGTTACTTGCGGGTACCTACGTAGCTTGTTGAGAAATTGATTGTTCAATGGGAAGATTGATGGATTCTTAGCTCTTGTACCCCAGATACTTACACCCTTAAACTATGTTGATTGGAGGGAATATATGCAAGTCTCCTTGCACAAGCTTGGGTTGTTTAGGATGACAATGGGAAGAGAGACAAAGCCCCATCACCCTACTAAGAAAAATAAGTTCTTGAATTAGTTGGATGAAGCCTTTGGCTTCCTATGCACTCACATCTCTTGGGATCTTCTCTTTCACCTTGAGGGATTGAAGACTCCAAAGGAATATTGGGAGAAGCTTGAATTCTTGTTTGGAAAACATGATGAGCTTCGAGGGCACATATTGGAGAATGAGCTCATTGCATTGCAGCCCAATAGTTTCAAAATTATCCAGCGGTTTTTCACAAAATTGAAGTCTCTAGCATTGCAATGTAAACAATGCGGAATAAAGAGGAAAGATGAGCAACTTGTGTTGTTTGTTCTTAGCAAACTTGGTTCTGAGTACTCTGACTTTGTCTCTACCTTCCATTTCATAAGAGATTATGTCGCCAATTGGAAGATTCCTTGTATAGATATGTTTGTTGATTCCTTAATACATGAGTAGGATAACTTTGTTCAAATGAGAGTGCTTCAAAGTTCCAAGAATAAATCTATTCTGATGTCAGACCCAACCAATTCACAAGCCAAAGGGAAGCACAAGGGGAAGGAGCCCAAAGCCTCTGATTCAAATCCAAAAGAGAATGAGAAATGTTCTGTTGAATCCTCATGTTCCAGAAAAGATAATACTAAGTGTCCATACTATATGAGAGGCTTTCGTTTAGAAATCTAGTGCATGAAGAAGACCCTCGACCAGTTGAAAAAACTGCTTGAACAGAACAATATTTCCCTTCCACAAGGTGCAGAGATATCTGATGTTGGAGAGAAGACTAAAGAATTTGAGAGGTGCCATTCCTTAAAGGCATGCCTCTCTGCTTCGAAGGATTACTTGATAGATTATGGAGCATCCAACCAAATGGTTTCCTCCAAGGAATCCATCACCACTCGCACTCTATCAGGAGGACCTAGCACTCATATGGGATGTGACTCCCAAATCCCAGTTGCTGGAAGAGGTTCTATCAAAATACGGCATTATGAGTTCAAGAATGTAATCAATGTGCCCTATTCTATAGCAAAGAAATTTGGTCAAGATGAAGAAGAAGCAGAATCTTCCATGTACAGTCAATTCAAAATGAAGAAAGTCTCCTTGGAGTGACTCCTTCTCCTGTTGCTCTGGAAGTTTATGAGATCTATGATATCTCCTATTCTCATATAGTTGATCCAAAAGAAAAAATTTGAATATCAGTTAATGAGGAAAAACTCTCCTTCCATCCTATGCGGATATTCTCTAGTGATTCTTTTATTTTAAATTTTGTTCAAAGTTTTCCATTAATTTTTTCAGAAAATGAAGAGGAATTTGATTTCTCTATCTCTAATGTTGTTGCTAGTGTACAGAAAAGTAATACTTTGGATGATTTGGAAGAAATATTAGATTTTATGAGTGATCCATTCACTATCATAACCCCAAAATTTCATAAAATTTAAAAAAAATTATAGTGACATAAAATGTCTTAGATTGCATTTTAGTAACTGCTAGCGGTTAGCGGAAAATGAAACAGTTTAACAATTTTTTAAGGATTTGTTTTAAATACCAAAATACTAATACAACTTTTAATTTTAATAAGTTATAGAAAGAGGACTTGCATTTCATTGTTGTTAGCTGTACTGATGTTTTACTTTTGTCAAGTAGGTGAGAAACCAAGTTTGAAATTCGGGGCTTACTTAGCATTCTGCTAACTCAGATGGACTGTTGGTTCTTATAGGTTCAGCAGGTAAGCGAATGATCAAGTAGGAATTTATTTTGTATGATATCAATAATTATTTCTTTAGCATGATAAGATGCTAGTAAATAAATTGATAAATATGATGCAAGACTCCGATGAGGTAAAGTAAATTCCTTCATTGTTTTGTATCTATGACAGCATTTATTTTTAAGCCATAATGAATTTTATCCTCAACATCGTAAATGCCATTTACGAGAATGAGTTCTTCCAAGGTTTCTTTCTGTCGTAAGATTATAATACCTAGTCCATTATAGATTCTTTCAGTGAGCATAGGGCTCATGATCTTGACATATAAATACTTTTACTGTATCATGATCTTACTGCTATTGTCATATTTAATACTCAAATGTACTGCTTTTTATGCATGAACATAATCCTATATTTTTCAAAGGTAAAGCTTACATTAAGTTATTAGTTTGGTTATGAGAGACTCTTGCAATGAGGTTTTTCTTCAGTCTCCTTGAAGGCTCCTTCATTTAACAGCATCGAGTTTTATGTGAAAAGTTTTAGATATATTAGTTTATAAAAGATATTGTAATTACAACATATCTTTACTCTAATTCTTCTTTACTAGTCGTGAAACAATACCAGTTTGTTTGATTTGTTTGCAACTATAATTATCTTTTTCACAGCTAGTTTACAAGCTAAAATCTTAATCTCTAGGTTATCGCCATGATACAAGTGTTATTGCAATGTTTCAACAAACAATGCTACTTGTATTTGTAACGTAGTTTATCTACCTAGTAACTACTATGGTGAAGTCGAAACTAAAGGAAATAACATTATTTAAGGTTTGCTCTTATATATACTAGTTCCAAAGCATAGTTTAATATAATCGATGGCAAGGTTTGTATGATGAGAAAACATAGATACGATAAACTATAGTCGAAAGCATAAACTTAATTATGAGCAATGATAAGTACTTTTACAATATAGTCGATTGCAATATTTTTATTATGGCAATGATATGAACTATTTAAAAAATATCGTTGATAGCATGGATTGCATTATTGGCAATGATAAGTTTATATTCAAATGTGCATGGTTGACTATAGAAATCGACCCACTTTTGGTTATATTTCTAGAAGGGCACGTGGATGAGTCTCCACCATGCATTGTTGACTTATAACACATCGAAACCCTACTCTTTTGTATTTTTCTTTGAGGGTTTGTTTCCTCTAAGCTATGCTATGAAAACTCTTCGCGACCATTAGAGGCCTGCTCTACCTTAACCCTTGGTACCAAGTCTACAATACTATGCAATGTGGTTTTGGGTTTCGTAGTAGGTGTTTTCAGTTTTCTGCAGTGAGATGAGAGAGCACGGTGTGCGTGGTTTTGAACTCCTTCATGTAGGTCGAAACCTGGAACTGGTTTTTATCCTTGTGTCTGCCTGTTCTTTGCTTCAGCATCGAGGAGATTGAGTATTGTATCTTTGCTTCCTTTATCACAGGGTTGGCACGAGGGTTTTCTTGCTTCTCTGTGTAGTTCACTCACACTGGTGATTTGTCCTTCTCGGCTCCAAATAACTCTTACTCACAGGTATTTCTTTTACTCTGTACTCAATCCTTTCATCGAAATATTTTCTAGTTAAGGTTTTAATAAAAATTAGAAAAGAGTTCTAAATAATGTTTAGCATTTAAATTTGCAGGCTACCGCCAATGGCTCCAGACTTGAAAGGAAATTCCTCTCATGCATCGATTATCTTCGTGGGCTTTCAAACGGGTAAGCCTCGGTCTTGTCGTGGGTTCTCCCTGCTTGCGAAATGGTTGTTGATTGAAGGTTCCTGTGGTTGGAAACCTAGCTCCGAACTCTCTGCTAATTATGATATTTAGTTTGTTTAATACTCCTGTTTGAAGTGAAAACCCTTGCGGTGCTCGCTGGGTAGCATAGGCTCTTGAGCTGAGATGTGTATTTGGTTTTGGTTAAACAAAATCAGCCTTACGGCTTGATAATGTAATATTGTTGATTTAAGAATACAAGAAACTCCTTATGCTCTGAGTTTAAAAAGAGCTATGTTTCGCTTGCTTCAGTTTTACTTTTACATGAAGATTGTGAACTGTGTTTTGTTTAACCTATCAGTAATGTATTTAACTTACTATTAATATAAAATATTTATATATATATTTGGTTATAATAAGGAAGACTGTGGATCAGTCTAGTTGAATAGTTCGCAGGGTTTTTACCCTTACAGTCAGCAATGTACTTGGTTATATTTTAATACAGGATTATTATGTATTTGATTTTAATAGTAGAAAGGGTTTCGCCCCTTTGATTCTTATAGGCTATAAGCCTGCCTAGATTTGAGATTTATATTGTACATGGTTTATAATTACTAGTGTCATTTCGTTCGTCATTTACCTGTATATTTTATTCATTACTACTCTGTAAATTATAAATTATTTTAAGCTCTGTTTTAGAAGATAATGTTAAATTCTAGTGCTTGGATTTTAAGGGTTTTAAAGAAATACTGTAAACCCTACCGCTTACAAAAAATCGATTCTTCTTAAAGTATTCTTGATTCTGTTTTTAAGAAATGGAATAATAAAAGATAGTATGACTTATGATGTTAACTCTGTAGGAAATGAAAATATTCTATCAGTTTTTTACTTCCAGTTTTTGGTTAAGAAATAATACTTAGATTTCTAGTGCAGCATACTTAAAAACTAGAATAATCTCGACTCTCAGTAATTTATATAAAAGCATTATAAAGAATCCTTACCCCTAGTTTTTGGTTAAGTTAATATTTAAAATTGTTTTGCTATTATCTTTTTATGTGCTTTCTCAAACATTAGTTGTTTATTTTACTGTAATATTTTTATTTCCTATCAGTATACTAATACTGCAGTAACATTATATTTACTATTTTCTTATACCCGTGTTTCCATTTAGTTGGTTTAAGTAAAACAATAAGTGTAAGCAAAACATAGCACTGCTTTTTCATTGTATTCATAAACATTGAAATAAAATCTATTTCTATTTACATACAGATACAAGAATCATATCTACTATTTTCTTTCTAATAAAAGAATTATTCCATTTACTTAAAACAATCTAACTGTGCTAGAGTAGGACCTGGGTTCAGGTGTGGAAAAACACAGTTTGGAAATTTAATTTCTATCTATTTCACTATTTACATGATCATTTCTATTTCTATAAATAATCTATCAATTTTGTTGAACTTAACATTACACAGTTACTTTTCATTTCTAAACCCTAAACACTAACGATGCCTGTAATAGATAAACTATGAATTATTTAACTGAAGACAGTAAAAACAAAATAGAACCTGATGAGAACAAGACGACAATAGCTTAAGGAGGCCGTTCCTCCCTACCAAACTCCTGGAAAGAGCTCAAACAACGCTTCCTCAAGACCCCCGAGCCTGTTCCTGGTCTTCTTGGTTGAGAACTGGGTGGAGAATGCAACTATAAAAACCTTTGTCACCTCACTGGTTTAATTGCCTCAGTAATAAAAAGAAAAATATGCTCTCAGTAGTATGATCTTCAGCTTAAAAGCTACAACTAGATCAATCTCAGCAGTTATCCCCTCAAACACATTCCAGACTCCCCTCCATTGAATTTCTCTTGATTAAATTCATTCACCCTAAATGATCACTTCTCTAGAATGAGCAGCCTCAACTCTCTTCAATGGGAAATTTTATAGAGATGCCCAGGTCTTCTGGGTCAATTTTCATTAAATGAGCCACCTGCTCTGATTCCACTTTCTTGGGGAATCATGACCACAAATATAGGGAAGTTGCCACCTGCAACAGTTGGAAGTGGTTTGAGGATTCTGCCACATGTCAGTTTGCTCTCCACCCAGTCTCCTCCACCAATTGACCAGTAAACACTCTTTTAACAGCTCTCCTAAGCTGTAGTCTCCTCATTTATTTATTTATAAATTAAATATTCAGAATTTACATTAAATATTCTTGACCCCACTGGGTCATCAATTACAACTTAGCATAAAATTTAACACAATGTTCCTCAAATAATATAAAATTGTTTTTGCAAATTGGGGCATGTGACATTCGCTCTCTTTGATCTAGAGATTCCAACAAATTTCTACAAGATTGCATGCACCAATACTCATAATTTTGTTGAAGAAGGGGAAAATTGTACATCTACCATTTTGATGGGGCACTTGGAACCTTTGTTACATGCCCTTGGATATAATCTGACATTATCTGGATCTGATATGACCTTATTTAGTTCAATTTTTAATTTTCAAGAGCCTCCAGTCATGCGTGTAGCCATTTCATCAATTTTGGTGTGAAAATCAAGTACCGCAAGTCTCTTTCAAAATTATTGTTGGGGATTTGATGTCAGTTTTATCTCTTGAGTTTGTTGATATTATATGTTGTGGATCATTAGTTATTTTTGAAGATATATCATATTATGGATCTCAGTAATTTGCTCTCCACAGTCCCAGGGATTCTCTACGTTTCTATTTGATCACATGCTCATCTCCTCACAAGACTAGTAAAGATGTAGACATTATGCATTTGCCTAGACACTTGCTCCTAACACTTGGAGCTGATTTTACCTAACATGGTTTGATGTTCAAGGATGCAATATATCATTTTCTTGGGTTTTCCTCACATGGTTCAAATTATCAAGCACGTTTTCTCTCTCATCAGTTGATCTTAGTTGCTCTACATGGGTCCAATTTTTATCTTGCAGTTGTCTATGTTTCTAATTCAGTTGAGCATATGTTTCTTCTTCCAAAGATGAAAATTCCTCCAGACATAATCATTTAGTTTGGATATGTCAACATGCATAGTTCCAGGATGTTGTTGCACATAAGAACCAAATTACTACATTGTTGCTGCAAAGTGTTGTAGATTGCAGCAAATTTTTCACAAAGTTTTATTCAAAACTTGTTTTCATGTTTCATTGTTTATCTTGAGGGAGGGGGGGAGGGGGGGGTTCCCATGAGGTTTTCCCCATTTTCCTTGGTTTATGAAGTAGCTTTTTAATTCTTTTAGATTGTAATGGGTGAATTTTGGCCTTGTTGTCAAGGCCTAAGTTGTCCAAGTTAAGATTAAGGGGGGGTGTTAGGATTATATAATCCTCCCTTGTCTATATATAGTCTATTAGATCATCTTGCCTAACTTAGGATTGATTTTCTATAGTTTGGTGCCTTTGGTGCCACCATTGTGAAATTTGGTGCCACCGGTGCCAATCCCTACAATTTAGGAGCCACTCTGAGTGCCACCATTAGCCTCCATCAGTTGGTTGTAGTTGGTAGGTAGTTATGCTAAGTTAAGCTCCAGTTACATTCAATTAGATCTCATTCAGTTGAGTTAGCAGATTTCACTAATATGACAAGCACGTCCAAAAAACACCTTTGTATCTCTGTGCAACAAGTTAGAATGACCATATCTTTCGAGGGATGAGATCAACGGAGGAGATTAATTCATCTATACCAAAGTGTTGGAGACATTTACCACCTTACACACTCATTTTGGTCAATTTGGCCTAGTTAAACCACTATCCTAAGTATTTTTGACTTAATTAACATCAGAGGAGCACTAGATGACATCACCTAGATCACACCCACACCTACCTTCAGTCAAGGAGGCTAACTTAGCCTTCTCCTACATTCGGGGAGGCTAACCAGAGCACTCTGGGGGTGATATGAGTGTCATTAATGCCCCATATTGCTAAATGATGGTTACAATCAGTTAAACAGAGAATTGAAGGTGCCCTCCATCATTAAATTGATTATTTATTGATAATTTAATGAACTAGAGTCAACAAGGGTGCCTCCAACCACTTCTGATGTTCAGTTACACTTCAATTAACTTCATCGGGGTTCATTGAAGTCATTGATGCGCTGCCACTTGATGGTTGGCTTGTTGTGACATGTGTCTAACCTACTTTCAGTTAGACTCAGTCATTTATTGCACTCCGACTTCAGTTAGGGCTCAGTTGAGTCAATTAGGGTTTTGATCAGTGGTTAACTTGAGTGTTGACTGTGGCTTACATTCAGTTAAGCTAGACTCACTCATTCAATTCGAATGACCTCCTTGGGAATTCAAATTGATTTTTCATTCATGCTTGCAGCATGATCTTGAATTGTAATTACTCATTCTTTGTGTGAATATACAGAGCTGCTACTCATTTTGTAGCACAATTACACCATTTTCATGACTTATTGTTATTAATCTTTGATGAGACTTGTGTTTAGTCCCTATATCATTGTGTGAGATTAATACAAAGCGCTCGTGGAGATCCTAGTTTCTCATCCGCAAAATGGGCTAAGTAGGGGTAAATCTTAACGGTGTGGATCGAGCCGAGGAAAGATCCATGGCTGAAAGTTTCTCCACCGATTGAACAAGCACGGAACAAACCACCTCGAGGATTTGCAAAATAGAGATTCCCTCTACATGTGGATGATGGAGATCGAAGACATTCAGATCGAAAGGATGGAAATGATTTCGCCTGATGAAAGTGCATGGAGGATAAACCTGTGACAAAAAGGGTGGTTTCGCGTATGGTCTTCTCATTCTAAAGAGGCCCTGTCGATGTGATATTCTGAGACAAGTGTGCAAAAGGCAAAAGTGACGGGTAATCGAATACCTCAACACCATTGGAGCATATATGTAAGTAAAAATCGGCTCCATGGCATAGATCACCCTCCTAAACCTAGAAGGTCGGTGCATCAAGCATATGAAAATCAGGAAAATATCCCAATGACTGTAACTGCGGAGGACATGTATGGCTTCCACACAAAGCAGGAAGACGCAGTGAACAAGAATATCCTAATACCATCATTGGGAAGAGTGAAGGGGTAGGGGATTTCAAGTCCATGTGCCATGAGGCAAATGGGCCATGATGGGAACTGATGCCAGAGGTCATTTCCATAGCTAGTAGTGCAGCATCGCAGCAGAAAGGGCACCATGACTGGGATCTTATCATGAAGGTTGGATCCAAAACCCACGTGACCACATGTGTTGTCGTCCTGTTACTCGATGATGAAGTGTGCGAAGGTGTTGAATGGGTCGTTATCGAGTTCATCCTTCCAAGCCTTTATAAACGCCATTTTCAGATCCATTGGGAGACAGAGACTGAGCGAATGTAGAAGAGAATTTAAGGTGTTTGAATGCTAGTCTGCTAAGAAACCTGAGAGTCTTGAGGGAAGTCTATGATGGTTTTCTTACTTGAAGAATTTGTTTGTCAAGGTGTTCTTTTGGTTGGTGAACCCCGACCCATAATTCCACTGTTCTTAAGTTTCCGTGCTAGGGGAACTCCAACCATCATGGTAGGGGCGTTTATTACAGTAGAAAAGCCTTTTGGCACCAGCAAGGTTAAAGTAAGGATGTTCATCACAATATATGGACCTCCTCAGGCTGGTGAGGGCATATCTGTCTTAATAGATTGCAACACCCCCGCGGGTTTCGTTCTTGGAATTTCTTGTCTAATGCCCCTCCAGACAAAGTTATGGTCTCCATAATATCATCACATGGTTACCATTGCTAGCGGCGACCCTTTGGAGCGAATGCTTGGGCGGGAGAGGAGGAGGTCCAAATTCTTCATCACCGCCTTTGTGAATTCCACTTTCCAACTTTATCTAGGGTGGTGATGGAGCTAGGAGGGAACTGCATTGTATGACCTGTAAGAGGACCCTCCTCTTAAGAGGAGAGAAGCACAAGAATGATAAGCCTCCTCAAGGACCTACTACTCTTAGGAGTAGTGCTGCCCTTCTTCAAGTCCCCTCGAATAACAATGTTACCTGATGGTGGAGGGGCGGGACATGAAGCTGAACACAGAAGGAACACGAACCTTCTGGTCAGTTGTGAACATAGGAAGAAAGGTGCCACCGAGCATAGAAAGAACATGAATGACCTAGAAGAGGAAAGACACATTGCATATCCTATGGGAGGAGAAACTATTCAAGCCAAATCAGCAACAAGTTGTTAAAGGATGTCCTGAGCCATCGTTTTCAAGACATGCGAGCCCAAAACTGAAGACGTTGCACTACCATCTAAGTCCTACATGCACCTTGCTCCATATTGTTTTGGTTTATGTATGTAAACCGTGGTGAATATTCCACATGCTAGTTTATTAAGGTTTTGATCATGATTGTAACTAACTTCTAGTCTTGTTTTGAGGTTAGTATTGGGGGGCAGAAGCACTATAAAGATACTCCCCGCAGAGGGAGAAGGTTGTTGGTTTTGGTTGGGAACCTAAGAGATTTTTGGTTCTTATGTAATTTGATCCATTTTTATTACAAGAAACAAAGCCGAATGTCAGCTTTTGAATGTAAAAATTCATGTGTATTTCCCAGTTGCAGTATGTAATTTCTTCTCCTTGTGTGCATGTAATTCTTGTTATTTCTTTGCATTATGTTTTCTTTATGTCTTTGAATTAGTGTATAATGGTTCGGAATTCATATTCTTATGCTCTGACCATTGTTTTAGATATTCACCAAATGCTGCTTCCAAATTTGGTGTAGAATTCATCCCTGCGGTGCTCTACATTGATGGACTGTCATAGTTCTTCATTTTCCACTAGACCTGAACATATCGACAATGACTGAAGTGCTATCCTTCTCTTGCGGGCATTCCCTGTGCAAATTGCTCTGTGTTTCTTAGTATTTATGACTCCATAGCCCAATACATCATACCTTGTTTCCACCACCAACCTCCAAAATTCATTCTGTGACAATATATATGTCCCTGTTATGTATTTGTGAGAGATCCCTCTCTGGAAACGGAGAAGCCAGCTCCCTTTCCTAAAGCGGTTCTGCTGTTACCTCGGGGTCCACCTTTCCGCAACCTTTGGGTGTGATTCTAGGTGCTAACAAATACCATCAAAGATGTACTTTCCATTGCAATACAAAATCAGTGGTTTGTTTATCAAATGGACGTGAAATTTGTCTTTTTCAATGGAATTCTTGAAAAATAATTTTATGTAGACCAGCCACTTGGATATACTATCAAAGGTCATGAACACAAAGTGTTTAAGATGGAAAATTCCTTTTATGGTCTAAAACAAACTCCATGATCTTGGTACAGTAGGATTGACTCCTATCTCATTAATAATGGGTTCAACGGAAGTAGCAATGAGCCCACTTTATCTGTAGAAACAGATCAACAAGGTAACATGTTGATTGTATGTCTTTATGTTGATGACATGATTTACACTGGTAATTCAATGCTTGAATAATTCAAGAAAGTCATGAAAAATGAATTTCAAATGACTGATCTAGGTATGATGAAGTAATTCCTTGGTTTGGAAGTTACTCAAACTAATCAAGGTATTTCATTTGTCAGCATAATTATGCTACTAATATTTTACATAGATTTAGAATAGATAAATGTAAATCAACAAAAACCCACATTCCTCTAGGAACCAAGTTAACAAAGAATGGTGATGGAGTAGCAGTAAATTCTACACTTTATAAAAGAATGGTAGGTAGTTTAATGTATTTAACTGCAACTAGACCTAATTTTATGTATGCTATCAGTCTTATTTCCAAATTTATGGAGTCTCCCAAATACTCTCACTGGAAAGTTGGAAAATGAATTCTAAGATATGTTGTAAGCACACTTGGATATGGCCTTTGGTACACTCATTCACAATACAGTACTCTCACATGGTACATTGACAATGATTTTGCAAAAAGTAATGATGATAGGAAAAGCACATCTAGTTATGCTTTTCATTTAGGTACAAATATGATCTCTTGGGAATCTCAGAAGCATCACATTGTCAACATTTCTTCTGCAGAAGCAGAGTATGTAGCAGCCACCACAACAGCTTGCCATGTAGTTTGGATAAGAAGAATTTTAAAGGATATGGGTTCACTGACTACCTCAAAGACACAATCTTCTTGACTGTCTTCCTTGTACTTTGCATGACTTGGAATGGCATCTTCTTCTACAGTTGGTTCGTCACTCAAAAATTCTTTTAGTATATCCCATGCTCTTTTTGGAGTATCATCTTTTGCAATGTAATGAAAAATAGAATAATCTAAAATGTCGTGTATGAGACTTAAGGAAACAACTTTCCTTCTGTCTTTATGAAACTCAGAAAAAGCCTTAAATGCATCTGGATCAATGGGATCCACTTCAACGAAGAAATGCCAAAAATCTTGTGACCTTACCAAACTTCTTACTTCCATAGCCCATAGATCATAATTATATCCATCAAATGTTTGTCATAACCCTTTTGGTGTTAACAGATTTCTTACCTCTTTAAGTTCTTGTGGTAGTGCTTCTGGTAGCTCCATCATCTTCAAGATTTGATCTTCTTCAATCTAATTTGTGTGTGCTTTCCACTTTGTAAAAAGGCTTACCAAAAAACAAAAAGAATAGATTAGACCATACGCTATGATATCATGTTAAAGATTAAAGGAAAGAAGCAAAAGATGGTGGAACGCAATGGACATATTAATTGCCTGGGCAATTGAATGTCTTCTCACTATTAACCAAATGTATATATAGAACTACATAACATCAAAAGTATGAGTAAATACCATGGGTCACTAATTCTAGGTAATGTGACCAAATCAACTACTCTACTAACCAACTAATTAATGCACGATTGACCATAGTACACTGTTGAGATTACAATTCTTAACATTCAAGTTCTCTGTGAACTATAAAAACAAAGGGAGGGCAATGGAAACCCCAGTTATATATAAAGATAAAGCAGGAGGCAGCAGCGCAATCCTAAAGCCTTCCTTGCAGATTTGGCAACAGAATCCCAGAGATAAAGCTCATCTCGTTTGTTGTAACCTCTTAAAAATCTTACCCAATGTCGAATGAAAATATTATGAACTTATAATCTACAATAATCCTAATGAAATACGGTGTTACATGTATATGTAAATAGTAAAGCTAGTACATACAAATGATCGTTGTCGACATTCATGGTTGGTGTTAAATCTACTACCACCAACTTGATTTTATTATTGAAATGGTTGGCGCTAAATCTTCTTCCACCAACTTATTTAATGATAATGTAATTGAGACACTAATTTTGATTAATTATATTATTTAGATTCGGTTTTGGACAGCCAATAGTCATCGTTCACCATACGAGGCTCACTTTGCTTAACCACAATAACGCTTGATTTTTTAATTAAAAACATGTTGGCTAGATTTTCAACAAAAGTTAAATACAAACAAATAGAAAGAAAGGGAAGTATTACATGGAAGGTTGTTTTTTTTCTACAACCTTCACAGTTTCGAGTTTTCGACTCAGCTCTCTTCTCTCGAGAGCTGAGGTCATGGAAGATTGCAACCCATTTTTCTGTGAAGAAGTTGTACATATAATAAGTTCGCTGGATGAATAGAGGAAAGGTGGTAGAAGTTGTATATTATGGACTTATGATATTTTATATGATTGTGGACTTATGTTCTTTTACATGATTAATTTGATTAAGTACTTATGATTAATGTTTGATAATGTGACTTTGGACTTTGGTACTATTATTAATGTTAATTTTATTACTAAAACATTTTCTATCTTTGAATGTTGTTATTATTGATTAAAAAAATAACTGGCTCAGCAAAGGCAACTCAAAGAGTATGGGGGACCATGGATTCCACAAAGTGAGGGGGAGTGGGGACATCCCTAACACCTTATACTTGTTGTTGGCTTAAGTTTGTCCATCCCAATTCATATGTGCACCTTGGTGACATTAATAATGTTGGTCACCCAAACCTTGTACAACAAACCCTATTCTCAATATTTATGAACTATGGAGATTTTTTTTCATATTTACACACCTAAGTGGGCCCCTCTTGCATAGGGAACCCTCCTTGGGAATACATTCCCTCACATTTATGTGTTTTTGGTCATTTATGAGCACTTTTCCTAGTTTTTAGGGGTTGTAAGCTATTTTCTAGCTTCCACTCTTACACTGTCCATTGATGATCCTATTTGTATGCTTCCATGTTATTTAAGACCCTATTGGATGCATTCTCTCACCTATTTATCCATCATTGATGTTTGTAACCCACTTTATGCATTAGTGTGCCTCCATGTGCTCTTCATGGCTCCACTCCTTAGTTTTGGGAAACTCCTCCTCATGGTGATAATTCGGGAAAGGGAATATTTTCACTAAGCCACCACTCCACTAATTCAAGTTAAGTCTCAATTATGAAGCTTAAACTTATATCTCTCTAATTGGATTTCATCCCTTTGGGTTAGAGTTGGCCTCCTTGTGTTATAAATTCATATGCATTCTCCTTATTGAAGTTAATCTTGAGATTTAGACCATGTGACTTGTGTTATCTATCCATGTTGGGAATGTATTGAGACTTAGAGTTAGTCTAGTGTTTTCCCTTTGCTTTGATTATATCACTCTACTTTCCAAGTTCTCACACAGGAAGCCAAGAAATGGGAATGGCAAGTTAAGTCATATCCCATAGGCAGTGGAGACGGACAGGAAAGTAGTAGTGGGAAGCATTGTGATTCTCGAAAGAGGTAGTTCCGAGAGTTGCTAAACTAAGTTTTCATACACCTATGGATCTGTGGTCTCATCTAGAGGGTGACCTGTTCAAGCGAGGAAGGATTGGCAGTGTCTACAATAGAGAGAAAATTCGTCCTGCTACAGCCAGTTTCTCGTATCTTGAGATAAGTATTTCTCATATGATTTTATTTATGTTTTAACGTATTATTATGATGATTATGTGCAAAGGTGGATGAATTGAATTATCTATATGCTTGATTATTGTATGTCATAATCTGGTTACAGGTAGAATGGACTCTGTAAGATCTGAATCCAAGATGATATTCATTTTGATATTCTTTCTCTTCTTCAAAAACTGTAACTGTGACTCTATAGTACTGGGAGGGGCACAACCATATGTTATGTTTCACCATTATTTGTTCATTTTATGCTTTGGGACTTGTTCCATTGTGTCCAAAACAACTTTCCAATAAGGATCATCTTTCTTTTTGTCGAAAAATCTTTCCAGATGACCAATATATGTATGTTTCGGTCCAACAGTTTTCTCAATGCCAAGTTGAGCGCACCAATTGTTAGATTGGATATGTTCTATGCATGGATTTGTTCATATTTGCAAATCTTAGTTTTGATAATGTGATCTAAATTTAATAGTGATTGATGGCTGGAGGTAGGCAGCCATGCAATCTAAAATATATTAATGAAAAATGGTTGTAGGGGACAACCATTGGGAGATGATTTTGTGGGTTGTGATTATAGCTGACGCCTTTTGTTTTGCTTTGGTTGTGGTGTGGTTGTAGGTTACAAACTACGTATGTTTCTTGATGTGTGTTTTTCTTAATTTGTATCTTCACTAAAATCACACACCGAACAACACCACAAACTAAATAAATCTGCAAACATTTAATGACACAATACTTGACAATTATAAACTATGTTTTTAATAATATTTACGAAGTATAATAATTTAGTGTATAACCTTAATCGCACTATGATAATAGACTCATTATTCATGCGTTGAATGTGATTATGAACTTAAATTTAATGTTGATATAGTTTATTAAGTGTTTAGGTTCTTTAACTAAGGGCGGTGAATTATTTAAGTAATGCAACCTTAATAATGTTTATTATAGTTAGAAATTTAATTAATCATTTAATGTTTAGTTATCCTAACCTTGTTTTGTTGTTCTTAAACAGAAATATAAACATTTTTCCTTGTCATAAGGGTTGGGGGCATTACACCGACGCACCCTGCTTGAAGGAAAAGTGCATCGTTGATGCACAATGTCTGAAGAAAAAGTGCATCGGTGATGCACTTTGCATGAAGGAAAAGAGTGCCACTGACACCATTGACACACCTTGTCCAAAGGAAAAGTGCATTGGTAGCGCACCTTGTGTTAAGGAAAAGAGAGTCAGTGACACACCTTATCCAAAGGAAAAGTGTGTCGGCCAATGTTCACTTACAATTTTTTTGACTGACGCACCCTTCTGACTTTAACTTCAGTTTGAAAGTCTAAAAATGAAGGAAACATAAATTGTAGATCAATTTATGACTAGGGTTTTGGGCATTGTAACCCAATTTCAAACCTATGGCGAACCTCTAGAATAGAAGGTAGTTGTCCAAAATATTGTAAGGTCTCTCACCAAGAATTTTTCTATGGTAGTGGCTACCATATAAGAAACAAAAGATCTGTCTCAGTTCGCCCTAGAAGA
Source organism: Pseudotsuga menziesii (assembly GCA_001517045.1). NCBI lineage: Eukaryota > Viridiplantae > Streptophyta > Pinopsida > Pinales > Pinaceae > Pseudotsuga > Pseudotsuga menziesii. The sequence continues at coordinate 1,357,961 of LPNX010163743.1, forward strand.
ATTGACGGGATCCCTTCTATCTCATGAAGCTCGACTCAATCAAGAAGAAGAGTCATTGACCAATGCTTCCAACACCCAAGCTTCCCTCAATAGAGGTCGAGGAAGAGGAGCACGAGGTAGAGGAAGAATAGGTCGAGGGCCTCTTCATATAGAGGATAGAATAATTCATGAACATTCATATCACCCAAAGCACTCTCACAACTCTCAAGTTCGGAGGGGAAGAGGCAAGAGATAGACTAATAATTTAAATATTTAGTGTAATTACTGCAAGAAGTATGGCCACTATGAACGAGAATGCAAAAAGAAGCAAGTAAACAAGAATAGTGGCAAATCCAACCTCTTTAAAGAAGAAGAAGAAGAAGGCTCATCGAAGGTTATGTTCCTCTCCTATCAAGCAACTGAAGAACATTAAAGCTCAGTTTTATGGCTACTAGATAGTGATTGCAGCAATTACATGACAAGTAACAAGTCAATTTTCTCTAGTTTGGATTCCTTTGTTGTCATGAATATCAAGCTAGGAGATGAATTTCTGGTTCAGGAAAAAGGCAAAGATATTGTTCCCGTATTTACAAAGCAGAATGAAAAGAAGTGTATTCATGAGGTTTTCTATGTGTCGCATTTGAATGTCAATATGATCAATATATGTCAATTACTTCAAAACAAGTATTATATTCAATTTTATGATACATATTATGCCATTTATGTTAAACCCCCCAATAGGAGACTCATAACTAAAGTTGAAATGACCAAGAACATAATATTTCTTCTCAGTCTCCGAAGTGCCAACCTTCCACCATTTGTAGCCCATATTGTCTCTAGTCCAGATGAAACTTGGTTACGGCACTATATATTCAATCATCTTCCCTTCAAGAGTCTTAATTTCCTGCACAAACAGTCCATGGTCAAGGGGTTACCAGTTATACATTAACAATGCGGCTCTTGTGAGGGTTGTATCATTGGGAAACATCAAAGGGATAGCTTCCTCACTTCCACTTCTCGAGCCAAAGAACATCTCGAGATAGTTCATACAGACCTCTATGGACCCATGCAAACCCAATCCATAGGAGGTAGCTTTTATTTTCTGACATTTATTAATGATTTTAGCAGGAAAATATGGGTTTATTACCTCAAGAACAAATCAAAGACCTTCTCTAGGTTCAAAGAGTTCAAGGTCCTAACTAAGAATCAGTATGGCAAGTTCATTAAAGTGCTCAGGTCATATGGTGGAGGTGAATATGATTCACATGAGTTTACATATTTCTACAAGAAACATGGCATCAAGAAATAGTTCACCACCATATACACTCCACAACATAATGGAGTTGTTGACTGAAAGAACTAGACCATCGTGAACAGGGCCCGTAGCATGATGCCACACAAGAAGCTATCATATGAGTATTGGGTTGAAATTGTTGCATGCTTAGTCTACTTGCTCAACAGATCACCCATGGTGAGTGTCCAAGACAAGATTCCTAAAGAAGCATGGAGTGGCATTAAGACTAGTGTAGCACATCTAATATTTTTTGGTTTTGTAGCATTTTCTCATGTACCTGATGAACTTAGAAGAAAGCTGGATAAGAAGAGTGAACAGTGCATTTTCACTACTTACAGTGAACAACACAAGGCTTACAAGTTGTATAGTCATGTCACCACAAAGATTGTGGTGAGTAGAGATGTGAAGTTACTTGAAGACAAATTTTTGAGTGATCCTTTAGACATACAACAAAAATAAAATTCAGATCTATCATATCTACCTATCAGACTTCAAAGATTGGAAGTACAACAAGAAGAAGAAACACCAGCAAAAAATCCATCTCATAACCAAAATACCATAAGTTTGGGAGGGTTATATGAGCAAACTCTTGTTATTGATGAGCAACTTCAGTATGCTTTGTTTTCCTGTCAACCCACATATTTTGATGAAGCGGTAAAGGATACACAATGGATACAAGAAATGAATGAAGAGATTGATGTTATTAAGAAAAAATATACCTAGGATCTCATTGATATCCATACAGACAAAACCATTATTGGAGTCAAATGGGTCTATAAGACCAAACTGGATGAAAAATGAGAGCTTGAAAAACACAAGGAAAGGTCGGTTGCCAAAGATATGCATAGCAGTTGGGTGTAGATTATAATGAAACCTTTTCTCTTGTAGCAAGGATGGATACCATCAGAGTTGTATTTGCCATTGCAACACAAAATCAATGGCATGTCTATCAAATGAATGTGAAATCTTCCTTTCTCAATGGTATTCTTGAAGAAGAAGTTTGTGTAGGCCATCCACCTGGATATACCGTCAAAGGTCATGAACATGAAGTGTTTAAGCTGAAAAAGGCCTTGTATGGTCTAAAACAAGCTCCACGAGCTTGGTACAATAGGATTGACTCATATCTTATCAACAATGGGTTGAACAGAAGCAACAAGGAGCCCACTATGTATCTAAAAACATATCATCAAGTTAAAATGTTGATTGTATGTCTTTATGTTGATGACATGATTTACACTGGGAATATGATGTTTGAAGAATTCAGGACGGTCATGAAAAAGGACTTTGAGATGATTGGTCTAGATCTGATGAAGTACTTCCTTGGTTTAGAATTTACTCAAATTGATCAAGGTATTTTCATTTGTTAACATAAGTATGATACTGATATTTTACAGAGATTCGGAATGGATAAATGTAAACCAGTAGAAACCTCCATTGCTCTAGGAACCAAGTTAACAAATAATGATGATGGACTAGCAGTAAATTCTACACTCTATAAAAGAATGGTAGGCATTTTAACGTATGTTGTCAGTCTTATTTCCAAATTTATGGAGTCTCCCAAAGACTCTCACAGGAAAGTTGGAAAAGAATTCTGATGTGTTGCAAGCACACTTGGATATGGCCTTTGGTACACTCATTCACCATATAGTAATCTCACAGGGTACACCGACAGTGATTTTGCAAGAAGTATTGATGATAGGAAAAGCACATATGGTTATGCTTTTCATTTGGGTACAAATATGATCTCTTGGGCATCTCAGAAACAACCCATTGTCGGCATGTATTCTGTAGAAGCAAAGTATGTAACAACCATCACAACAACTTTCCATGTAGTTTGGCTAAGAAGACTTTTAAAGGATATGGGACACACTGAAAAGGATCCAGCTTCTATTTTCTGTGACAATAGCTATGCAATACAATTGTCCAAACATAATCTATTTCATAGAAAAAGCAAACACATTGACACTCGATATCATTTCATTTGTGTGTTAATCAATGATGGACAAATTTCTTTACAGTTTTGTGGCTCTAAGGAGCAGTTGGCTGATATGTTCACCAAACCATTGGGAACAACTGCATTTGAATATCAGAGAGAGCACTTAGGCATTGACAGTGTTGAAGATATTCTACCAGTTGAGATTAAGGGGGTATTTTAAGAAATGTAATATCGCTGGTCAAATGCAACATTAATTAGTCAGTTAGTTGAGTAGTTGATTTGGTCACCTTATCTTGATTAGTGACCCATAGTATTTTTCTGGGCCATGGTATTGTTGTGTTGTTATCCTATAAATACGAGAGTGTAATAATGAGAAGAAAATCAATATGCCCATTGTGTGTTCTATCATGTTTTGCTTCTTTTCTTTTATCTTTAACAAGGAGAAGCTAGAACTTCCACTGGAGAATAAGTTTTGCCTTATAGTTTTGTTGTTGTCACATCCAACAAACTACCAACACATAATGCAATGTACAACCCAGCGAGTAGATGGACAAATGTGGCCTTGATTCCCCGCTCCAAACTTCAAAGTCAAAATCAACTAAAACAACCAAAGTTTCACCTTGAGAACTCATAAATATATATTTTTTAATTTTGTTTCAATGGGCCAATGGAAAAAGAATCCATAATGTCTCAGACATGATAAAGATGTCTCAAATTGCCTCTTTAAAGCAAAAACAACTCAATTGTATTTTAAAATTTTTCATATACTAGACATTTTGAATTTGAACACGTCCAAATACATCTTTTAAACTATATGGAAACATCTCTCAAACTCACAAGGGACATTCAAACATAAAAAATTATACTTATAATTTTATTAATATAATTTTTTATAAACTAAAACATATATTAAATTATAATAAATAAACTTTCACCCACAGTAATTTCACAATTCACAAATCAAAGATGAAAATGAACTTTCGATAACAAGAAAGCTCCTCCATTATTAAAATTCAGGTTGGAGTATTGAGAAATATTACCCACAATATGTTTACCATTTGATTTAAATTTTTGAATTACATAGGAATCACCTGATTCCGGTCATAGTTGAAACATCGAGAGAAAGCCTATTGTTATTATAAAGAAAGTAAGAAATCTAGTTAGCAAAGTTTAAAGGGAATTAATAGCATATATGTCTATATAATCAATCAAAATGAGGAAACAGAGAAGTGTTTATCATCTTACTTCAACATTGAGGATTTTAAGACACTTCTAACATTAACATTAAGGATTACAGTTTAATTTTATGAATTTCATAAAATATAGAGTTTGATTTTATGAATTTCATTTTAGGTACATATTTAGATTACAGTTTATTTTTATGAATCTCAAAACATATGAGAAAATTCAAAAGTAACATATTTAGATTACAGTTTAATTTTATGAATTTCATAAAAATATGGAATAACATTTACCCTTTTTTTGCTTTCAATGAGAGTTGAACTCATGACCTCCCGCTTACTAAACGGGTGCTCTAACCAACTGAGCTATGAAAGCAGCTGGGAGTTATTGGCTTCCTATTTCTTTAGATTTTTATGACAAAGGCTGAATAAATTCGCACCCATCTAGAATTAAGGCTGAACAATCTGAAAACCAAGAATGCATATATAAAAGACAGTTAAAAAAAAACCCATCAACCGTGGACAGCATAAATCGAACCTACAACCGTGGACAGCATAAATCGAACCTAAGAAAAGAGGCAAATTCCTGCAAAATTAAAAACCATCAGCAAGCGTGGACGGCAGGATTCGAACCTGCGCGGGCAAAGCCCAAATGATTTCTAGTCATTCCCGATAACCACTCCGGCGCGTCCACCATCCTGGCTCTTAGATAATTTGCTAAAACTAAATTTTAAACTATAATAGAGACTGTACTTCAATTGATAAAGCTTCTAACCTGTTTCTCCTCTGTAAATACTCTTGTCTCTCTCACTTTTCTTTCAATTTAGTTCACTGAAGCCAAGGATGAACGTCATTGGTTTATACAAGTCAATTACCTGCAATGAATATGTTAAATGTTTGTGCTGCCTGAAAAAACAAATATTTGCCTCCAACAAACAAACAGACATTCTTGACTTTTCAGGCTGATTTTTAGTTGGAATCCGGTGAATTTAATCTACAAAATCGATCATTTTTGTTGTTTGTTTAAAGATTTTAAGCTCAAAAATAAAATCAGGAAAACCCCAACACCCCACAGTGTGTAAGATTTAGCAATGTTTTTGAACGTTTTGAAAATTCCATGAAGATTTATGGCAAAAAACTGGTAAAAACCAGCGGGAAACATAAGTCAAAAAGTCCCCTCTTTAGACAAGTCGCTAAAACCTAGCTAACTATCCTTGGCCATTTTGTTGGGTCAAGTTGCTCTGAATTTCTAGTTATCCAAGGAACACATAAATGCTAGTCTTCTCTATTTATGTGTATGTGTATTGTATTGTATTTATATTTTGTGTTTCTAATTGTATTATCAATCTTCCCCTATGTAGTTTGAAGGAGCCTTCTGATTTTTCCAAGGAGAATTTGGAGAGTTTTCTCCTTTAAAATTTTACAATTTGCTTAGTGTAGTTGTTGCACATTTAGAATTAGTAAATTTCTATATAAATATTTTACTCATATTTATATATAATATAAAAATATTTTATTCACATTTATATATGATATCAAAAATAAATTGACACTCAACAAAATTAGTTAAACCCTCAAATGATAGGCACAAAAAACTTGAAGCCGTCATTAAATTTTCATTGACAGGCACAAGAAAATTGAATTTCCAGGCCTAGTGGGATTGGACTTGTCTGGAATTATTTGTAAAGCCAAACCTTAATGTTGGACGGGTCTGGGCCGCCAGGACATAATCAACGAGAGTACGGCCACCACCGCAGTCGTACAAGCTTTTTCTGGGGTGCAGTATGCTTTCCTACACCTCCCCCGTAGGAATCGAAATCGGACTTCTGTCAAGGCAACCATCAGACCTCACCACTGGCTCCCAACCTCAACCCTTATCGGGGGCTCTATTTCTCACCATGTATGTAGATAAGAAAAGAGATAAAGAAGTATGAAGTTTGTAAACCCTAACCAGAACTTGATGGTGGCCTCAGTTAACTTGGAGTCCAACCAACTTTTCACGTTGACCTAGTACCAACTAAGGTTAAAAAAAGTAGGAACTTGCAAATTTTTAAGGAGTAGTCTAACGCTTCGACGATTTCACCCGGCGTTAGACTACCCCTTTAGCCAGCACCGTTAACTATCAAGGCCTCTGGCACTGTCCGGGTCCATCCCAGTCTCGGCGAGCGTCCTTCACCCAGTCCCATCCCTGCAGTTCTGCCATCCCGTCCTTCACCTGGTCCCATCCTTGCAGTTTTGTCGTTCCATATTGGCCTCGATCATCTATATGCTCTAATAAACAGTCTTGTACAATTCTTTTGGAAAACTAGTTGTGAAGTCAAATTCGTGAAGATAGGCTGGAGCGTAGTTTATGGTGACTACCCAGATCTCTCATCACTACAAAATCAGCTCCATGATCCTTCTTTTTTGCTTGGAACCTCAAACCAGTCAGCCCTCATCGCTACAGAATCAACTCCACAAGCCTTTTGTTTTTGCCTGTAACCTCAAACCAGTTAACCCACCTCTAGTAAAGCAATCTATAACCAATCGCCAGGAAAATCAACCTATAACCAATCGCCAGGAGCCTTTATAAAAGGACATCACACATTCCATTTCACACCATCATGATCCTCACCTCTAGCTAGCAGATCAATTCCATCAATCATTCAACCATTAACAGTCTTGTACAATATTATCGTAAGGTTCTTCATGGTTTTGCATGGTCAACTGAACGATGTTCAAAATGGTCTCAGAATTATCCATACACACTGTGCCCTCTCTTGAATAAAACATGTAAGTGCCCAAAGGTTTGTATGGGCTTCTAGGCAACCATGTCTAACTCCTTTGGAGAACCACGTCCATAGTTTGATATTGTATAAGTATACTGCAGGACATTATTCAGAAGAATCTTACAAGCATCTTGAATAAAAGAAACAGGTTTATTTGAACTGTCATTAACCATTATGCCATGCCAATGAGGCAAAATAGCAATCAAGGGCTCAGCAATGGACTCAAATGGTGCAAGGAACATGTGAAGAACAGTATCATATTTGGAAACCATGTGACAAAAGTTGCCCCCCAATTCTCATGACCAATTGCTTCAACAAAGTCTTTCATCTCCCACTAAAGGGCAACCAAATGTTATACAGAAGGGAGAGCAGTGAAATGTTTTCCAGTATCCATAGTGTGGCTAAGGTTGCAAGTGACTAAGTATTCCCTCTTTTTATGAATGTAAGATCATTTCATCCTGAAAGTTCAATTTGTTTACCTTTGCTTGGAAATCTGTATTCTCCATAATATGGAGAAACAACTTAAGAGCTCCATGTTGGACGAGGGCGGGTTGATCATCATTACCCTTGAGGGAAGCAAAGAAGACGTCATTGTCAGTTTGAATATTGCCCTCTCCATATTTGCTCCCGTTGACATTGAAATGTCCTATTTCCTGAAATGAAGGGAAGGAAACATATGCAACGCGCATACTCATTCAAACTAAAATTCTTTAAGTTCTTTGCATGACCTAACTATTTCCAAACCTTGGACAGGACTCCACATGAAAGGAAAGTTGCAATATCCTAACCAAAAGTGAACCTGCAACAGCATTTCTATGAATTAGCACCAAACCGAAGAAGTAGGTCAAAGACAAATTCTTGGATCTGCCTTTCTTGACTGAATATTTGGTTCACATTTCACAGTAGATGCACAAAGGGAGGTGTGGAGGAGTCACCAACTAGAAGGGTGGCCAGTAAATGTGAGGGGAGGAGGCCACCACAGGATGACGGATCTGCGGGGATCTTGTGGGACCGAGTGAAGGACGCTCGCCGAGACCAGGATGGACAATGTCAGAGGACTGGAGCGTTAACGATGTCGGTTAACGGAGGAGTCTAACCCCAGGCAAAATCATCGAAGCATTAAACTACTCCAATTTTTAATACTGCTTTCATCGAAGAGTATATTTATTTTATATTTATGTAATATAAATTGTGCATTTGTTCAAGTTAAAAAAGTACGTGTGTACATGTAGTAAAAGCATCATATTGTCACAATTTTGTTCTAACTCATATTTTAGTCAACATGGAATACGGGTGGGTATGTAGTAATTTCATATTTTTTCCCCTTCTCTAATAACTTCTTTGTAAGGTGTGCCAACAAGTCCTCTAAAACCCTAAATTGAGTATCAAGGTCACTATATACATTCATATAGGACTGGCCCACCTTGTTGATAGGAACATAATTATCATCCTATGCATTTTTCGATGATAAAGTTCATCAATTAAATAGATGATTTGAGTTTTTCTAAATTATTTTTATTGCAAAAAAAATACATAAAATCAATTTATGCAATTCTCAATATATAAAACCATGAAAATTTTTAAGGATATGTAGTGTTCTTAAAGTGTAAAAACCTTGGTGAATCTTAATCATTATCAAATTTCCAAGCATAAAATAATTGAAGATCTTTTTAAAAAATACTCAAATATCTAAGAGTTTTCTATAGTTTTTAAATAATTCTCACGATTTTTAGAGAAAAAAAATTAATTCAATAAAATTTAAAAAAAATTTAAAAAATTATATTGAAAAAAAATAAAAAATAAAAAATAATTGTTTTTAAAAAGATCTTGAAAATTATATCATGGAATAGATTTCTCCTGTAAATTGTTCTCCACATAAAACAAACTAAAACTATAACAAAGAATGCATACATAGTTCTTCTAATGGTAACAAAATAATAGAACGAGCAATTGTAGGGAGGATATTTTAATAGAACGAGCAATTGGAGAGAGGATATGTTGTGATTATGAATAGTTCAACCCATTATTTGTCGAGGTTAATTCATCCAAACGTGGAGAAAAGTAGAGTTCAAACAATTTGAAAAGGATAAAGGTTTCGCAGGCACAGTGACTCCATTTAGATTTCGAAGTCGTACTAGACTAGGCTTCAAAATTAATGTTTATTTGTTGGGAAGGCCATTATAGTTTAAAATTATAATACTCCACAAGATACCCAATGATTATTATAATTTAAAGCTCATTGAATGGGACATTGTTCCCTTTGTTACTATGTTATCCCTCTTAAAACCCATTTCAAAGAAAATTATTTATGCACAAAGGCAAATTAAACTATGTACAATTCAATTGTTTATTTGGATTAACATATTAGGGTTTCGAATGCTATAATATTGTATTGTAAATGGTGAAGATAATAAAATGAGATAGAGAGTATATTGGTTCTCTAACAACTTGGTTTCCTTAATAAGGGTTTATAAAGTAAATCTTTGTATAAGGTGTGTGCACAATTGTTATTTCTTATGTTTTAGATTATGTTGGGATTTATTTTGTTGCACGAGTTTATCAAACTCTTCATATAGTAACATAGCAAGGTTATTGGCTTTAGGGAGACTCCTTTTTTTTGCTAGTGTTTAGCTCATGCTGTGAAGAGCAAGGGTATCTTCGATTTGCAGTAAAACTGTGTTTGAGTGTGAGATGTGCATAGTGAATCTTAGGTAAATAAAATGGCGAGTAGTAAAAGAATATATAAGTAGAGAATTTTAATGACCATAGATTCAAGTTGTGGAAGATGAATATGGAAGATATTCTTGTAGATAGAGAATAGTGGGTTTTTTTGTATCCAAGTACAAAACCTATTGGCATGTCAAAATAAGATTGGGTAAAGGTGAAAATAAAAGAAAGAAGAATTTGACTCCACCTCTCACATTTGTCTTTTTGAACGTCTCTATATAAGGCCATGCAAATAATATGTGGGATAAGTTAAACAATGTGTACTAGTCAGAATCCTTGGTAAATAAGTTATTTCTTCAAAAGAAGCTTTTTAGGATGGAGGATGGAAACTCTATGACAAGGCACATAAATGTTTTAATACTCTAGTTACTCAACTTGTCTCTGTTGAGATTAAGATGGAGGTAGAAGATAAATGTATGACCTTTTTATTCTCTTTTCCACACTCTTGGGATAACGTCCTTATAGAAATTGTTAGTACATATCTATCCACATTGAAGTTTGGCAATGTAGTTACATATTTGTTATCAAAGGAAATCGTGAGGAGCAAATCCATAGAGGGTGTGATCAAGGATGTTTTACTTAAATTTTGAGCAGGAGAGCTCGTTGGATGCGGAATTTAACTCCACATCCAACGAGTACCCACACTGCATACTTTTGACGGACCCCGCTACCCCAAAAATAAGAAATGCCTAAAAAAACATGATGATGACATCATCATCATGTTTTTTTCAGGTATTTCTTATTTTTGGGATAGCGGGGTCCGTCAAAATTATGCAATGTGGGTACTCGTTGGATGCGGAATTAAATTCCGCATCCAACGAGCTCTCCAGCTTGAAATTTGAGTAAAAAAACACGGAGATATGTCAAAAATACGAACAAAAAAATAGTTTTCTTTTATGACAAATATATCAATTCAACCATTATGGTTGACACATTTTATTGAAATTATATTGGTTCTTGAATTCCAACTCACAAAATTTATTGTTGGTGCGTTTTCTTATAAGGCCCATTTTAGACCCCAAATTTCCTCTAATAAAAATTCTTTGAGGGCTAGATCTAAATCTAGAGTTAAATATATTTCTCTAAGACAAACTACAAATAAATGCTACAAAATGGTAAAGATACGCATTATAAGGACCATAGATATAACAGTGTTTACAAAGGTAAGGGATCTTATAATGCACCTTCCAAAAAAATGAAAACATCTATAAAAGAAGGAGGTGATGTTCACTTGGAAATTATATGTACACATGCAAATCATGTTGTATAGTTGATTGAATTGGGTGCTTCATTTCATATGACTCCTCACAAGATTGCTTTGTGAATATAAAAATTACAATGGAGATTTTTCTTAGGAGACTAATCGAAAACTAAAAGCATAGAAAATGGAAGGGTCTAAATATCGCTCAAATATGGAAGGATTATAAATCTCCTCGGGGTTTTGCACATTCTAGATTTGGCCAGAAAATTAACATCACAAGTAAGGAAGGTGATGTAGGTGTGAATATTGTAAATTTGAAAAGGACACATGAAATATGGTTCGAGGAGCAATGGTGTTGATGAGGCGAGTACAGATTGGAACAATGTACAAACTATTAGGAATCACTTTTAATTATGGTCATAATAGTTATGTTGTTCTAGATGATAACAATGAAGAAGATAAGACTCCTATTGTCCCTGGCAAGAGGAAAATGCTATGGCATCAAAGGTTGTCACATAATGAAGATAAGGGACTTCAAGAATTACATGGTAAAGATATGGTTAAAGGTATCTCTAATTAGTCATTAGATTTTGATGTCTATGAACATTGTATATATGGTAAATAGAATCAAGTGAAATTTATATCTGGTGCTATGAGAGAAAAATGAATCTTGGAGTTAATACATAGTGATGTGTTTGGACATGTTATTGTTCCATCACTAGGTATGTGTGTATTATGTTTTGTTCATTGATTATTCTCAAGGAACACATGGATCTATTTCCTCCATAGGAAATCTAAGTGTTTAGTAAGTTTAAAGAATTTAATGCTCTTGTATAAGAAAATAAAAATGTTGAGGACAACTCATTCTACATATTTATGTGGAAACGAGTTCAAGAAATTTTGTAAGAAGAGTGGAATAAAAAGGAAAAAGACTATTCCATGTCTTCCTCATGACCAAAATGGAGTTTTGGAAAGAATAAACAAGATGCTAATGGAAAAATAAAATATGCTTAGTGGTGCAGGGCTATCACAAAAATTATGGGAAAAGGTAATGGATATTGCACGTTACTGAGTAAATTGATCAACAACATCAGCACCATGAAAAAAACCATGTATGATGCATGGACTAGTAAAAACCTGTTAGCTCTCCAAGAAACTACTCAGTGGTTATAGCTGAGTATGCTTGGTAACTTAAGAATTCATTTACTTTCAATAAATGGACCGAGAGGAATACAAGAATGGCACAAATGACAGACTGCTAACCCAAATAATTTAATAAACCAGTGCTCTAGAAACTGTACCTCAGATGATCAATAATAAAACAGACATATAGAATAATGCTCATTCAACCAAATACATCAAATCTGTAGGGTTTATAAAACCAAGTACATACATATGCATGGCTATACTAAGCATCAAGAAGTTCCTCCATCAAATAGTGAGCATAAACTAAACAATCCAACAGAGTGCAGA
>LPNX010163743.1:1372954-1424126 GCA_001517045.1 Pseudotsuga menziesii
AAAATAAAAAATTTTCGACTCAAACCTATCACCTAAAATAAAAGAAAACAGACTGGTTATTTTAGGAGATAACAAAACCCTCTCTTTACCATCTCATTTTTTTGTGGTGATTATATGCATGTTCCAAAGGAAAATAGGAGTAAGATAGATAATAAAGCAAGTCAATGTATCTATATTGGTTATAAAGATGGTGTAAAAGGTTATAAAATTTGAAACCCATTAACTAAGAAGACTTTGAGAGGTTAAAGTTGTTTCCAAATAGGAATTTCAAGCAAGGGAAGAAGAACTAGAGGCAATAGAGTTTGAGTTAGAGGGTGAAGAATTTAACTTAGGTAAGATGAACCAAAATATGAAGAACCTCATACTCTATATTTGAGGAGATCGATTTGAGAGTGAAGGCAACCAAAAAGGTATACCCCGCCTAATTTTCACTCTAGTTTTTTTCTACCTACTATTGATTATAATCTTAGAACTATTTGTTGAAGTTTTAACTTAGCAATACAATTCTAAAATCTTGATAATTATGTACTAATGATTGTCATCTCAATTTTAGCATTGCATCATCACATACTGAAAATTTCAACATTCATTTACAATGGAAATAAAACAAGGAACATTGAAAGAATTCCATGCACAAGAGACACAAATATTTTACACTAGGAAACCCAATAGGGAGAAAACCCATCAAACTTTCCTCAAAAGAAATCAATCCAATTCAAGTATAATACCAATCATGAATATGAACCTTGGCACAAGAGAGGTTCAGCTTCGTTCACAAGAAACCCTAACAAGGGTATCAAATCTCCCAAGAGAATAAAAGAACCCCAAAAAATTTGCTTCTTGCCTTTTTTGAAGCCTTCCTTGGAGGTGTGGACAAGTGGAGAGAAGAAAATGTGATGAGTGAGTGTGTAAAATAAAGTGTGAGGACACTTATTTATATTATTCAATTCACTAGAACTTTCCTCAATGGGATTGACTTGTACACTTTCATTGGGGTCAACTTACTAGTTTTGATCATCATCTTTTATTTATCTTCAAGTCGATTTGTCTTCTTGTCTTCATTTTCTTCTGGATATTCTCTATTGTTGTTCAGGACTTCTTCATAGATCTGTCTTGACTTCTTGGTTATTTATTCATCATAGAAAATTCATCCTCATTGATGTTCATCTCCTCACATGCATGTCAAATTCATCCATCTAGCTCTAATGTTGATTTGATCCCACTCTAAGAAGTCTTAAACACTTCTTAGAACCTATGTCAAATTCAACATTAGATTAGACTTTGTTTATTCCACAAGGGGAAGTAATCCCCTATCACATCGACAAGTCAACTCACTCTAATATAGAATAGATCACTCCTTCTCGGAAAATAAAATGTGACCTAAAGTTTCCTTCTTAGAGCACTCTTTCTCAGAGTAAGAATCTCGAGCCTTGTTTACCCTCAATCACTTCTCTTGACTAATAAAGGCTACGTCAGGGCCATCCTTTACCAACCATTGGTCACTTCTCAAGACCTCTTTGCAAGAATGTCTGCAAAATTTTTCCCATTGTTGCAACCATGGAGAAACATCAACAATATTAGAGAGGAAATTGCTTCAAAGAATAGTAAATTTTAGAAGAAGGTCATGATTTAAGAAATAGGTCCCTTGAATAAAAATGAGACTTGGGATCTAGTTGAGTTGTCACCTAGAAAAAAAGCTATAAGTAGTAAATGGGTGTTTATGAATAAGTAGAATGTAGAAGGTAAGGTAGAGAAGTACAAAGCTTGCCAAGTATAAAAGGGATATTCCAATGTGGAGGGTATTGATTTTGGTGATAATTTTATCCTACTAATAAATGGATTTCTATCAAATTTCTTATGTCTATAACTAATTCTTTTGATCTTGAAGTATAGCGTATGGATGTGAAGACAACATTCCTACATGGTAAAATTGAAGAAGAAATCTACATCAAACAATAAGAAGGTCTTGGAATGAAGGGACATAAGGAGCTAGTTTGCAAATTTAAGAACATTCTTTATGGATTAAAACAATAGAATGTGGTATCCAACGTTGGATACTTGTATATTGGGACTTGGTTTCTCAAGAAGAAAATTTTATCAATGATTTTTTCCCAAGCAGGTCGATGACCCTTTTATTTATGTGGTCTTGTATGTTAATGATATGTTGTTGATTGGAAACAACAAAGAAATCATAAAGAATGTCAAAACTCAGTTGTCTTCCAAGTTTGATATGAAAGATGTTGGTGCAACAAATTTTATTTTGGGAATGAAAATTAAAAGAGACTAAGCAAATGACAAATGTTGGTTGAATCAAAGGGAAAATATTGAGAAAATATTGGTGATGTTTTATATGCATGAATGGAAACCAATAAAGGTCCCTATTCCTATAGGTGAAAATTTATCTACAGATAAATACCCCAAAACTCAAGAAGAGGTAAAATACATACCCCATGTTACCTATGCTAGTGTTGTCAGAAGTCTTATGTATCTTATGGTCTATATTGGTGGAGATTCCTCATAGAATCATGTTAGATGTAGGGAAAAAAGAAGGAATGTCAAAGAATAAAGAAAAAATAATTGCAACTGGTGAAGGTAGAAGCAAGAAGCCCCTAGTCAATTGTAATTACATACGTTATGATTGTTATGTTATATTGAAAAATATGTATTTATTTTAAAAAGAGGTCCATTTATAAAGCTAATATTTACTCACTATACTTTGTTTTATGTTGCAAAAGAACCTACTAAAAAATGCGTCATCTACAAAAAGTATAAAAAACAAGTGAATATGTCACAAAGTGGAAAGTCCCCACCAAATATAGAAAATAAGAAAATAAGCTCTAAGTTGAATGTAAAAATGAGAAATTAAATGAAAAATCATAAGAAAATAGTTACTTTAAAATTCATCACGCCAATTTGTCTTTATAAAAACATTAAAATAAAATTATATACAATCAATAACATCAAAATCAAAACATTAAATGAGAAATGACAACAACCTTTTTCTATATTTTAGAAAATAAAGTTCAACAATGGCATCTGAAGTTTGCTACATGGAACTTTTAGAAAATTCCATTTTAAATATTTTCAATTTTA
This sequence comes from Pseudotsuga menziesii, assembly GCA_001517045.1. Classification (NCBI taxonomy): domain Eukaryota; kingdom Viridiplantae; phylum Streptophyta; class Pinopsida; order Pinales; family Pinaceae; genus Pseudotsuga; species Pseudotsuga menziesii. Next base: position 1,376,048 of record LPNX010163743.1, read on the forward strand.
CTTCTTGTTTCCACCAAAAATTTTGTGTGTGTGTTTTAAAGCCCAAAAGAAACACACTAGCCCAATGGCACTTGAAGAGAAAATCCATTGCCACCATAGTCCTCTCTTCTCACTTTTGGTTGGTTCTCCTCCAAGTCAAGCGGGGTATCCCTAAATAGGACTGCTAGACCAATTAGACAATAGAGCACATAGGTAAAGTAGAGGTAGATATAGAAAAACAAGGTCAAGTAATACAAATGGAACTAAGCAGGTGATCATAAGGAAGGCAAGATCAATCTTGAAAACGACCAGTGTCAATCAACCAAAGGGGAAAATGGATTCAAACAAGAACATCTCAAGAGGTCCATGTGTCATATATCACTGAGGGGGAGAGGTCGCATGATTGATCAACCCTTTCTTAGTTTAGTGCAAGAAAACTAGACATGCGTCTTCCTTTCTAGCTATGGGAGGGGCACCATACACACAAAATATCAATATTACACCCTTTAAATTAAGATTGAATGAAAAAATAAATACCTGTATATGCACAAATGCAAAGGAAAGAGACTAACACTGAACTTAAACTCTTCACTTTCCAATGTGATAGCAACACCCTTCTACGGCCTCCAACATAAACATAAAAATTTCAAAGTAAAATGTCTGGAAATACTTAAAACCATTAAAGCTCCACATAGGACCAAGCCACACATTTAAGAGAGAGAAATCCAATACATGTCCAAGAAACCTTCAAGTCTTTTTTCTATTAATCTCAAAGGGAGAAGTCTCGCACAATCCAACCCCCCCATAGTACAAATAGAGGCATACCATTTTTATATCTCTGCTAGTGGAGTGTTCCCTTTGTCCAAGTGTATATGTATGCATTAGAGTTGCCACATGTGAAGAGATAGACTTATAACTAAAGTGAAGTGTGCTCAGGTCTACTAATGGAGTATTCCCTCACTGAAGTAATCCCACCAATAAAGGAAGTTTTTCTCTTAACGGATGGCCACTGAGGCTAAGTGTGTCCACCAATATTTAAGAAATTTTCCCATTCGTCACCAAAAATCAAGGACGCTTTCCCATGCATATTTCTAATTTCTTGTAGAATCATGTTTTATGGTAGTCCTCCTTATCAATGGTTTTACTAAGTATTTGCATTTCCTTCTTTTGCTTCAAATAAATTCAATGTCCATTGCAAATTGCGTCAAAATATCTAGTCGGGTAAGGAGATTCAAGAACTATTTACAAACTTTAACATTAAATCTTTGAATTTTTACAGCTTGGGTTAGCCTCAAAAGGCCACAATCACTCCAAGCATAATCACATTGATCCAGTTTGACAGCACTAACAGAGCTCTACCCTCAACATATTCTAGAAGAAGTTTCAAAAGAGTCACATGAATTTTCCCAAGTAGATTTGAAAAAGACAATGCCACCATTCACCATCAATTCCTTTTCTCAGCAAAACACTTTCTAATCTTGACCCGAGCTCAGATAAAATTCTTCTAGCAATTATTGTTGGTTCTAGTGAAGGGGCCAATTTTAAGCCAGTATTGGAGAAATCAAACATGACTTATGTTACCCCTCCATAAACAAATACTAATGGTAATTTATATGAATCAGAGTTTCCATATAATAATCACCCAGTTCCTTTGCAATCATGTCAATTACACTATCATTTCATATTCCCTAATTTCATATCTAGTGGCTTCTACATATCAACTAAGATCTTTGTCAAACATCTCACAATAAGACAAAAAGTTCAAAAATAAACCCTACCAATTAGGCGGTAACATCTGGATCCTCCTTGGGGACATGTGCTCATCTTGGGAGTGCATGAGAACCTTGGCATATTGGTATCATAGTACAACTTTAAAGAAATCAAGGGAAACAATTTGGCGGGGATGGCTCAATTCACATCCCAAAACTACATGCTTATTACATACTGAAATATCATAACTAGCCTTTAAAATATCAAGGTACTCGCTAACAATGCTAACATAAGTAAACACCCATGCAAGAGCTTATTTGTCCTACCTACCTAGTATATCGAGTGATAAGAGTATATTAAGTAAAATGATGTGATCAATGAAGCCATATTAGCATCTTATCATTTAGAAAAATGTATCACCCTATTTTCTTTTAGACTTTTGAAGATTATGACAACTATTCTTTGAGGGCATGCGATGATGAATGACCCAGCTATTTGTGATTTGAGTTCTAAAAACTTTGTATGGACGTATTTTTTAGGACATCTGGTTTTGGATGACCTTGGCATGTGTGAAACAATTAATTACTGATGAGAAATGGCTTAAGAAGAATTATTTGACATATTGTTAAATGATGAGTAGTTATGATTATGAAAATTATGTCAACATTTGTCAAATGTGAATATAGCTATATTTTGATTTCATTTATGAATAAAGAATCATGTGAAGTTATCAGCAAGGATTTAATATTGTATAATGTTTTATAGTAATGAATGATTGACAAAATTTATGCAATATCTAGCATGTACTCTGATGGTCTGTCGAGTGTGACAGGAAAGGCAAGTACATGAAACACAAGAAAGCATCAATATACAAGGACTATAGCTGAGTCAAAAACGATGGAAGATGATATCAATCTTATTTATAATATGATTTAATTGTGCCCTATTTCATGCATGGACTTTGGATGAGTCGGGAAACCTTGACAGTTGAGGTCGATTTGATGTTTATATTATGGTTGAAATATTGTTTATAAGATTGTATGCACATGTTGTTATATGTGCAAGTGATGTGATTACAATTTCCAATCGACCCACATCAAGTGATGGACCTGAAAATTATACTTGTAAGTCTAGCAAACGGATGACGCGATGAGATTTTAATAGAGTGAGGAAAATTCCAACTCATCATATGTGTGTTCGATGAGGGTAGGTCATGAGTCGATCACTCACGAAGATTATATAGGGGCGCACAATAAGGAGTCGGTCTTATTCCCCAAGAACCACCTGACCCTCCACAGGGTAGGAAAGATGAGGTAGCATTGGCTCAGTTGTCACAACCAACTCCCTGCCTGTGGGAATTATTGGAAGGGCATGCAAGAAGCATAACAACATGATAATCCCAGTCGTGACAAGAATGCAACGATAATCAACATAAATTCGGAATCAAGGGGGGAAGTAATAAAATGCTAAGAAATAAAATTAGTAAATTTAGATAAGTTAAATTAAAATTAAAATGATAAATAATAATAAATAAATAAAAGGAAATAAAGCTAATTTCAAAAATTGAAATTGAAATAAAAATAAGATGAATTAAAATATTAAAAAAAATCATAACTAATGGGAAAAGCATCAAATAACCTATGATAACTAAAATAAGGGTGGGTAAATAAATGAATAAATAATTAAGTAAAGTAACGAATTAATTGAAAGTGGTGCATGGGATGCATAGTTATTAATGGAAAGGTTAATAAAAGCATAAGGAGAGCAAGAACTAGAGGATCTTTTTTTTTACCTACCATATTTTTGAGCACGGATCGGGTTTGAGGTTTTGAATCGATTATGGAAGGGTCAGTTTCAGTACGACGTGAGTGAGGTTAGGAGCCTCCTATCAGTAGCCTCACATCGTACTTTCATTTATATCTAAGTATTGTCAGCCCCGTCGATCTCGGGGGTCCCAGGGAAGGGGAGTACCCATCATGGAATAGAAGGGAGGAAACCAGTGGGTTCAGTGTGATTGGAAATCCATCCCAGAGCATGCAGGGAATGTTTCAATAGAAAATGCAAGTCTCGACATCAATAGCAAATTTTGGTGAATCATCAGGAGCTTGCATCGAAGGTTTTGGAAACAAGAGAAAGCCTCAATATCTATAACAAATCTCATCAAATTAATAGGTCAAACTTATTGTGAATATTGGTATTGCCAATTTATGTTTATATTACTTCAAATTGAAAGCACTTCATGTAGATATGGTTAATGGAAATTTATTTGGATGGTGTACATAGGGATGTTTCATTAGAATCTTGCATTTAATCCATAGATATGCACATTGCAATAGAATGTACGAATTAGATGTATTTGACATAATGGATAGAGTGTTTCAGCAATGTAATTGAACTTGATCACACCCTTTAACCACTTCTAAACCCACCATCACCAAAATGATTGTTAGATCGAAATTCCAAAAGGTAATTGTGCAACCTGGCGAGTCAAGAATACTAAAACTATTGTTTAAATGTGGTGAACGTCATAATTATTTAAACCTGTAATATAGCATAATTTTATAACCCATTTTCCAGAAATGAATGGATTTTGTTTGCATGATGACTCCCATGGGTTGGTAAATTCTTGTTACTATACAATGTTTGTCCAACCTAACCATCCAAGATCGGAACCATGTCACGAAGTTGTCAGTTATGCACTCATGGAAAAAATATGAATTTTAATTGTGCAGCTCTTCGATCTGTCTTTTACCTTAAAGTTGAATATTAATCGATGCTTCATAACAAGGTTGAATATGAGAAATGGTGTAATAAGGAGATTAGTATAGTGATTAACTTGGTATTTTAATGAATTATGGAAATATATTATATATCTTCCCAGAAAAACTGATGAGATTAGATCAAGATTCTGGTAGTTGCTTAATACTCATACTTCCAGATGGTGCTCGCAAAAGGTTTTGTGCGGTAAAAACCTAGATCTATCTATCTCCATGACAAAGATCGATTAGTCTGTGAACACACTATCTCATGGGTTTGGTAAATTCTTGTTACTATACAATGTTTGTTTAACCTAACTGTCCAATCTCGAAACCCTATCACGAAGTTGTCAGTTATGCACTCATGGAAAAAATATGAATTTTAATTGTGCAGCTCTACGATCTGTCTTTTACCTTAAAGTTGAATATGAGAAATGGTATAATAATGAGATTAGTATAGCGATTAAGTTGGTATTTTAATGAATTATGGAAATATATTATATATCTTCCCAGAAAAACTAATGAGATTAGATCAAGATTTCGGTAGTTTCTTAATACTCATACTTCCATATGGTGTTCGCAAAAGGTTTTGTGTGGTAAAAACCTAGATCTATTTATCTCCATGACAAAGATCAATTAGTCTATAAACACACTATCCCAATGGCACTTAAGAGAAAATTCATTGTAACCACAATCCTCTCTTCTCACTTATGGTTGGATCTCCTCCAACTCAAGGGGGTATTCCTAAATAGGACTGCTAGACCCATTAGACAATAGAGAACATAGGTAAAGTAGAGGTAGATATAGCAAATCAAGGTCAAGTAGAACAAATGGAACTAAGAAGGTGATCGAAAGGAAGGCAAGATTAGTCTTGAAAAATACCAGTGCCAGTCAACCAAAGGGGAAAATGGATTCAAATGAGAACATCTCAAGAGGTCCTTGTTTCCTATATCACTAAGGGTGAGAGGTCTCATGATTGATCAAACCTTGCTTAGTTTAGTGCAAGAAAACTAGACCTGATTCTTCCTTTGTAGCTATGGGAGGAGCGCCATACAAATTAAATATCAATATTACACCCTTGAAATTAATATTAAATGAAAAAATAAATACCCATATATGCACAAATGCAAAGGAAAGAGACTAATATTGAAATAAAACTCTTCACCTTCGAATGTGGTAGCAACACCCTTCTATGGCCTCCAACACAAACATAAAAATCTCAAAGTAAAATGTATGGCAATACTTAAAACCATTAAACCTCCACATAAGACCAAGCCACACATTTAAGAGAGAGAATTCCAATTCATGTCCAATAAACCTTCAAGTTTTTTTTCTATTAATCTCAAAGGGAGAAGTATCCCACAATCCAACCCCCCCATAGTACAAAGAGAGGCGTACTCTTTTTAGATCTCTGCTAGTGGAGTGTTCCCTTTGGCCAAGTGTATATGTATGCATGAGAGTTTCCACATGCAAAGAGACAAACTTGAAACTAAAGCGAAGTGTGCTCAGGTCTACTGATGGAGTCTTCCCTCATTGAAGTAATCCCACCAATAAAGGAAGTTTGTCTCTTAACGGATAGCCACTAAGGCTAAGTGCGTCCACCAAGATTTTTAAAAAAATCCCATTTATCACCACAAATCAAGGACACTTTCCCATGCAAATTGTTAATTTCTTATAGCATCATGTTTTATGGTAGTCCTCCTTATCAATGGTTTTACTAAGTATTTGCATTTCCTTCTTGCATTTTGGAGAAATTCTGTGTCCATCGCAACTTACATCAAAATATCTAGTCGGGTAAGGGGATTCAAGAACTATTTCCAAACCTTAACATTAAATATTTGACTTTTTACAGCTTGGGTTAAATCTCAAAAAGTCACAATCACTCAGAGCATAATCACATCGAGCCAATTTGGCAGCACTAACAAAGCTCTACCCTCAACATCTTCTAGAAGAAGTTTCAAAAGAGTAATGTGAATTTTCCCAATTAGTTTTGAAAAAAAGAATGCCACCATTCACCATCAATTCCTTTTCTCAGAAAAACACTTTCTAATCTTGACCTAAGCATAGATAAAATTCTTCTAGCAACTATTGTTGGTTCTAGTGAAGGTGCCAATTCTAAGCCAGTATTGGAGAAATCAAACATGACTTATGCTACCCCTCCAGAAACAAATAACAATGGTAATTTTTCTAAATCAGAGCTGCCATATAATAATCCCTCAGTTCCTTTTCAATACTGTCAATTGTACTATCCATTCATATTCCCTGATATCATATCTAGTGGCTTCTACATATCAACTAAGATCTTTGTCAAACATCTCACAATAAGACAAAAAGTTCAAAAGTCAACCCTACCAATTAGGCGGTAACATCTAGATCCTCCTTGGGGACATGTGCTCACCTTGGGAGTGCATGTGAACCTTGTCATATTGGTATCACAGTCCAACTTGGAAGAAAGAAAGGGAAACAATGTGGTGGGTATGGCTCAGTTCACATCCGAAAACCACATGCTTATTACATACTGAAAGATCATAACTAGCCTTTAAAATGTCAAGGAACTAGCTAAGAATGCTAACATAAGTAAACACCCATGCAAGAGATTATTCATCCTACCTACCTAGACTATTAAGTAATAAGAGCATATTAAGTAAAATGATGTGACCGGTAGAGCCATATTAGCATCTTATCAATGATAAAATTGTAGCACCCTATTTTCTTTTAGACTTTTGAATATCATGACAATTATTCTTTGAGGGAATGTGATGATGAATGGCCTGACTATTTATGATTTGAGTTCTAAAAATTTTTATGGACGTATTTTTGTGGGAATCCAGTTTCGAATGACCTTGACATTCGTGAAACAATTAATTACTGATGAGAAATGGAATAAGAATAATTATTTGACATATTGTTAAATGATGAGTAGTTGTGATTATGAAAATTATGTCAACATTTGTGAAATGTGAATGCAATTATATTATGATTTCATTTATGAATAAAGAATCACGTGAAGTTATCAACAAGGATTTAATATTGTATAATGTTTTATAGTAACGAATGATTGAAAAAAGTTATGTGATATCTAGCATGTATTTTGATGGTCTCTCGAGTGTGACAGGAAAGGCAGGTGCATGAAAAGCAAGAAAGCATCAATATACAAGGACTCTAGCTGAGTCTACAACTATGGAAGGTGATATCAATCTTATTTATAATATGATTTAATTGTGCTATGTTTTATGCACTAACATGCATGGACTCTGGATGAGTCAGGAAACCTTGACAGTTGAGGTTGATTTGATGTTTATATTATGGTTGAAATCTTGTTTATAAGACTGTATGTACATGTTTGTGATATAAATAAAAATATAGCGTAATATATAAATATAAAGAATATCATCAATATTAATACTAATGATTAATTAATTAATTAAATCAAAATACATGCCTCTTAGTAAAGGCATGATGGGATTATATAAGACCCATCATTGTAAATTTAAAATCATCACTTATCTATTATTCATTTGTTTATCCATTTATGGAGTTTCTATCCTATTTACATTGGATTTTTCAGTAAGAAACAATATTTTACTGGTCCAATGGTATCAGAGCTAGTTCTAATTTCAGCCCTTGGCCACACCCTCTATTAGACCTTGTCTCATAAACATTTCAGAGTTTTTCTAAATCCAGGTCTTTGACCAAGATTTTAAAAAATAAAAAATAAAATAAAATAGTTCCTTGGCCATTATCCAAAACAAAAGAAAAAAAAAGGAGGTGAAAAAGAAAAAGAAAAAAATAAAGTAAAACCACATGTGGTTTCTTAATAAGTAGGTTTGGGTTTATTCTCCAACAAAAAACAAAAAGTGAGATTTGAAACTAGGTGGGGAAGGTAACACTCATTCCTCCCAACCACCCAATCTACACCATTTTACAGAACTTAAGGGGAAAAAAAATCTAAAAGTGCATAATAATTACTACTAAGAAGCAAGTGAGATTTGAACTTAGGTGGGGAAGGTAACACACATTCCTCCCAACCACTAAATCTACTGGGATTTTACAAAAATTAAAGGGAAAAAATATAAAAGTGCATAATAATTGCTACTAAGAAGCAAGTGATATTTGAACTTAGGTGGGGAAGGTAACAATAATTCCTCCCAACCTCCCAAACTACAAGAAGTCCTTAGGGGAAGAAATTAATTATTGAAAAGTATAATATACTATACACAATAGAATATGTCTTTCTTTGATATATCTTGGGATAAGAAGCATAACAAAACTGAATCTCATGACAAAAAACAAGGAATATTTCCAGGCACTTTAAAAATTATGTTTCAATGTTACTCCAAATAAAAGGAACAATTAGAGGGAAAGACATTACTATTTCTATTGCTCCTTCCAAACACAATAATTATATTAGTGGTGAATTTGCTAATGAGTTAGCGATTCCAGAGTCAAATATAGGTGAAAGGATAGACTTTTGGAATAACAAAGAATATGCAATAAGTGATTTACAATGGAACATTGGAGATTATACTGGTGTTTCATAATTTATAGTTAAATCCTTGTGGAGTAGTAAGGGTGACCTAGTTTTGGTATTACCGTGGCTAAAAACGTTGGGGAATTTTATTTGAAATGTTGAAAAAAAAATCTGGCATTCCCCTACAAAAAGAAAAAAATCACATTATCGGACATTAACATGAAGACAAAATTAGAGACTGCATCATCTGAAAACTTCAAAGAAATATAAAAAATGTTGTCGCATGGAAATGAGAAATCAATACAGACGATACAACACGATTTCAACAAGGTTATTATAGGTAGAAAAGAAGAGATATCTTGTTTAATAGATCATAACCAGAAATTAATTCTACAAATCGAAAAGGAAAATGATAAGTTTCAACACAATCAACAGTTGGAAGACGAAAATCAAGATCTGCAAACGAAACTATTAGAGTTTAAATACAATGTGAAATCGCAGGAAGAAACTATAAGGAATCTTAAGAATGATAAAAGATTTACTCGGAATCAAGTTGGCAAAAATTCAGGAAAGGACATCAAAACCTTTGGGATCAAAAAAAGAAGTTGAGGAAAAAGAAGAAAATACAAATCCATAATCAATAGAGTTAAAAAAGAAGTTAATCCAGCAGAGGAACAAACAACAAAAACTCCTTATCAACACCCCAATTATAAATGTCCTTTTGACCAACGACAAGGTCAAAATGAACGCACGCAGAGGAGAGATAAGGTCAGACGAGAGAGAACATCAAATCAAAATACAAAACAACAAACAAGAAGACTCATCCCACAAAATGATCAAATAACTTCGATAAAATAGATTTGGGATGGACCACATCAGAGACGATGTGACAGTTCTTCTAGGGAATTAGTAACTTGTGGCATCTCATTTCATCAAATGTTGCAAGGACTAAACAGAAAATATCGAGAGAAAACATTCAAGAAAAAAAATCAAGCGTAAGCCATGTCTTCTCTAAGCTTTGAGGACAAAGCTTCTCTAAGGGGAAGGAAATGTTATATAAATAAAAATATAACATAATATATAAATATAAATAATATCATCAATATTAATACTAATGATTAATTAATTAATTAAATCAAAATACATGCCTCTTAGTAAAGACACGATGGGATTATATACGACCCATCATTGTAAATCTAATATCATCACTTATCTATTGTTCATATGTTTATCCATTTATGGAGTTTCTATCCTATTTACGTTGGATTTTTTAGTAAGAAACATTAGTTTATTGTTCGAATGTTGGTATATGTGCAGGTGATGGGATTGTGATTTCCAATCGACCCGCATCAAGTGACGAGGCTGGAAAATTATACTTAAAAGTCTAGTAAATGGATGAGATGATGAGATTTTAATAGAGTGAGGAAAACTCCAGCTCATCACATGCATGTTCTATGAGGGTAGGTTGTGAGTCGGTCACTCACGAATATTGTATAGGGGGGCGTGCAATAAGGATTTGGCCTTATTCCCCAGGAACCACCTGGCCCTCCACAAGGTAGGCAAGATCAGGTAACATTGGATTATTTTTCACAACCAACTCCCTGCATGTGGGAATTATCGAAAGGGCATGCAATAAGCATAGCACCTTGATAATCTTGGTCGCGATGAGAATGCGACGATAATCAACATAATTTCGGAATCAAGGCGGGGGAGTAATAAAATGCTCAGAAAAAATATTAATAACTTTAGATAAGTTAAATTAAATTAAAATTATAAATAATAATAATAAATAAATAATAGATAATAAATAATAACAATAAATAAATGAAAGGAAATAAAGCTAATTTCTAAAATTAAAGTAAAAATAAAAATAAGATGAAATAAAATATTTAAAAAAATCCTAACTAATGGGAAAAGCATAGATAACCTATGATAACTAAAGGAAGGGTGGGTAAATAAATAATTAATTAAGTAAAGTAATGAGTTAACTAAAAGTGGTGTAAAAAGTAGAAGGATAGCAAGAATTGAAGGATCTTCTTTTGAGCTACCATAGTTTTGAGCATGAATAGGGTTTTAAGGCTCTGAGGTGTCTTTGGAAGGGTTTGGTTATGTAAGATGTGAGTGAGGTTAGGATCCTCCTAGCAGTAGCTTGTCATCGTACTTTCATTTCTAGCCAAGTATTGTAAGCCCCGTCGATCTCGAGGGTCCTGGGGGAAGGAAAGTATCCATCAGGGAATGGAAGGGAGGAAACCAATGGGTTCAGTGTGATTGGAAATCCATCCAAGAGCATGTAGTGAATCATCAATAGAAAATGCAAGTCTCAGAATCAATAGCAGATTTTGGTGAATCATCAAGAGCTTGCGGGGAAGGTTTTGGCAACAAAAGCAAGCCTCCATAGCCATAACAAATCTCAGCAAATTAATAGATTAGACTTATTGTGAATATTACTATTGTTAATTTATTTATATTACTTCAAAATGAAAGGACATCATGTGGATATGGTTTATGGAAATTTGTTTGGATGGTGGACATAGGGATGTTTCATTAGAATCTTGCATTTAATCCATAGATCTACACTAATAATTAGATGTATTTGACATAATGGATATTGTGTTTGTGAAACGTGTTAAGTTTAAGACACTACAACAAATCCTGGAATTAGCGTCCCTTTTTAGTGTATTTTTTTTTACATTGAGTGGTCAAACTAGACGCTAAATGGGACATGTCATGGACAAAACTTAAAGCGTCTCAAAAAACGTCTTTTTTTGCTTCGTAAATAGCATCCTTTATGACGTCCAAAATAGCTTCTCTTTTTTTGCTTCCAGAATAGCATCCAACTTTGCTTCCTCATCAACGTCAAGGTTTTCTTCCATAATAGTGTCCAACTTTTCTTCCTAAACAACGTCGAGGTTTGCTTCCTAAATAACGTCATATTTTGCTTCCTAGAGAATGCCCACTTTTGCTTCTTAAATGACACCCCCATTAGCACCATATTTGCATCCTTAATAGCACCATGTTAGCATCCAGATTAGCATCCAATATTGCATTCGTTTTTTCTACCACGTTAGCATCCCATTTTGCACCATGTTTTACTTCCAAATATGTGCCAATTTTTGCTTCCAAATTTGCACCAGTTTTTGCTTCCTTTTTTGCATCGTGTTTTGCTACCAAAATGAGGCCAAATATTTCTTCTATTGTTGCACCATATTTTTCTTCCTATATAGCGCCATGTTTTGCATCCAAAGTAACGTCTTATTTTGCTACCATATCAACGCCATGTTTGGCTTCGTCATTAGCGCCACACGTTGCATCCTTTTTAATGCCTAGTTTCACATCTCTCATTTTTTGGTCACTAATTTAGTCATTTTTAGTAATTTTATATACAAGTTTTGGTCATTTTGTTTGGTCACCTATCTCTTATTTTTTGCTTACTAATGTAGTTGGTTTAACCGATATTATAATATCATTAGGGCATGGAGGAATCGAACCACCAACCTCCTGATTGTAAAGCGGGTGCTCTTCCATTGAGCTAGAACCCTTTAAGAATTTGGGAACCTAACTTATAGAGTCCTCTATAATGGTAAAAAGGCTCAATACACAACTTTGAGTATCTAATGGTCAACAAAGGATGATAGATTGTAATATCCTCAACATGGGATTGATTACGTTCCTTGGTTCTTTGTATATCATTTTCCTATGATTGTAAAGTTTCTATCATTATAGTACCAACATCTCCAGCTTGTGAGGCAGTAACATCACCTTTTTCCTGTGATCTGGTGGTATCCTGGGCCTAATCTGATTAAGTGTCATCAACTGGTTGAGCCCTCTATAACTGAGAAACAAAATTATCCTCAATTCCTAATTCTATTGTAGTGCCACTCATTCCTCTAAGTTGTTGACTATCATCAACCCAGCTACTCAAATGATTTATTGGTTTCCCACTTCGAAGTGTTCAGTAAATAGAGTCCAAATGGGACGGAGCTCAAGTACTTTCAATATTACTCTCTGCTACAACCCTATCATTCTCTACAATCACAGACACATTACATTATATATGTCCTTAAATTATGAACTCTAAAGTTCGAATCCATGAATAACATGGTAATACTCAATCCATTCAAAACCCTGTGTGTTTTTTGAAGAATTTTTTGAACTCGATAACATAGGGGCTATTCTCCTTGGAAGGCGATTGAAATTTGAGATAGAGAGACCTAATAATAATTTTGGAGTCCCATAATATTGTAGCTTTGTGAATGCTCTACTCTCACAATAATGATAGGCATTGGAGTAAAGCTAATGCTTCAACCATATTATTAGAAGTGATGCCAATTCCCCATGTAAACTCAATGACTTGTTTTCCTTTGGGGTCAAAGACAAACCCCCTTCCTGCCAAAACACTAGGCACCCCTAGTAAATCGACTTAGTTGCAAGCCCACAAAGTAACAACTTCAGTAAGTAACATGCCCACCTAATTACAATTCTACTATGCAGTGAACCATCAGCTCAACTGATGGAAATTGTCATTGAGTTATATGACAAATTATTGTACTTCTAATATAGGAAGAAAATGCAACCAAACTGTAGTTGGTTAATAGTTAAGAATCTGGAATTGTACCTAGATTGGTAGAAAAGGTTGTTCTGTAAATGCATGGATAGCAATAGAGGTTTAAAAATTAAGACCAAGTGTTGTACAGTGACTGCCTAATGCTCTGTCAAACAATCAGTTTTTGATGAACACATATTATTATGCATATTATGTATCATGTATGAACAGGAATTATGTTGCTAAAGAACCTAAGATCTGACATATATTCTCTATGCCTTCAGTTTGGAGTTCTAGGTGACTTCAACAAGGTTGATGCTAATATCGTATGCAACCACCAAAGTGGCAAGGTCTCTCACATATATTGAACTCAATAGGGACTTAAAACTATCCATAATTCCCATCTTTGGTTTCTCTTGTAAAAATTCCGAGAGGTTGAGTTAAAGTACCTAAAATAACTTATGTTCTTAACATAACATATTTGAAAAACTGCAAGAAATTAGAATATAGATATACCTTCTTACGAGCTTCTCCCTTGGGAATTGTAGGATCATCCACTACAAATTTATTTACCCACCAGTAGATTCCACATACTGTAATCCCGAGCAGCACCAAGATGTGCATCATTACCTTCAAGTAGACTTCCCAACCATCCACACCAAGCCCAAGATTCTTACGCATATGGAAGAAATACTTAACAATTCTCCCCGAAAAAATAAAGGCTACATTGGATCCTAGGCCAAATAGAGGGTAGAAATGCTTTGCTTCATCCACTGTTGTAATATGCAAACATCCCCAAATAGCTCATCCCTTATATTGGTACAACTTGTATCCATTTTCATTTTCAATATAGACTTGTTTTAGATATAAATCCAAAAAACAGCCTCACCCATCCATAGAAATGAGTTGCAATTACTAAAATGCAACTCAAACTACAGGCCATAATAATATTTCGAAACCTCTTTCTACTTTAAATGACTCTGACAAAATTACGCCATCTTCTGCAATAAATCCATCCACAAAACAACTCATTCTATTTTTTTGGGAATATTTTTCAATTTTTCGAACAAAAGCCTATTAGTAGCTGCATTGGAATACTAGTACCTTACAAAAATTGTACAATACGCCTCATGTGAACTGCTCTGCTTCATAAGATAAGGTGCATACTTTATTACACTCACATATTTTACTGTATCATGCTATGTCTATATTTTTTACTTTAAAAACATTACAGTACAATAGTTCTTCTTTGATAATAAACCTAGTCTCTAAGAATACTAGTGTGTTTATACCACAACATTACTTCCCAAGTTTAATTTGTGTCAAATATTTGCCACTGTAATGTGCATTGAACACCAATATGTTTATACTAACATGCATATCAAAGACGACAACCAAATCCACAAGTGAGTGCTTAAACAAATTCTTAATGAATCTCTCTCATCAATTCGATCAATCAATTCTTTATCAAACTCTCAACCCTTTCATTATCACCACTGGACCAAAGAAAGCCTTTTTAGACCATAGCTCAACACTAGACCAAAGAAAGCATTTTTAGAGCATAGTTTAAAATGAATTTTTATTTAGACAAGAATTTAAAGTGTTGATTAGGATCTTATTGGCCAAGATAATCGAAGACCCACCCTTCCAAAATGATCCTTATGAGTTGTGTTGATAGATGAAGGATCAACCCTAGAAAGAGTTAGCCAAGGGATTTATTGGGTGGTACCATTCATTCATTTTACTTCATAGTTCTTTAAGTGGTAGTTTTATTTCAAGTTTATGTTATTACCATTTAAACTATATGTTTTGGTTTAATCCACCATTATGTTTGGTAAACCAAAATATATTGCGACAGCTAAACCGTTTGTTGCAGCTGCAACAATGTTTCCCAAATTTACGAAAATTTTGGACCCTCCTTTTGATTTTATCTAGCCTAGGATTGTTCAGTTTCCTTAAATATGTCTTTCCTCTGTTTTAAAAAAAACAGATTGGTCTTTGGGATGTCGGAAGATTGGTTGATCGTCTTTTCCGCTATTTCGGAAGTTAAATGATCTAGTATTACCATTTCCCAACCGAAGAATCTTTTGCTTTATTTTAGCACTTAACATTCTGATTTTTCGATGATTTTTTATTTATCATTGTCGGGATTCGGTTGAAGAATGAGCTGGGGCATTAGTCCTCTATGCCACTGATGTTTCGGAAGGCAAACAATGAACGTCCCGATGATTAATCTTGTTTCTCGCCGATCCATGCTTTTATCTCCTTTTTGTTTTATTTTCTCAAACTGATTGTTTTAACTATCGGCGATCAGGTTTTTATCGTAATCAAAACAAGTTTCGATATTGGATTGGAGGCCTTGTCCTCTACATCACCAATGGATCGGAAGGAAGTTGATCAGTGACCCGAAGATAGTCTTTCCTCTTGCCGATACCAAAGTTTTAAGTAACCCAGGTTCCGATACTTTGTAAAAGAGTAAGTCGCAATGATACCTTTTATATCACTAAAACTGCGAAGAGTGTTGTGGTTTGAAGTTCCGATGCATTAAAGGTTTTCGGTTCCGATCGCCGATACACAATCACCGCGATGATAGTGCTTGGCATCGCGGACACTGAGGAGATGTTAAGATTTGAATCTCTGACACTTAGTGTTAAGAGTCTCCGACGTCGATAGACTTAATAATCTCATGGGACCCGTAGTCTGTTTGTTGTCCACTGTTGTGGCTGTCAAGTGAACTATCCTCCTGACGTTTAGGGTTTTCAACTGTCGATAAGGTTTTCCCACTGACTATTTTTCACCGAAGGTTTATATATACAGGCGGAGCATTATTTTATTATTATCTCTGTTGAAACTCGTGTTTTCTCCAGTCCTTGTCAATTGAACTATTTCACGTGCTCAGCTATCCGGATTTCACTCGTTGGTGTGCTACCGTGGAGGTTTTGGGTCATCCCGTCGATTGCACTGCATTTTTCTAGGTAGGCAATCCATGACCTTGTTGTTTGATTTTTATTGGTTGATTGAAATCCTGGTTTTCCCTACTTAGGTTTTCCCCAGTTAGGTTTTTTCCGTGGGATGGGTTGGAATGCTTATCTCCGCGGTATGCACAAGTATTTTTGTTTTAGGGTTGAGGAGCTAGCTATTCACAGTTTTCCTTTGAGCCCGTGTGATTGAGCCGTTATGTATGCTTTACTCACGTCTGAAAGATTAAGGGGTTGGTGCAGACAAGCCTTACGTTGTCTGCACCACCCATTCTTTGGTTGTTCATGGCCATCCGGGGGGGGTTTAAACTGTTGCATGCATTTACCCTATTTTTGTGGGATGGTGGAGGTTTTCATTGTATTTGTCTAATTAGGGTTTTCCAAGATGAGGAACCACAGTATAGGGTCTAGCGTTTTGAGGATTAGCAGTAGCAACGATGTGGTTCGTGCTTTTATTGAAGGAGTTAGATTATTTCGAAGGCAGCCCGGATTAAAATAAAGAGTCTATTCTACCAGGGCTGTGATTTTAGTTACAGAAAGTGGACTTAGAAGGTTTTAAGACACAACCCGTAGGATTTTCTTTTTTGCCTTGTCATGTTTCTTTTCATGCATTAATACTGTGTATATTTCATTTTCAGAATGTATATGGAAGAGGTAAATAGATTGATACAGTTTTGTTATTATTGTTTCACTTGGTAAAAGATAAATCGTCTAAGAACATGCTATGTTTATGACAGGGTGATCGCTGCAAAGAAGATATGTCTAAAAGACAAAAGAAGAAGGATCCAGTTGTTGAAGGAGAACCAGAGGTTGAGATCATCACCAGGGTTGAATACATACATGAAGATACCAAAGCTACCACTGGGGTTGAACCGGATTATAAATGGAGTGAGATATACAGGCTGATTGCGAACCAAAATGTACCTGATGCAGGATTCAAAGAGCTGACTATTTATGTAAACATCAAGAAATCGGCTCTTATGAAAGTTGCCACAAGACCTGAGCTATTCCCGTGCTCAGAGGTGATCGATTGGATTCTGCTTAGGGTAGATTTAATTATGATGATCCTTGAAAATACTGCTAAACAGGGCTACACTGCATATAGCCCTGCTTATGTCTCTATGGCATATCATCTGCCTCCTGCTCATATTTACTTAACAGAAAGCTGGTTGAAAGAGACAGCTATGGACCTGGTAGAAACAGTTAAAAGAATGATGATACCAGGGAAGAACTTTCAAACCGAGCCTTCAGGAGAATATGATACATCCACTCTCTGGACTCCCTATAGATTTATTGCACTAATGATAAATAGGATTTCTGGTAGAGCTCATGGAAAAAGATTCAAAATAGGATGGGTACCAATTATCTTCTATGTGGCCACTCAAGGAACCATATTCAATTAGTCAAGCATAGTGTCCAATAGCCTCTCAGCATGCATATTCTCAACCTTGGGAGGGGTGTCACAGAAGAAATTAGAGTTCTACATGAGCTCTATCCTAGTTGACTGTATACCGTGTACCCAGTCTTTTCCAGCCTTGAGGTGTAATTGGGATAGGGACAGGACCACGGTATACACTGCATATAAATTGTCTTGGGCACACAAATACTAGAGCTACTACAAAGAAATATGTGAACACTTCATCATGCCTTTGTACACTCTAATTTTCCTGACCTAATGCAACTGCATGTCCGAAGAAGCATTCAAAGTCATTGAGGAATATGGAGACTATTATTTAACTGAGGAAGGAATGTATATCAGAATGTATGGTGGCTCCAGAGCACCTTCTCCACTACCTAAATATGCCACTGATTATGTGCTACATAAAGAGGCAGTTAGGCAGGTATATATTGATGGTGTGGGGAGTTTCTTGTTCGAGCATAAAAAGGCAGCATATCCTGCCATACTTTTCTGGCTAGGGAGTTATAAGTTTTCAAAGCTAAAATAGACTGCAGAATTTGTGCAGGAGCTGGAGCACTTCTGTTTTGGTGAAATGAACTTTCACAGGAATGACTCCTGGAATAAGGTATAAGATCACTGCAAAGAGGCAAGCATTCATTTTGTGTATACCAACTTCTGGGACAAGGAAAAGGAAACATTCAGGAGTGCAAAGAACATGACTTCCCTAAAGAAGAGATTTAAACAGAAAATCACTACTATGGGCGGAAAAGGAAAAACTACACAGAAGACTAAGACAACGAAAGAAAAAGAGGCCAAAAAGAGGGAAGAAGATGCTAGAAGGCTAGCACAAGAGGAAGAGAGTTGGATGAAGAATGAAGAAGAAGAAATAAAGAGAGTTGCAGAGGAAGCAACAAAGAAGGAAGAGGAGGAGAGAAAGAGAAATGAAGAAGCAGAGATAAAGAAAAGACAAGAAGAAAGTGAAGGTCTAAGATTAATAGGATCTCAAAAAGACCAACAGACTACTAAGCAGATGGATACACAGGGGGGACATGATCATACAGATCAAGGGCATGGACAAGATAATCCTGATCCCTAGGAGCCTACTATAGCTTCTGGCAGCACTCAAGGGCAAGCTGTGTTTTCTCGAATGAAATTGATCCCTTTCATGCATAAAGAAGGGGAGGAGGTCCCTGATTACAGTACCATTTTCTATGACAAGGAGAAGAAAAGGATTGTAAAAAGAACCGAGAAAAAGGTTGAAACAGGAGGACAATCAGGAAAGATGATAACTAATAAAACC
The DNA here is from genome assembly GCA_001517045.1 of Pseudotsuga menziesii. NCBI lineage: Eukaryota > Viridiplantae > Streptophyta > Pinopsida > Pinales > Pinaceae > Pseudotsuga > Pseudotsuga menziesii. Next base: position 1,395,184 of record LPNX010163743.1, read on the forward strand.
ATGGTACATGGAATAGATGCAGACCCAAGATTGACAGCAAGAGCTGGGGTGGCATTAACCCAAGCAACCGAAGATAATGTCAACAGGCTGATGACAGATCTCGAGCAATCAAGACAACTGCAACACAATTAAAAGAAACACTGATGAAGGTCATAAGTTGAAGAGGAAATATGAGGACATGTAGAATGAAGTGAGGACTTCAAAGATAGAACTCCAAACTCTGCAGGCAAATAAGGTGGCTTTAGAAGTATCTGTAGAGAAAACAGAAAAGGATGCTCAGAACAACTTAGCAGAATTACGAAGGCTACAACTAGAGCATCAGGTATTGAAAACTGAGAAAGATGACATTCAGGTGTCCTATGAAACTCTGAGTGTAGAGAAGGACCAGTTACAAAGTAGAATTGTTGAGTTGGAAACAGAGAAGGCTGCCACATAAGAAAGAGAAAAGCAATATGAAATACAGGCGGCAGCCATGGAAGAACATAATACTTCATTGACAGCATCACTGAAGGATGCTATAGAACAGAAGACAGACTTCTAGCCTTTAAAAGAACATGTTCTAACTCAAAGAAGGAAGACACACAATTTGCAAATGTGTATTGAGGAAGAAAGATGTAAGATTTTACAAATAGATAACAAATTAGAAGAAATTTTGGACACTGCGTCTTATTTTTTTGACAGATCTCAAGAGATTCTAGAGATTCTGACGGAGCTACCAGTTAAAGACCAGCAGAGTTTAAAGCAAGAATATGATTTATTGGATTTTGCAATCAATGTTGTGGAAGAATTCAAGAAAACTGTGAAGAAAATGAGGGGAGCATGTGCCAAATACTGCAAAAGGGTGCTTGCTTCATACAATAGATGCCAGTTTTCAGCAGAGAAAATATTGGACGCAATACCAGAGCATAAATTGTTTATAGAGAATCTACATAATAGATACCAAGAAGATGAGCAAGAGATCCAACAAGTAAAGGATCTAGATGAACAGATTTTAAAGAATGCAATGGCACATGTAGCTATAAGTATACACCTCTTGGAGGATTAGTTGTGCCTCAATCCTGCAAGAATAGAAGGGGTAAGGAACCAGGCAGCCAAATATGAAATAAATATCCATTTTCTTGAACCCTCTGGATTTGAAGGTATAGCAGCGGAGGCCCAGGTATGGAAAAGTTCATCAACGACCAAGCAGGCCCCTCTTCATAAAGTGTTTTAAAAGATTTTTGTTTTGAAATGTAATATATTGTATAAATTATGAGCACATACTACAAGACAAAATTTTGGGATTGAGAGGTTGGGGAAGCCCAAAAGTCATTGAGGGGCATCCCAAAGGTTTTGCTTTTTTGTATAAATATAGGAAAGTTTAGATGTAGAAAGGACTTCTTTCCCAAGCCATTTTTGAGAGTATATTGTAAGAAGAACTACTTCCTTTTACAATAAAGAATTACAAGTTTCTGCTAGAGAAAGTTTTGTGGAATTTTTCAAATGCTTTGCTATGGATCAGTTGAATGTGAACTATTTCATTTTCAGCTTATCTCCATTAACTGTGAGATCATTCTAACTCATTGAATTTATGTTCATGTTATGAATGTCTTCTAGTTTATTCTGTGAAATTTCCACCGTGAGTAATCAAGGTCGCAATTAAGAATAAGCTATCTTGTTGTTTGTATTTCTATTAATGTTCATGTGTTCTGAAATAAATAACAGCTATCTGTAATTTTTTCCTAATACATGTACAGAAATACATTACTCATTGTTAATTGATAAGTCTGCTCCCTAGGGATAGGTTAGTTAGTTATAGTTAGTTTCTTGCTGTTTGTGATTTAGATGCGAGAGAGGTAAGATGAGAGGTAAGAACCTGCGCATCACATTGTGACACTCCTCATTATCTCTATAAATTTGCATTTTTAGATAGGCACTTGCACATCATAACTTAAACACAAAAAACTAAAAATATACACGGTGGACTGGGCTGTAACCGGTAAAACATTTTAATTTGTTACTTGACCTATGGTAGCCGAACCGTAAACTGGATGGATTCCCCATACCAAATAGTAACGGGCTAGTTGGGAACGTTTATTGGGGAGAATCCCAAACTGTTGTTACCTGTGATTTTCCAGGCCTCAGCAGTTTTTTGGCACTAGAAGGAGGGCCACCAGTGCATGGCTGGCGGAGGAAGCTCACTTCCTCTAAATCACTCCACCGGTGATAGTTTTGAAAGTAGTTTTTTTCACAAACCCACTCTTGAAGATAAAGAGAAAGGGTATATGTATCCTGTCGATAACGAAGTGGTTGGTGATTTAAGAAGAATCACTAGGGCATATGCGAAAAATATTGGAGGATTACCTATCATTTCTATCTTACCTAGAAGAGAGTATTAGAAGAAAGATCACCCTCAATTAGAAGACTCAGTGTTGGTAGAAGATCTTGAAGAACTAGTAGAAGCAGCCTTACAAGAATTTGACCAACCTTTGAATCAATTGGATCCAGATTCACCTTATTGTTCACCTTTTCGGACCTCTGTTCAATCACAACCTCATTATCCACTCAAAATCATGGCTAATGTAAATGCAAACCAACCACCTCCACCTCCTTCTTGGAGAGCTAGGTCGCCTTTAAATTTGACACCTCCCTTGCATGATTTGCCTCAAGATTTTGAGAAAATGTTACCTAAGTTTGAACCAAGTGAAGGAGTTTTGGTAGATGATCATTTACAAAGTTTTTACTTGGCTATAGAAGGATTACGAGTTGGGGAGCATGAAGATGTAGTGTGTATATTGTTTCCCCACACTCTAAAAGGAAAAGCAGCCTCATGGTATTTTGCACTTCCTGCAAATTCAATCACGGATTTGAACACATTTGAGAGAATGTTTAGAAGTAAATATGCAGTTCAGAAAACTCATGCCACCTTAATGAAGGGGTTATGTGCTCTAAAGAAAGAAAGAAAAGAAAGGTACATGATTTCACTCAAAGATTTGTTGCTTACCTAAACAATTTTACCGCAGTGAATAAGCCATTTGAAAATGCTCTGATAGAATACTATACCTCAGCCCTTGGGCCTGATCTAGCCATGTTTGCCAAGAGATCAGTGAGACCTACATTAGCAGAAACTTATGAAGAAGCTGAGAAGGTGGAGGCTAAGATGGAAAGCATAGAAAATTATCCTGTATAGTCGGAAGAAAAGACTTTTGGAGGCAAGAAACCTTTATTACTGACTAAGCCTAAGGATGAGCAGTAACAGGATTTTGAAGGGATGTTAAATATGATGCAAAAGTTATCCAACGGAGTGATAGATTTATAGAAAGAAAAAGAAGCTCATAAATCATATAAGCCTTATTATAAGAAAAGGGTAGACAACAGTCAACCTAAGCCTCCTCCACATAGTCCTGCAACAATGAATTTAACTGATGTAGGCATGGAAATTTTTTGTACTTTTCATCAATAGCCTCATTCTGAGAAGAATTTTCCCCAATGGATAAATTCTATGACACTGGTAATGAATCAATTATTGGATTCCAAACTGACAAAAACTGGTAAAGAGGAAGAAAAATACAATCAAACTACAGAAAAACAAGAAGAAGATACTTTGGTTTTATGGGATTGTGTCTCAATGTTTGATATAGAAGAAGAAGATACTTTGATTTTATGGGATTGTGTCTCAATGTTTGATACAGAAGAAGAATATTCTCTGAAACAAGAGGAAACCTCAGAAACCAATGTGACAACAAGAAGTCTGAGTTTGTTAAAATAAGACAAGTCAATACTTCCTAAGATCAAGAAACTTCAAGAAAATGTGAATAAGATACAAAATAACACTACAACTGTTAAAATACCTAAATTTACCATTTCAAGTCAAGATCCGAAGAAAATTAACATACCTGTTAAGCCTGTTGAAGATAGGATGGATAATGTCAAGAAGAATCTCAAAGAATCTGAGATGGGGTATGATATTGTGGAAGACATTAAAAAAGATAAGGAAAATATCTCATTGTTTGAAATGTGTAATGTACCTCAGCAGAAAGATAAATTGTTAAAAGCACTTGAGGTACCAGAAGAAGAGCTTCCCACTAACAACCAACCTGAAGAAGAAATTGGTGAAGCAAGTGTGGGAGGTAAGTCTAAGTATAAAACCCCAGCATTTCTCCTAACTTTTGAGATTTTCAACTATAATGTGCACAACTATTTAGTAGAATCAGGAGCATCAGTCAACGTTATGCCACTTTCAGTCTACAAGAAAATCAATGGACAACCTAAACCATATACTTGGCAAGTTCTTCAATTAGACAAGACAACTGTGAAAGTAATAGGGGAAATGGAAGATGTTCTCATTCGCTTATCTGCAGATGAGAGGGTATGTCAGTACATCAACATTGTAGTAGCAGCCATAGCATATGCTTATGGACTAGTTTTGAGTCGAGACTGGTCGGCAAGGCTAGATGGATACTTCGCATCAGATTGGTCACATTTATGGTTACCTCATAAGGGATGTCCCAATCAGATAAAAGTATTAAGAGAGCCTCAAATGAAATACAATGTTACTCATTTAGAGGGGAAGAATGAGCCAGTAAACTCTGTGTTGGGAAATTACTTCATTGAATTGAAACCGGGAAATTACCAAGCTGAAGAAGCCAGCAGTACACCTGACACTCAGCCCGATCTCCTTCTATTCTCATGGGTTGATGAGATTGACTGTAAAATAGTAGATTTAGTTTCAGATGTAGTTTTTAATTCAAGTTCAGTAGAAGTAGATAGTTTTTGGACCCTTTATTTTGATGGATCTAAAACATTGGAAGGATCAGGAGCTGGTTGTGTCCTGATTGATCCAAGAAAAAATAAACATTTTCTTTGTTGTAGATTAGAATTCGAATGTACAAATAATATAGCCGAGTATGAAGCACTAGTTCAGGGACTTAAAAAGGCAATAGAACTAAAAGTAAAAAATCTGAAAGTATATGGAGACTCTAAAATTGTTGTTAAGAAAATTTGAAATAAGATACACTGTATTTCACCACATTTAAAATCCTATCAAAATGAAGTTTGGGATTTGCTTATAAATTTTCATACATTCAATATTGTGTCCATTCCTAGATTAAAGAATGCAGCAGTTGATTTACTGGCTACTTCAGCTGCAAGGTTAGTAACTTTTAATAATATATGCTCTATTGAATTACTTTTTAGGCCTTCTGTTCCGGATATGATCACAAATATATGGGTTTTTGACAATGATCAACAAATTTTGGAATGCTTGATGAATGATGAGACTTTTAAAGGAGCAATAATAGATGATGAAGAACATCAAACATAATTAAAATTTGGGAACTTTATTCCCAAGGGAGTCAGGACCTTGGAACGAATGTTTGACTTAAACAACAAGTTCAGGAAGCCAACGAATGTCAAGACTCATAGCTCATCCTTGCAATTTGAGCTAATAAATTTGAGGACTAAAGCTGAACCCAGATATGTAAATTTGGAAAAGTGATGTTCTTCGGGCGAAAGAAGTAAGTTCATTAGTCTGTTCAAATAGTACAAAGATGTGTTTGCCTGGACATATGAAGAGCTTAAAACTTATGACACAAAGATTATACAACATGTCATCCCGATTAAAGCTGGAGTTAAGCCTTACCAACAGCCTTTGAGGAAGATACATCCAAAGCTGGAACCTTTAATTCAAAGTGAAGTGAAAAAATTGTTGGATGATAAAATCATATTCAAAGTCAGACATTTGGAGTGGGTTTCTAATTTGGTGCCAGTAAGGAAAAAGTCAGGAGAAATCAGGCTCTGTGTCGATTTCAGAAACATCAATTGTGCATCAGATAAAGATAACTATCCAGTCCCACCCATGGAGCAAATACTGCAGATGGTTTCAAGTTCTGAATTGTTTTCATTATTAGATGGATTCTCTGGCTATAATCAAGTATTAGTAGCTGAAGAGGATAGGCTTAAAACCACATTCAGAACCAAGTGGGGGACTTTTGCTTACAGAAGAATGCCCTTTGGACTCATTAATGCTGGAGCTACTTTCCAGAGGGCCATGGATATAGATTTCCACGGTCTGATTGGTCATAGTGTTGTGATATATCTCGATGATGTCACAATATTTTCAAAAAAGAGAGAGGAAAAGAGAGAGTGTTGTGATATATCTCGATGTTTTAAAATATATTTTTTTTTGAAATGTAATATATTGTATAAATTATGAGCACATACTACAAGACAAAATTTTGGGATTGAGAGGTTGGGGAAGCCCAAAAGTCATTAAGGGGCAGCCCAAAAGTTTTGATTTTTTGTATAAATATAGGTGAGTTTAGATGTAGAAAGGACTTCTTTCCCAGGCCATTTTTGAGAGTATATTATAAGAATAACTACTTCCTTTTACAATAAAGAATTACAAGTTTCTACTCGAGAAAGTTTGGTGGAATGTTTCAAATGCTTTGCTATGGATCAGTTGAATGTGAACTATTTCGTTTTCAGCTTATGTCCATTAACTGTGAGATCGTTCTAACTCATTGAATTTCTCTTGATGTTATGAATGTCTTCTAGTTTATTCTGTGAAATTTCCACTATGAGTAATGAAGGTCACAATTAACAATAAGCTATCTTGTTCTTTGTATTTCTATTAATGTTCATGTGTTCTGAAATAAATAACAGCTATCTGTAATTTTTTCCTAATACATGTACAAAAATACATTACTCATTGTTAACTGATAAGTCTGCTCCCTAGGGATAGGTTAGTTACTTATAGTTAGTTTCTTGTTGTTTATGATTTAGATGCGAGAGAGGTAAGACGAGAGGTAAGAACCTGCGCATCACATTGTGACACTCCTCGTTATCTCTATCAATTTGCATTTTTAGATAGGCACTTCCACATCATAACTTAAACACAATAAACTAAAAATATACACGGTGGACCGGGCCGTAATCGGTAAAACATTTTAATTTGTTACTTGACCTACGGTAGCCGGACCGTAAACCGGACGGATTCCCCATACCAAACAGTAACGGGCTAGTTGGGAATGTTTATTGGGGAGAATCCCAAATTGTTGTTACCTGCGATTTTACAGGCCTCAATAAATCCAAATATAAAATATGTCGTTCTCCCAAATAAATCCAAATACAAAATATGTCGTTCTCCCAAATAAATCCAAATATAAAATATTTTGAAACCCATAATTAAAAAAGCGAGCTTTCAAAACTCTGCACTATATAAATCATTCTGAGTCTGCACAGAGGAATGGATCTGATCACAGCTTCATCCAAGCCATATGATTGAGTAATTATCTGCCAGCCTTCTGGGTCTTGGAATCCTTCCACTGAATAAGCATCAACTTGTATATTAGTCCAAACTCCATATCAACTAGGAATCGGTAATTGGCTAGAGTAAAATATTCATTATTTCATTTTTAACGTCTTTATAATTGCATGGCAATGGCCGAATGGGCTACATACATGGAATCTTTGGGAACTTCTTGTTGCAGTTCTATATTTGAGTGTGCATTAAGGTGGAAAATGATTGCAGAAAAAGGGTTGCATGGAATATTTTCCAAAGTCTCAGCTCAAGAAATGCCTAGAAAAGTAGAGACTAGCTCTTAGGTTAGATTTATGTAGGACATAACTTGTAGATTGAGTGAATATTAGTCATTACAGGTCTCAAATATTTATTTATGCCCCCAATCTATGCCAACCAAATCAACTAGAAAGCAACAATGGACTACAACTGAGTCTTAGACTAGACTAAAATTCAAATCTGTATGCTTTAGAAAATAATAGCTACATGCACATGCCTTAAGAATTGATATTCATAGGGAGAATGCATTTTTGTTCAAATAGACCTTACATTTTACAAGATTGTCCAAGCATAGTATTTCATCTGATACTTTAAATATTATTATATTAGTCTTGAAAATTTCTTTATCCTTTTGCTAAGATTGGATATCTTTATGTGCTATATAAAACTGAATTGACACTAATATAGGAAAATGCCCTTTTTCTTAAGAAATCATAATATCTTGCTAAATGGAGGCCAAGTCTTTTTTGTTTTGACTCTTAAGTGATTGTCATGAAAGCTTCCTATACTATTGTCTTTAACTCGATTCAAAAGGATGATATTTGTTCTTATCTATATATTCAATTCTGAGTTGAACTGAGTTAAGTCCGCTCATATGATTACTTTACTTTGCACCATAAGTGTTTGAAAACCACCATAAGAGGATAAGTCTGAAAATAAGAGTGTCTGAATCTTCACCTATGATTATGCCCTCTCCTTACCTTGTCTATGTCTCTGGTGCCTAGAGAATAGATATGCTATGTTAATGATTATGGAAGCTTTACGATTTGCAGAAGACAGAATAGCGTGTAATGATGTATTTAAGAGGCATATATCTTCTTTGAGAATGATAGTCCTTTTCACATACCTAAGAAATAAACCTGATTCAATGCCATTTATGATTGGTTGTCTCTGAGTTGTTTTCATTCTTTGTAGGGAATATTTCTTCACCAACTAGCTTTCCATATGAACCACCTAAGGCTGCACCATCAATTATATCTCCATCCCATGTACACCATCCTAATATGTGAGGTGGATATATGTTCCTTCTGAGATTTGAATTTTCATCCTGAAAGAATGTAAACAACATTGGGTTATGTTCAAGTGATTCCTATTTTGTAGCATTGGTTGTTTTTTCTCCAAGCATTTTTCCTTCTAAGCCACTTCTGAAGAAACCAAGTATACCTTTTGCAGCATGGCCAAAAAACATTTCAAAGGCACAAGCACCAATGGCTCTGGCACCTAAGATTCAAGGTCTGAAGCTTTCTATTTCTTAGAGTAAAAGAAAATTGATTAGGTTTCTATAAATTCATTACTCTCTATTTTAAACTTTGCAGGGCATGTTATTCCCCCAATGAGACAACACTCCAGATCCCCCATGGAGTACCTAGGAAGACCTAAGTCAACCCCATCCATGGCATTTAACCCCCCTCAATATCGTCAAGATGAAAATGTGCAGGGTACATAAATTTTTCTTTCCAAATTTAATTAATTATAAATTTCATCATGAAAAAGTATAGCTAAGATTTGGCTATGGCTGAGTGATTTGGTTTTTTATGTAGGACCGGTTGCCTCTTCTCCAAGTATTTTTCCCTCTATACCACGTCAGAAGAAACCAAGTATACCTGTTTCAGCACAGCCAAGGAACAGATCAAAGAGGCAAAATCTAGTTGCATTGGCACCTAAGAATCAAGGTTTCAGAGACGGTTCCTCTCTTGGAAAGCATAATTATGTTTATATTTCAATGAAGTCATTGCTTTCTGTTGTTAATTTTGCAGAGCATGTTACGCCAATCAGTTTACCCTCAAAATACCCTGTTGAGTATCCGGGAACATCTGAGGGAGCCTCATTAATAAGATTTCACTCTCCCCCTCGTAATCAGAATGTGAAAGGTAGTTATTTCTCCTCCTTTACCTTGAGGATAATTTTATGAAGGCAACTATTAAAACTTGTTGATGGAGTATTTACTATACTACGAGCAGGTCCTGCTTCTCCTCCACGGCTTTCTCCTTCTATTTCACACTTGCAGAAATCAATAATAACTGTGGCAAATCAAACAAGAAAAGGATCATGGAGACATTCACCAGCAATAAATGCACCTATTATCCAAGGTATGTGAATTGTTTCTTTCTAAATGTCTGGAACTAGAATCACATAATTTGTGTTTCCCTACTAACCAGTTGCTTGACTTTGACTTGTTAGGGCTTGTTTCTTCTCCTTTGATTACCCCTCCATCGGAACAACCCAATTTCAGAACTATATTTGCTCCATCCATTGTATTTACATCCCCATCACATTATCCAAGAGTGAAAGGTAGACATGTTGTCCTTCTTCAGTTTTGATATGTTTTTTATTGAAGGTTATTATTATTAAGGTTTTCTAAGATTCTAGTGTTTATTATATTTGAGGGCATCTTTCTCCTCCAGGCAATGCCCCTTCTGAACCACCCCAGCAGAAACCGAGAACACCAGTAGCTCCACCACCAATGATAAGGTCATGGTTGCATCCACCAGCAGCAATACCACTCACAATTCAAGGTCTTTGATTCCTATCATTCTTAATCTGTGAAGTATAAGCAGTCTTGAATTTTTCCACAAATGATTGAAGCGGTTTACATTTTTTGCAAGTCCTTCATCTCCTCCACATGCCTTTCCACCTAAGCATTACAGAAGAAACTCAGGAGTTCCCCCATTCCCTCCATCAATAACATTCCCTTCCCCTCTATATCATCAAAGAATGGAAGGTATATTCATTTTTTTTAGTTCTCAAGAATTTCATTCAGGATGGGAGAATTATCAGTACTAAGTAATTTTGGACCATTTATTTTATATTTTAGTGCCTGTTGCTGCTCCAACAAGCATTGCTTCTTCTAAAGCACCTGAGAAGACACAAAATATACCTTTGGAAGCACCAACAAGTAAAATATCCTGGAGTCATGCACCAACTGTGATTTCACCCATTAATCAACGTCTCTGAGAAGTATCACCTTTGGCATTCTGATGTTCATGCAACCTCTATTTATTTAGAAGACGTTAAACTTGTTCTTGAAAAAAATTTGTAGGGCCTGTTTCTAGTCCAATTATTATTCCATTTGAGTCACCAAGAGGAAACACAAGACGTCCTGCACCATCAAGAATATCTCCTACTACTCATCATTACCGGGGCATGAAAGGTGATATTCTTCTCTTTAATTGGAGCGAAGTAGTCTAAAATTTCAGTGCTTTTAAATTCTTTGTTTTATTGTCATAGGGCCTATTGCATCTACAGCCACAATGTTTCCATTTGCACCAGCTCAAAAGAAACCAAGCATACAAATGGCACCACCACCAATTAAATGGTCATTGGAGCATGCACCAGTTGCAAGCCCACTGATGGTTGAAGGTCTCTTCATAGTTTAACATTGATATGTAAAATTATACTTTGTTAATGTTACAATCTAAGTTCTTGGATTGTTGATTGAATTTGCAGGGCCTGTTTATTCACCAGTTAACTGTCCCCTTCCATCACCCTCAGGAAACTTGAGACCTCTAGCAATCTCATCATCAATTCAATTTCATTCCCCTCCACATCATCGACATGTGAAAGGTATATGTGCTTCCTTTTCTCAGATCTTTGAGATGTATTCTTGGACTGCAATAGCAAAATTCACTAAGGATAATATGTTTATTGCATTGTTAGGGACCTCTACTTCTTCTGCACCTGCACCATCAAGAATATCTCCTATTCATCATTTTTGGGGCATGAAAGGTGATATCCTTTTCTCTTTCATTGAAGGGAAGTACTCTGAAATTTCAGCAATTATAAATTATGTGTTGTGTTATCTTAGGGCCTGTTGCATCTACACCCAAGATGATTCCATCTGCACCACCCCCAAAGAAACCAAGCATACCAATGGCAGCACCAACAAGCAAAAGCTCATCGAAGCATGCACCAGTTGCAATCCCGACCATGGGGGAAGGTCTGTTCATTGTTCTATTTTGATATGCCAATTAATACTTGGTTAATGTTACACTATAAGTTATTGGATTGTTGATTGTTTTTAAAGGGCCTATTTATTTACCATTTAACTGACCCCTTCTATCACCCTCTGGAAACTTGAGACCTCCAACAGTCTCACCATCAATTGGGCTTCATTCTCCTCCACATCATCGACATGCGCTGTGTCACATACTTATTCAAACTAACATGTTTAACAGTACTAGAGAGCATAAAATTAGCACAAGAAGTTATGCTTGTACAATGTAGACCTTACCGTCTTTGTGAATTATGTAGGTTTGTGACACCCTTCATAAACTACTCTTCTATCAAATTGGTGAGGGTTTCCTGCAATGATATCGAGTATCCCAACAGTGGAGTCACATCATAGTCCGCAATGTCTCAAAAAGGGATGATGGCAAGTAGTTGAACACCTTTGTGTGATCAATGTGGGTTACTCGACATCCTTGACCCATACAAACTGGTATGGCCTAAGATGATATGAAATTGGTAGTTTGACATCCTCTACCAACTTTTGGAAATACCAAGTTCTTTTAGTTGTCATTATCATCAAGGATTATGTAGACTAATCTATTTTTTATCTTGAATTTATGTGTGAACAGAGTTTCCTAGTTGTTGGCAGAGTAATCTCTCGCCATCAAGTTTAGTTGAGAATAAATTGATATGGGCATAGAATAAATTGATACGAATGAATTTGTTTGTTTTCATAAAACTATCTAGTTTTGTGTTTGTGTACTTCCTGTGTTTTTTCCAAGTCGATTCAAATTCTTGGATCTTGTGCCTTGCCGAGTATTTTCCTGAGCTGAGTTAGGTAACATTGATTGGCATAGCATCTAAATGAATAGATTGGAAAGCATGCAAAGAGTCTTGAGAAGAAACAAATGTTGCGGTCCTTTCTATATTCTTATACTCAGATTATCTCTATACTAAATAGAATCATGGATAGACTTGGACTTCAATGATAAGATATTAAAGCATTTGAATGCGACACAATCATATTAAATTTTGTGCTGAAAGAAACATATTGAATTTGATTTGGACACGACATTAAAGCATATATATTTTTTCCTCAACATCTTAATAAGCCGACGCGAATTCACTCTTGTGGGATCTGAGTGGGACATATATACCTAATTTCTAGGTTTTTTTAAAATAAAAGGGTAGATATACCTAGAATGTGGCCAAATTTAAAGAAATAGTTTTTATTTTCTTTGGTAAATATATCAAGAATTTGGCCAAATTGGGAAATGGATGTTTAGCTTCTGGGATTTGGGGTAAATATACCTAAAATTTTGTTAAATTGGGACATGGATATCTAGCTTTAGGGTTTTTGGGTAAATATACTAGTTTTCTTTTTCTTTGGGTAAATATACTTGGAATTTGGCTAAATTTAAAGAAATGGTTTCATTTTTCAAACATGTGTGTGAATAATAACAAGGAGGATCATTAAAATAGATAGTGTTTTAATTAGGTAGAGGAATATGGTGTAAAGGGGTTGGTTGGGGTTGGGGCCCCATATACCTGGGATCCATTCTCAAACAAGCCTATGCCCCACCCTTGATTTTGGGTGATAGAATATCAAGGTTGGGTTGAAAAAAAATTGGTGTTTTGGTTATAATTTTTATCATTATAAAATCTAATTTTATATTATTCTATATTTATATTTATGACATCCCTTGTTTATGGGAAAAGAAATCCCTCCTATATATTCCTACTATATCTCCCTCCCGATTTTAACATTCTTTTCTATATTAAAAATTACTCCATTTCTGATATATAAAAAATGAAATGTGCAATACGCAGAACACACCTATAAAAATAGAGTTACACATGAGACCATATCCATAAGACCTTTAGTCCATAATATTTTGAACCTTAAAAAATATACATCGTTTTTTCCACCAAAACCTTCGGGATCAAACATTTTCATACATTAAGCTTTACAAAAAGTAAAACAACCCCTTACAAGGCAAGAAATCAGGTAGTCAAAAAAGATCCTATCACTCGAAAACCTCCAAGAATCCCCTACTAACCAAAGAAGAATCCTTGAATTCCTCAAAAAAGAGCCTTCTTTCATCCAAAGGCAAATCATCCTTGGAACACTAATTTTCCAAAGTGTTATATTCTCTAAAAATGTGTTGGAAATGAAGGTCAACAAAAACCTCCTGAAGCTTCCTAACCCTTTTCTGCCACCACCCAAGAGAGAGAACTTGTAAATTTGATTTCCTTTCCGCCCACTCTATAATGACCCTAGAGTCTCCTACCACTTGCAAGTGAGAAACATACATTTCTCTGGCAAACCTTAAGAGACATCACAAAACCAACAATTCAACTCTCGTATTTGTCCCTTTACCCCCTCCCATTTTTATACAAAAATGATGCTTCTCTGCCATCTTTGGGACAACCCCAACTCCACATTTTCCAGTTTACCCTTGACATGATGCATCAAAATAGCCAATTGGTCCAGTGCCCCCCAAACTTGGATCTCTTACCTTCCTACTCTTTGCTACCATTTTTTTTGCACCCTTTGCAGGCTTATTTTGCTATACTTAAAATATCAAAATTAACAATTTCTTTTTATCAATTTCTCCACCAATGGTTAGATTCCTCTTTTATAGAGAAAATAACAAGATTCAAAATTTGAACATGAAAAAACATTAGAATATCTATCTATATAGTATCTCTCTCTCTGTTGTTATTTAGACAAACATAATTAATAAACAGATTCTTCCGTACAACTCAAAAAAATCCCAAACTAAATGACAATATGTAAACTAAGATCTAGTTTGATATTAGATAGCCAAAGCTAAAAACTATGACAGGATGGTTTGCCTACATAGATTCAACTATTGCGATCAATCTAAAGTTTAGAAAAAGTTTGTTCATTCACTTTGTGAGCATATAGGTACAGTTCAAACATTTTTATGTAGGGAATAGGTTAAGAAATTGGAAATCAAATATATCAAAATCATGCAAGCAGAAATGAAAATATGTAGCACAGGCACTAAGTTGCTTGCACTTGGGTTTTGTGGCACATATTTAGACAAAGGCAGAGAGGAAATCAATTATGTACCAAGACCTCTACTCTGTGTCCCAACAACTTAGATCAAAGCAATGAGTTCCTTCCATTAAAGTGGCAAGTTACATATGAGCACTCATTAAAGATAATAATAGCAAAGAGTACATATGAGCACTCATAAACTTGAATCCTCTATCAAGGAAAACCTTGGATTGTTTGTTTGGCTGGCATATCAAGTTCATAAAACGAGAAACACAGGTTTTTTAAGTAAAATAATTGAGTTTACACTAACGTTAAACATTGAAAATGATAGAATTAATATTTTGAGATGAGAAAATAGTTATTTTGATCATTTTTTAAATTAGGAAACAATCAACTGTACTGTAGCCATTTGGAGAAGTTGCCACCATAAATTTTTGCTTGTTTTTTCCTTTTTTTCTGCTTTTTATATTGGCAACTTTAAAGCACTTTTTCCAAGTGTGATGGAGTTTATGCACTTTCAAAATTTCTTAAACCCTGATGTATAAGTTTGTAGGACATCACTAATTCAGTATAGACCTACACATATTTGTTTTTATTAGCAACTTTAACTCACTTCTTCCAAGTGTGGTGGAGTTTATGCACTTTCAGAATTTCTTAAACCCTGATGTACAAGTTTGTAGGACATCACTAATTCAGTATAGTGACATACACAGATTTTTGTTCCATAGATCTTTGTAGGATATCACTGATTAAGTACAGTGTGACCTACACCGATTTTTGTTGCACAATGCAAAGTATGCATTGATGGTTTTATGCTCAGGATAATGCATCTTATTGTAGTCACCTTTGTACAAATTACCTACTCTTTGCAAAGAGTACATTATGCAGTTAATGCTCATTAGAGTACATCCTATTGAATTATCTCTACAGTTCATTGTTCCTTTCATGGTGATTACAAATGAGGAGATGACTTCTTCTCTCTCCTATCTGTTAGTTTTGGCCCTGATTTTGGATGAGATGGCACCCTTATGCATCCATAATGAAGCAGACAACTGGCCCTTTGTACAAGCATCAATTCCATTAACGTGTTTCTGAATAGCTCATCCCCAAACATCACCCTTCATGGATCACATTCAATCCAAATGATTCTGTAGGGGGGAAGCACAATTGTATTATCATTGAAAGAAGATTACTCTCTTGATCAGTGATCAAGTCAAGCATTCTTTGAGTGTGTATTGGGCCTACAATTGCTATGGCAATTTCCTAGTTACGACTTAAACGGTTCAGAACATAGACTAGACGTTGAAACCAAAATCTTAAGCCCCGTGGGGAAATCACTTTGGGTTGTTCCCTGTGCGGCTAATTATACTGGGTAGACTAGAGAAAAGTACAAGTTCATTGGTTGGCAGAAGAATATTTCAAGCCCAAGAAATGCAGTGTATTGGGTACACTATATGGTATTTGTAATCCATTCTCTAACCCCAAATAAATAAAATTTAGCATGTGATATCAACCTTCTTTTACCTAAAAGCATAAGAGAAATTGACAACTAAAGTCCATCTAGAAGATGTGCCTTAAACCTAAAATAGCCTAATTTGGCTAATCATTGATTCATAAAGGCCTACTTATTGGCAATCCCCTGAAATACAAAGTGATCCCCCACCAAAAATGTGAACTCTATGGCAAGAATGAATACTTGAAGCATTTGTTCTTGTACTATAAATATGCCCATCTTGTCTAAGAACTTATAAGATGTGCCATAATATCCTCTCATCAGAACTACTTGAAAATCAATCCTTTTAGGACATTCCCTCCATTGGGCCATGCAACTTCACACAGCATGACAATTTATCAGAATTGATATTTGATTTCATCTCTTGAAAACAAGAAATTATAATTGATATTTTATATCAACTCTTGAAAATAAGAAATGAATGCATTTCACAAATGCATTAGCACAATTAAAATATTACATGGCACAATGAGTCTCTAATGTGTGTCCATATGTAAATACATATTTAAATGCATATGAGGAAGATGGAAATGGAAGTGGGTCATCTGTACAGGCTGAAGGATTATTGAACTAACACAGAGTGTACATGAGAAAAGTGCCTCTTGAAGGGCACTCTCCTTCTCATTCTACACACTCCAGAGCTTAATGTGGCCAATATTCACAAGACAAAGTGAACCGAATGATGACAGAGCATCAAGAAAAACAAAGGAGTTTCCCCCTAGAGGTCCCATGGTTTGATAAGTTTTGGACTGCTCTGTTGAAAAAATATGAATAAGAGTGACTTGAAGAGGCCACGTAGGAAAAGAACAAATGGAGACTATATATGAGGGATGGGGGGCTCCACCAGTGAGCAAAGACCCTCCACTAGAAATGGGTTTGGTTCCGAATTCAAGCTTGTCATGCTGAAGATATTTTTTACGAAAGGAAACAAAAATCCTATGAAGGAAATAACTGAATATTTTTTTAAACATGTCTTATGCAGTTCTAACTCAGTGCCTCAAGAAATTGGGCAATAAATCACAATTCATAGGGTCAAAGGAAGATATGGAAAGGATTGTCAAGAAATACATGGCTCCTTGGTTATGGTTCGATGCCTATCATTTCATGGTTCATGGTTCATGGTCTTTTCCAATATTGCACATCCACTCAAAAACAGGCTACTTGTAGGCCTGACGAATTCAGACCAATTGTAATGCTCTTGGAGCTAGACAGAAGCAATTTCCACCTTAAAAAACACAAACTTGCATCCATCGCTTAGGTTTAAACACCAAAAAACACAAACTTGCATCCATCACTTAGGTTTAAACACTAATATGTGATATAGGATTTGATTTCTCGTGCTGGGTTTCAAAGAATCCCCATGCAACAACTAGGTTTTGCAATTCTAGGATTAAGAAGAAAATATCGACACATATTGGGCAATCGAAAAAGATGCCGATAGCCATTACAATCAGCGCAATGGAAATGAAACCCTATGAAATCTATAAACATTCACACAAACCCTTGGATGACAATCAGGTATTAAAACAGGGCACAAGAATTATATAATTTGATGTGGAAAATGAAAATAATAGAGACAACATACATCGCATACATCAAATAAGGGAAAACAAATGGGTATGAAAAATAGATGGCATACCTTAGAGAGCTATGCCGAAAATCCCTTGACCTTGGCAAGCACAAGATCTCCGAGCCTCCATTGTCTACAGGCACCTGTTTTGTGTTCTCGTCTTTTAGCCGGTGCCATGTCGTAAAACCCTAATGGCAATGACAAATATTGTATGGCATACCCTTAACAAGAATTATGGGATGGGAATGAGATGGGATCCCCTATGACTGGCAGTCCGGTGATTCAACGGATGAGCTGAGCAGTGATAGAAATTGGCTGGTCGAGCCAAATCTTACCATAATGGTACCCGCTGATTATCACTTTCATTGTATCTTCCTTCCAACCATAAAAATGCACGACCTGAGGGGTGCTCATATAATTTATTATACCGGCCTTCTGTACGGTTTATGTTTCCTGCATCCACTTCCCTCTTGTAAGTGCCTAGGGGCAAAAGCTTTGTCAGTGCTTATCCCAGTTGATCTTGTCCATGCGCACTCGATGGATCATGTTCATTCTGCCTTCGAGCTCAGTCATTGGGGCCTTGTCTAACCTCTTATTGGTAAGAGGTTAAACCCTTTTGAGGTTTTGCAGTAGGGGCTACGACCTATCCTTGCATCTTGGGTGCAATTTTCTTGTCTTTCTTGGTTGCTTACTGGACTCTGTGTGAAATAACGGTGGTCTCCTCGAGCTTGGGGTATGGTCTTACTAAGTAATAGGAAACAATAAAGTTTATTGATATAGGTAATGAAATAAGAGTTTGGGGTATGGTCTTGCTAAGTAATATGAAACAATAAAGTTTATTGACAGAGGTAATGAAATATTTGCAATAAAATATAGGAGTTGAGTTATTCCCCATTAACCCCCTTTTAGTTATATGGACAATTCTATCAAATCGTTTTTCTCACTTATGGAGAAATAAGATAATAACATCAACATTAATTCTAACTTGGAGGATAATTGATAAGCCTTTTCAAATAATAAATACATAAATGGTCATGAATGAAATTATTGATGTGCTAGTCACATTGTAATTTGCATTCATATTGGAATTGGTATTTGGATTAGGATTAGGATTGGAGTTGGGATTGGGATTGGAGTTGGGATTGGGATTCACATTGGTTCATAGCATTTTTTTAGATGGAGCTATTCAATACATATGTGCTCTACATATGGATGAGGGTGAACTTAACTCTGAAGGGATTGAATCAAATAAACTTGAAGGATAACTTGACTCACTAAGGGGGGGAACAATCTTGACTATGTATTGTAAACTAAAAGTGGGTGTCATGTGCTCCAAGAAAGTAAATAAATAATGTAACAAAATCACCCTAAATGAAACTTGACTCACTGACCCAAATTTTATGTTTCTTAAGTGATGTAAGAATGAAAGAAAACATATTCCAAGTTCTCCTCAATAAGTGGTAGAGAAGGTCTACCTTAGGGAAAGAGTAAATAACTAAACAAGGGCTCTCCAAACACTAAAATTGATGGGAGATGAGATCTGAGTTAGTGAACGTATGAATGGGATAGTTATTGTGAAGGAAATTAGGAGAAAGTGTAATCATATAAATACTATTCGTCTTAGGTTCCCTCCCTCCTAAAATACTCATTCGAGTATGAACCTAAATAAATTTCACTACTATACCTCTTCATAGATGCATTCAATACGGTACCTTGTCTTAATAGCGACGTTCTCATAGAAGCATTCAACAATTATGCTTTCATCGCAAGAGCATTCAATAGATGCATTCAATAGGTGCGAGGAGGAGTAGTTTACAGAGTTACAATAGAGAATCCAATTCCTAAATAAGGACACTTCAACTAATTAATATCATTTGACAAACTTATACATAGTGATTAGTGCTTTGTTGGAGACTCCACCAATTATCAATATCATTTTGCTTGCACAATGTTCAAATTTTAACATAACATTTCAAATCCAATTCTTATTTTTAAGTAAATAAAACAAGACCTAATTACAAAAAAATTTACAAACATTGATATTATTTTCACAAACAACCATACTATAAAAAAAATATAAAATATATATGTCCACTATATACATTGCATGCAAAAAGTGTGGATTTTGTGAAAAGGACCTACAACAATTTGTGATAAATACCTTTTACCAATCTTAGAATAAATATTGTCATTAACACTATATAAATAGTTTACACAATGTACTTCACAAAATTAGGCCCCCAAAGGTCTTATATGGCATGAAACAAAATTGTAAGATTTGAGGTAGGCACTCAATCACTTTAATGGTAAGTGTCATTAATCAAAATAAGTTAGTGCAAAATGGTGAAAATGAGCCAATGCTTTTTATTGATTTTAATATTTACTAATTTCACTTTGAATTGAGAGTATGTTACCTTTCTCGATAACAAATAGAATATGTGATATGTCTTTTCTAAATTTTAGTAATATAGTAAATTTAACAAACCAAACACAATTAGTTAATTTTTTTTTAGTAATTTAACTTTGATTAATAATACACTCATTCGCATTTCAAGTGCTTTCAAGATGTACAAATCTTTTTCATATTTTGGTTTCATAATATTTCTCAAATCACCATATTATCAACAATATAATTATTAATATATAATATATTAAAAACTATCATAAATAATAATAAAATTATTATAACCATTTTGATTTTATTACCATGCAAGATTTTAACCAACATTACATTTTATATTTTTATTTTAATTTTAATGATGAATAATATACTTAAAATGTGTTACCTTGAAAAGATTACACATAGTAAAACATAAACTGTCATAACAAGAACAACATCTACTTTAATAATTAAAAAAATTTATAATTAAATAAGTTTATTATAATAATTTTGATTTTACTACTATGCCAAAAATTTAATGGTGTATAAACACATGGGTATTGATATGTCACAAAAATATTTGGAGTCTCCAACAAAGCGCCATGTATAAGTTTGTTAAATATTAATAAATTTATTTATGAGTTGAATTTTTTTATTGTAACTTTGTAAACCTTTTGTAAAAAGATTTTTGTTTGTAATTGTTTCGATAGTGGACATATATATTTCATAATTTTTTTATAGTATGGTTGTTTGTGAAAATAATATCAATGTTTGTAAAAAAATTTGTCATTAGGTCTTGTTTTATTTACTTAAAAATAAGAATTGGATATGAAATGTTATATTAAAATTTGAACATTGTGCAAGCAAACTGATATTGATAATTGGTGGAGTCTCCAACAAAGCACTAAACACTATGTATAAGTTTGTCAAATGCTATTAATTAGTTGAAGTGTCCTTATTTGGCAGTTGGATTCTCTATTGTAACTCTGTAATTACTCCTCCTCGCACCACCCTTAACATTGATACATCGACCTTAACATTGGACCTTCGTCGTTATAGCGACGTTCTTGACCTTTCGTCGCTATTGCAACGACAGTTCGTTGCTATTGCGATGATAGTTCCAGAACGTCTCTCAGTTCGTTGCTATTGCGATGATAGTTCCAGAATGTCGTGATAGCAATGAAAGGTCAAGAATGTTGATATAGCGATGAACATCGGGGCCATTTTCAATTTTTTCAAAAAAATTAGACTATTTTTCCACAAAAACAACGTTTTTAACTTTTTCGTGGCAAACTTTTGTGGGAAAATTGAGCCATATTTAGTAGTGAATGAGAAACCCTCCTCCTTTTAAATGATGTAGTACAATGCTCCAGGAACCTACCATAGGCTACATAGTGACTTCCATAAGGTAATGTATCCTTGTCGCCTATGGAGTTTCCAAGAAAAAGGTGATCCTTGCCTCCTATGAGCTTGCGATCTAGAGGTAATTATGTCCCTAGCCCGAGTGCCTCAACTGTAGAGATCAAATGGGATAAGGTGTTGAATGATGAATACACACCCTTACTAATGCCACAGTGGCTTGTGCACACTTAACTCCAATGCTTTGTTGTGATGCATTTTTGAAACCATGTGACATACATAACCCACATACATAAATGGCATACTTAACCCGCACACATAAATGATCCATCGCATCCACATGCGTAAATGATGCATTGATGGGTCTCAATGACTTAACCATGAACAAGGAAATTTTTATCCTAAAAATGGATGGTCTTATGCCCTAACATTTGCATTGGCCCTAAATTTGACATCTTTGTCACGTAAATGGGATATGTTGGGCATTTCAAGTTTGGTACATAATAATGTTCTTATAGATTAGTCCAAGGTAAAAAGATCGGAGTTTTAGTCCATAACATTTTCCTATAGTTATTATGGTCTATAATTATTTCATCAAGCTAGGATCTATGGGATGTTTGTCTTGCATGTAGGATATTATTCTCATTTTAATATTGTTAAGTACACTATGGATTGTATGCATAGTATTTGCCAAGGTTAATGGCCAAAACTTAGATTGTGAGATGATACCAATGACCTAATGGACTCATGGGATGTACATGATTCTTGAGATCCATTCCTTGTTATAGGGCCAAAAATTGGGATCTTAAAACATAAATTTTGTCTGGGAATTATGGTTCATACGTGGTGCCAAATTACTCCACAAGACCCCTAAATAAGGAACATTTAGTATACAAGTAAGATATATTTTTTGGACGTTAATTGAGACATTAATTGGGATGCTAATTGGGACGATAATTGTGATGCTAATTGGGACACTAATTGGGACGTTAATTGGGATGCTAATTATCGTCCAAAATAGTGCCAACTTTTAAAAAGGGATGCTAATTAGGATTCTAATTGGGACGATATTTGGGACGGTATTTAGGACGCTAATTGGGATGCTATTTGGGACACTAATTGGGATGCTAATTAGCGTCCAAAATAGCGCCAAATTTTAAAAAGGGACACAAATAACGCCATTAAAAGCGCCATCCTGTGGAAAAGCATCCACTTTGTCCAAAAAATGATGAAAAATACACTAAAAGTGATGGTGGATGCTAAAAAGGAAGCTAAAAGAGATGTTAATCACAGGATTTTGTTGTAGTGAGAATAGAGTATTTCATAAATGTAATTGAGCTTATCACCCACTTTAACCAGTTCTAAACGTGCCAAAGGTAACTGTATAATAACCTAGCGAGTCAAGAATACTAAATTGTTCTTTAAATGTGATGACCATCGTAATTATTTAAACCTGTAATATAGCAGAATGTTATAATCTATTTTTGAGAAATGAATAGATTTTGTTTGCACAATGACTCTGTGGGTTTGGTAAATTCTCTAGAATAGCCACACAGGCACACATGTGAGGGTGTAGGAATGCATGTGAGGAGGTCGTGGGTTCAATTTTGTGGACATCTCCTCAGTAATATATTTCACCAATGTCTCCATACCTACATCATTACCACATCATGCTAAGGATCCACCTTTAGAAATTTGCAGTCCTCCTTGTAGCCAAAGATACCAACCACTGAGACTATTAAACGTTGAATGTGTGTATTAACAAACTGTTCCAAGTGGAATTATGGAAAACATCAATCCATTCAATTAAACTAACTCTAGACTGGGTAAATGAAATAAATAGTGGAAGGTTGCCACTGATGGATCTAGGTGCACTCCTTGTGCGATTTAATAGAAATAATAATAATAATAATAAGAGTATTGGGGTAGATAATTATGATGAGCCTCCATACATACATCCATGGCTCTCCAAGATTAATTACAAGACGTGGTGATTACCAACATGTGTGGTTGAAAATGTAGAATCCCTTCAACTAGTTTAATCGAATGTATAAATGATGTGATTGATGGATCCATATTAGCATATTATCAATGATAAAACTTATTCCCTTATGTTTGGTAATCAACCGAAAAAAGGTCTCATCAAATATATCATGAATGTGATTTAGAAACACCATCAACGTATGCCAACTGAAACAAGAAATTTCATGTTGCATATGGGGGTCATTTCTCAAATTTACAAAAGTATAGCATGTTAGAGCACATATTTCATCAACATAATGTTGAATACTACTTGAATAAGCATCAGTGAGCCCCTCTTCAAGATGAACTTTGTCATCTAAGGGATTTTTATGAGGCATATATGGAATACAAGTGTTATTACCTTCAATGAAATAAACATGAGGTAGATCCAAATATTCAATGTTTGCTATCGTGGGAACATGAGCTGCCTTGTCAACAATATATTCAATCAAGGGTCTTTCATATGTTTCTTCAATGGGATCATTGGGGATGTGTTGCTCAAGCAAGTATTTTTAATCTTCGAGGTGTGCTTCATGTGTCCATTCTCTAGAGTCAAGTTGTTATCTGGGGAGGAGGGAACCATATTCTACAACAAGTAGTTAAATGTCACAGAAACCTCCTTCATGCCAACAAAGGAGGAAACATTCAAAAAAATCATCCATGGAAACTATGACTTTTTCACAAATGCCATGGAACTATTCAAACGCGTCCCCCTTTAGAGTGCTAACAAAACTGGTCATTAGATCATCCATGTGACTATATTGAAATCAGATGCCAATTTGAAGAAAGAAGCAATATGATGAGTAGACGAATCACCATTTCCGCAGAAAGATGGCTGTTATACACTTGATTGGCACCTCTCCGTCCGAGTGCTGACATCCCTCAGGTCGGCACACAAAAGGACACTTATGGATTGAGGTTTGCCTAGTTTCATTATACCTTGGTTGATGATGAAATACATTGCCTATATGCCCAGCTAATTACTTTGCCATTTTGAGATTTTGAGTAGCATTCGCAACTATATCTATTGGCATCTCGCGCATCATACGCGAGTATCATGTTTAGCAGATCGCGCATACCTGTATACGCGGGTTACACTTGTATAGGGTCGCATATCATACGCGGGTTGCTCTACTATAGACCCGCGTATGGTTTCCTCAAAATTAATATTTAAAAACACTCGATAATGGAAGATTAGTTCATTCATTTAACTTAATCTTCCTAACTGCTATAACCTCCCTAACCTTCGAGAACTGCCTCATTTCATCCATATAAATAGAGGCCTTGGGGAGGGGTTTGATAGTCATACTTGGAGAGCAAAGTTATGCTGGTGGATTGTCTACAGAAATATTTGGAGCAGAGAAACTCAGAGTCCTTTGGTGAGAGAGGAGTCCTTGTTTAGACATTGGGTTGTAACCTAAACTCTTTCTATTATTGTTAATAAAGATATTACTTCTTCCATATGTGTTTCATATCTTGTGGATTGGTAAATGTTTACATTTCAATATGATATATGATTTACCTAACCTGCATCTATATATATGAATTGCTTTGTATCTGGAAGAGTGTTTATTAACAGGTGAAGGAGGAACTATCCTGGAGACTTTGGAAGTGGATCAGAGAGGGAGAAGATAGCAAGGATCAACCTTCATTTAATACAAGTAAGTCCTTCTACTTTCCTATTTCCTATTCTGTGCTTTTGCAGTCCGCGACTCCGCTGGGGAAGCCAAGTCTGCTTTAGGTCTTTTTCTGTTGTCCTGACCAGTCATTGCTCGAAGTTTTGTTTGTGATTTTTTGTCCTGCTTTCTTACTTACTGTAGCATTTGAAAGTCTTGGGTCTTTTCTCTGTTTTTGAGAATTCTTTTTATACCCATTCGCGGGTTGTCCCACTGGACAGTCGTGAATACTGAGTCTCATACGTGGGTTGTTCCACTGTACAGTCGCGCATCATTCGCAACCTGCACTACTACACAGTCGCGTATACTCCTGAAAACTGTGATTTTTGTGTCAAAGTTTGCTTGTTCTTTGGCCTGTTATAAGTCTTATTTTCTGTTAAGACTTTCTTTAAGAGTGTTGCAGATTTTTCTGAGTGTATCAAGTGATCACATCTTAGTTCTTTTCGAAGCCCTTGGGTTCTCTTTACTTGTTTTATTTATTGTATGCATCTTGAAACTTTCTAGCCTGTTTGGGTTGTTGGTTTGAGTGCCTGAGTCTAGATCAGTGATCAGGGTCTTAAACTCTGTCTGTCCAGTCTATTGTCTGTCAGTTATTGGTTTGCACTTGCCTGTTTAAAAGTCTGCAGTGATCTCTCGGTCATTGTCTGCACCCAAGTCGAGGTCCTAGCCTGCTTTTCTTGCTGGTTTTTAGGTTTTGTTTGCCTATTAGTTTCAGTTTGTGTTTTTTATACAGTTTATAAGTGTCAAGTTTACTCAAGCATTGCATTTATACATGCACAGTAGTTTTTTGAGCATTTTTTAAAGTGAAAAACAAAACATAGTTAATCTTTTGCATTGTAATTTTTGCATGAGAGTAGTGTTTGTTTCAGTTTAAGAAATACTATCTCAGAAAAATATAAAAACATATAGGCTTAGTTTCTCTTTTGCTGCATATAGTTCATCAATATTTATTTGAAAAAATGAAAAGAAGTTTATTTTATAGTGATAGTTTGCTTTAAATGCACCTTTTACTTTCATTTATTTTCTGCTGAGTCAAAACATCATACAGTCCATCACTTCCACTTCCTTTGAGTAAAGAACAGTCCTTAAAATTAACGCTTAAATTTAAAATCTATTAGTAAGTTTTTATTTTTAGGGCCTTCCACCTACTAGCTTAGGCTAGGTTTGTGGGCTAGGGGGTTTAAACTTCCCACAAAATATAAACTCAGACGTAGTGGGATATTCATTAGGTAAATCCTTGGTTCTACCGCTGTATCTGGGAAGCTCCTCTCAAACGCGAGTTAAGCACTAGGCCGCGTGGAGGCTTGGACAGAGGGGATAACCCCCCAAATCCTTGTCAAAATGTAACCCAGGACTTTTACGCATCTGGGGATTCTGTCCTAGACAGAGTTTCGGGCTCAGCTACCTTGCCCATGCGTACGAGTTCGGCTTGCGACTGTCCCCCCAAACAGTGGGTATTGTCAAGGTAGCCTTAGTCTCTTGTCTTTTTACGGCTCATACCCAGGTAAACCGGAAGGTTATTTCTGGTTCACCTTGAACGGACTTGGAAGGTAACCCTTGTGGAAAGTGTAGGAGGGCGGTTGGGTGATTCCTCCACTTGTGCCTAAGAACCCCTCAAGGACGCCAAGTAACTGTTCATCCGCTTTCTTCGGGAAAGCATATCTTTATAGCCTGTTTTGATTGCTTGAGACTTAGGATTTTTTTAGTGTATGCTCTGTGGATCTGCTTGTGTTTAGTTGGCCTTAGGGTGTGATTTTTTAAGTCTTAATTCTGGAGGACCAGCTTGTTAGAAGGTCAAGAAGGTTGCGAAACCTTCCTCCTCTCTCACCACTGGATCCTCCACCTTTACCCCAAAGGCGGAGATTAAGCATAGGTGGTTCTTTTGAACCAGTAGGAGTAAGTGAGGTTCTTGGTGAACCGGAATTAATAGCTAACCACTTTGAATTTGACACAGTCGAGGTAGAAGAATTGCAAGCTGACGAGTTTGCAAGAAATTATAATACCCCCTTGACTGATTTGAACGATCCAGTGATCGTGCAGGTTAGGCCTTTTAGTTCAACAGTGCTAGGTGTACCTGTAGGTAGAGCTATGTCTTCTGAGGGAGAAAGTTCATTTGTTTTCACCTCAACCCTTCCGGTTGAAGGGGTACTGCCTCCCCCGGTTAGTACCCCTAGATCTAGTTTACCTTCCACACCCTTAACTCCAGCAAGCCGGGTGGTCCAACCACTGGTTTACTCGAACATAGGAAGTATGTCTGGTGATATGGCTACTGGGATTCCCAGCATGCCTACAATTCCTTCTTCCTTCCCTTACACTACCCACAGTGGTCTGGTGGGATCCTCGGCCTTTGTCCAAGGATTCCCTTGGAATGGGGAGCACATACCCCCATCCAGTCCATATGTAGGTTCACCTCCTTCATATGTAGGAGTGTAGTTTGGTAGCAACACCTCTTACGGGAAAATCTACCAAACCCCTATTTCGGTCCCATACACGAGCTCTCCCTTCTCTTTGTTTAGTGGAGGGATACCTGCTCCAGTCTTTCAGACCCCTACTTCTATGGGGATGGTTCGAACCACTTACACTGCAACTCCCACCCAAAATCTGGTGGCTTACGGATGGAATCCATTCCAAAGAAACCTTCCCACTTCACAACCGGTGTCTGGGGGCAACCCCACCTTTACCTATGGGTATTCAAGGGCTGGACCCTCGAATACCCAAGCTGGCACTTCTAGTACACCGGTTAGGCCCAAGCTTCCTTTTCTGGCAACTTTGAACTTGCTAGACTTATCAAAATTGATGAACGACCCAGTGAGGCATGACCCCTTGTGGCCACCTGTTCCCACCAAACTGCCCTCGAACATCCCTAAGTTCAAAGGTAAGGCTGGTGAAGATCCTGGGGCACATGCCACCACCTTCCACTTATGGTGTTCCTCCAACTCATTGAATGAAGATTTAGTGAGATTGAGGCTGTTCCAGAGGACCTTGACAGGCACTGCAGTGAAATGGTACATTGAGCTGCCTTCTGCTGATTTTAGCAGCTTCTGGGACTTGGCTACCACTTTCCTTAGCCACTTTCAGCTTCCAGTCCGTTACGACTTCGGAACGGATTTGTTGTCCACCTTTAGACAAAACAAGGCAACCCACATCTCGGATCATATCCAAGAGTGGAGGAGGCGAAAGAGCCTTATTAAAGCTACCATCCCTCCTGAGTTTCTATTAGAATGGTTCCTTAAATCTTTATTGCCCTATATATCTAAGGATGTCTCCACATCAGGAGTGACTAGTGAGGAAGAAGCCATACTCAGGGCCCAGCAGTTGGACTTGATTTATTCACAGTCTGGGATTTTATATGAAATCATCCCTGAGGCACCAAGGCCTTCTCATGAGGCTGAGAAACCCAAGCCTGGACCCCATGCCAATGGTGTGGTTGGGTCTATAAACTCTCCCACTGTAGAGTCTTTGACAAAACAACTTCACCAATTGTCTGTCAAACAGTCTACGGCAAAGGCAGCAAAGGCTTCCCCCTCCTCCCAAAGTGCAAATGTTTTTGCACAAACCTCTTTGAAGGGCAATCAGCAGCCCGGCGGGAAGAAGAAGAAAGGTAAAAAGGGAGAGGGAAACCAAAATCAAAACAAGCCAAAGCCCGCAAACAATGCTGATGGGGGAAAAAAGGAAAAGAAGAAAGTCAAGTTCCCTTGTAAGTTGTGCCAAGGGGACCATCTTACTCATCTTTGTCCCCTCATGGAACAAGCTCAGAAGCTGTTACAAACGCAACCGTCGGCTATCCTGAAGGATCCATTTCCCCAAGGGCAGAATTCTACTTCAGCTTCTACCGTAGCAGGGGGCAGTCAAACTGCTCCTGACCCTAATTATATCAACATGGTTAGAT
>LPNX010163743.1:1430882-1514365 GCA_001517045.1 Pseudotsuga menziesii
TTTTTTATACTTTTTCGGCCTCAGGAGACTAAATTGGATGAAAAACGACCCCCCTGGAGTCTTCTTGGCATTTTGAGACTCTCTAAATATGAAAATACCACATGAGCATGTACTAGTTCGGGCTCATTAAATCCACGTATCAGTGTATCAAGCATTATTTCCCCATCTCTTCAAACTTGTTAAAAAATGAAGAGGGAACCGAGTTGGCTTTCCTGGACTCGTTAAAACTTAACAGGGAAGGTAAGGAAGAAGTTTTCTCTTGTTTTCAGTAATGGCAGCATGTTTTCCTTCAACATAGCACTTTTTGCCTTCCGATATCCATGTTTCAGTATACACTTATTCAGCTATTACTTTGAGTTTTGACTCCTCCTCTTGTCCATTATACCTGGGGAATATGTTCATGTCTCCTACATGACAGATAAGTCTAGTTGTTCTATCTATCCATTGTATGCTGCCTTGGGTCATCTCTGTGTCATGCTCACTATTCAAGGATTATACCTAGTGTCTGATCTATCACCTGATCCTATTACTATTATATCTTTTATCCATTTACTTGTGTCTACCTTCTTTTGCCCAGCTCCTAGTCACTCTTGTGATCCGTTGGAGGATCTATTGCCTTCCCTATCACAGTATGGTTCCGTTTCAGTACCTCCTGATAACGATGACCTAGAGCTTTGACAATGGTACCTCTGGATTCACTTTCATCCTTGGTGAATTCCTTTGCTTCAGTTGTCAATTATCATCTATTGGTTGACAAACTGTTGAATCCTTTCCATGTTCGACTTCAGCTTACCCTTATTCACATGGCTTGGATTGTACTGGTTCTTTGGGATCTTTTATGAAGACCTTAGTTCCTCATTCATGAACTAAGTTGCGCAAGACTATGTTCCATTTCTATATCCGGCTTCCAGATCTTTGACGACTCATCATTATTGTATTGTGGCTTTGCTCCACCTTTGTAAATACATGGTTTTTACCCGTATCATATGATGTACTCAAATATTGTAAAGGAGCTAGTGTTCCAGTAAATTGAACATAGCATCCTCAAATATAATTTTGTTTATGACATTACTATGTATTTGTTTCAGGTACTCCTTCTGCTCCACTGGATTTCTGAGTTTCTCCTGAGTTTAATATTATAATGTATTTCGGCCATCGTTCCCCTCTGACCTCACACATTAGGGGGCATCTGTTATACACCTGATTAGCACCTCTCCATCCAAGTGCTGACATCCCTCAGGTCGGCACACAAAAGGACACTTATGGATTGAGGTTTGCCTAGTTTCATTATACTTGGTTGATGATGAAATGCATTGCCTATATGCTCAGCTGATTACTTTGCCATTTTGAGATTTTGAGTAGCATTCGCGACTATATCTATTGGCATCTCGCGCATCATACGCGAGTATCATGTTCAGCAGATCGCGCATACCTGTATACGTGGGTTACACTTGTATAGGGTCGCGTATCATATGCGGGTTTCTCTACTACAGACCCGCGTATGGTTTCCTCAAAATTAATATTTAAAAACACTCGATAATGGAAGATTAGTTCATTCATTTAACTTAATCTTCCTAACTGCTATAACCTACCTAACCTTCGAGAGCTGCCTCATTTCATCCATATAAATAGAGGCCTTGGGGAGGGGGTTTGATAGTCATACTTGGAGAGCAAAGTTATGCTGGTGGATTGTCTACAAAAATCTTTGGAGCAGAGAAACTCAGAGTCCTTTGGCGACAAAGGAGTCCTTGTTCAGACATTGGGTTGTAACCTAAACTCTTTCTATTATTGTTAATAAAGATATTACTTCTTCCATATGTGTTTCATATCTTGTGGATTGGTAAATGTTTACATTTCAATATGATATATGATTTGCCTAACCTGCATCTATATATATGAATTGCTTTGTATCTGGAAGAGTGTTTATTAACAGGTGAAGGAGGAACTATCCTGGAGACTTTGGAAGTGGATCAGAGAGGGAGAAGATAGCAAGGATCAACCTTCGTTTAATACAAGTAAGTCCTTCTACTTTCCTATTTCCTATTCTGTGCTTTTGGAGTCAAACTGTCTGCAAGTAATGAGTATGTTGGTAACCCCCCAGACCTAGGTTATTAGGTGAATTATCCTGTACAACAATGACGCAACATCATAGATTTCCTCATGGTCATAGCAATCATTAGGAAAACCATGGATGCCAAAAAAATTAATTGTAGGAAAGTACCCTCAATCCTAAAAACCATATCCATTTCATCACTTCAAACAATGAGGTACCAAATCTGAAATATGCATGTAATCATACCAAGATGTGGAGTCATGAAGGTGAGCTTGAAATCCTTCTAATTTATGACTGTGCTTACCTCTACACTCAATAAAATCTTCAAATATGAAAAAACACAATGGCTTAGTCTTTCGTGGAGTCACCATGTGAAATTCAAGATCTACAATATTTCCCACAAATGACAATGAAGCATAGTCTTCAAATTTTGAGAACTAGACTTTGTCCTCGGCAACAACACTAAAATGTTTCCACCAAAACTAGTGTGCATGTGTTAAACCCAAAATAAACACACTATCCCAATAACACTTGAAGATAAAATCCACCATCACCACACTCTTCTCTCATCACTTTTGGTTGTCCCTCCTCCAGCTGAACGGTGTTATCTCTAAATAGGATTGCTAGACCAATTAGAAAATGGAGCATATAGGTGAAGTAGAGAGTAGATCTAGCATATCTAGTTCAAGTAGTACAAATGTAACTAAACAAGTGATGGGAAGGAGGGGAATATAAATCCCAAAAAATACAAGTGTCAACCCACCAAAGGGGAAATGGAGACAAAGGAGAATAACTCAAGAGGTCCTTGTATCATATGTCACTAAGGGGGATAGGTTGCACGGAGAATCAATCCCTACTTAGTTGAGTGAAAGAAAACTATATTTGCTTCTTCCTTTCTAGCTGGGGGAGATTTGCCATACACACAAAATATCTATATTACACCTTTTAAATTAAGATTGAATGAAAAAATCAATACACATATATGTATGCACAAATGCAAAGGAAAGAGACTAGCAATGAACTTAAATTATTTTCCTTCCAATGTGGTAGCAACACCCTTCTATGGCCTTCAACATAAACTTAGAAATTTCAAAGTAAAATGCCTAGAAATGCTTACAACTATTAAAGCTCCACACAAAATCAAGACACACGTATAAGAGAGAGTACTCCAATACATCTCCAAGAAACCTTCAAGTGATTTGTATATTAAGTTCAAACAGAGAATTATCCCACAATACATCCCCCCTCCCCCCATAATTGTAATGCCCCATATTTTGACTAGGCATGTTTACCGACATACACACTGCATTTTATTTTTCTTATTATTTGTTGGACTCAACTAGACTTAGTAAACTATATTTTGGCAAATTAGACCTGATTATATGTTACTACTATATTGATGATGTTACTATGCTTATATTGATACTATGAGTATGATGTGATGATGTTACCATTCTTATGAAATTTTACTATGGTTATGTGATTTTGATGTCATAATTATCATGAGATTTCCTTCTTTCATAATGACAGTGTGTGTTTACCTATTGTCCTTGATGAAATATGATATATATGATGTGATCTATTTAATGATGTGGATACCAACCCATGATGTGATCTATTTAATGATGTTTGGTGATGAAATGAAAGGTCATTAATTATGCAAATAAAATGTTGATCGAATAGAGATATTTGTTAGAAATGTATGGTTTCAAAATACTAATCTGCAGGACGTGGTGGCTATGAGATGGACGGGTACTTGATATGATGTGAGGAATAAGTGTGTATTAAGCAATAAATCTTAGCAATTGATGGGATAATATGATGACACAAACGAATAATCTCAATAACAACATAGTGTGATTTTGACACGGTATAAACCCAATATGTTGAGAGTGATGGAGATATTTCCAACACTATGGTTCTTATGATACCTAAGGTCATGGCAGGGTTGTGTTGAGTCATGCTCTCATAGACGTGTGATGATGGAGGTTAGATGCCTACTAGGAGGGGTTGGGTCCGTTGTTTAGTCGACACCAATGCTCTCAATTTCTATATGGTTATGGGTCAGTGAAGCCAACACCACATCTGTACTATGACAAAGGAAGGATAGGGAGGATGTGTTAGCTAGTATTGTGGGGGATTGGGGGTTATCTGACAGTATGTAGTGGTAATAGGTATTCCTCCCTTGAATGTATCTAATTAATTAATTATTGTAAATCTAAGTATAATGATGTTGAATATGATTATTTAAACTATTAGATAACTCATATTGATAAAATGATTATGTTAAATATTTATGACTATTACGACTACATTATTATTATTAAATAACATATATGCATAGGCGGGATATGTTACCTATAGTACATATGTGATATGTTCATGCACTGGCCACGCATATATACACTAGTATTGTTATACAAGTGCTCACATAGTAATAGTAAGTTATTATAGTGCTCACATAGGTTAAATAATTGTGTAAATCGTTACAAAATAGTAAGTTATTATACATTGGTAATGGAAGTTAAGATTTGTAAGGTAGGTATTAACTAGTAATTTAGTGTTACTTAAATTGCATATGAGCACTATAATAAATAATTTAGTAAGTGTCGTCACTTGAAATTATTATCAGAAATTGTCGTAAGCAAACATGAATATTCTTCCATATTCAACGGTAGAATTGTACTATCGAGTTATTAATTACAATTAGTTTTACCCTTAAGGATACTTGTCTATAAATGTAAAAGTACTAGGTTGGTAATTGTCACTTAAAAACTAAACAAACAAGTAATAAATGTTTATTATTATAATTACTAGTTATTTAATAATTATGATTGTGATTATTAATATCGTTATAATTATTGTTATTTTTAAAAACTATTGTGAAATAAGTAATATATTAATGCGAGTTAAGTTAATTATTTAAATATCTGGATTATTTTGCCTCCTTGGATAAGTAGGAACAATAGTATTATTTTAAACAAATTGGGATTTAATTGTCCAAATCAAATAATATTATATTAATATTGTATGAATATCAAACAAATTGGAAATCGAAACATCCTTGTCAAATCTTATTTTGATTAAGTAACCAAGACAATGGAATCTCATTATGTTAGGTCATGCTTATTTAATATTACTTTATCCTCGAACCTTTAAATCATAAGTGGTAGGAAGATCCATTAATTAAGAAGATAACCTCATAAATTTTCCTAATAGTGGTCATTCATAAGAATTAGTAAATAGTTGAAGTCAGCTTGACATAACTAATTAATAAACGTTATTGTTTGAACTAATTGAGAGAAAACAAGATATGTTAAATATATTAAATAATAAATTATCTTGAATAGTGGAATGGGGATTAATCGGCTTGGGTCTCGAGAAGAAAGGGAGAAGGTGGTGGAGTAAGGCTGAAGGAAGCATAAGGAAGTTGGGTATATAGGAAAGGTTGGAGGGAGCAGTGGGGGATCTTCGATATTAGTCTTGAAAAAGGGGAAAATTAAAAGGGAAACGAAAAACCTTGTTGAAGAGAGGAAGGGAAAAACTCTAGATGAGTAATCAAAACAAGGAAGTTGTTATTGGAATTATTGGTTTGTGGGATCAGGGGCTAGGAAGTCTGTCGATTTCCTAGGACCAACACGATCAGAGTTGGTCGACAAGGTGGTTTATTTAGTCGATTGCTAAGTACGAAGGAGTATGAGTTGGACGAGCTATATGGAATCAAAGGGGGGCCATTTGCCGTCTACTAGCATCCTGCATTCTCCTTTTTCTTCTTCTTGTTATTTATTGAGTTAGCGTATTCTAACTCATGTTGAAATATGTTAGAAAGAAAAGCATGATAATATATATATATATATATATATATATATTGTTGCTGGAAATGATCACCTCCTGCGGACAGGAGCTGTTGCCCTAGATCTGAATGATACAGGTCTAGAACAAAACACAAACCCAAAATGTTAGACTTCCCCTAAATTTGGTTCGTTGCTTGAATATAATGCCACAATACTCCTCTTAAAGGTTGTCCTCGTTATTCTTGAATCTTTCGTCTTTGCTACTGCAGAAGAACCTGTAAAATATGGAAGATAAAAAGAGAAAGATGATAGCATACAAGATAATAAACTAGATCTATGCTTATGACCAAGGAATCAAACAATATATACAAATGACATAGTAAAAATGAGAAAGAAAATATATTTATTATTAGAAATGATTGGAGAGACTACAACCTTTATGCCTTGGTGTTGAGAGTTCCTTCCAATGGCTCCTTGCCTCCAATAGCTCAAGAATTATTTTGACAGAGTTTGGGTGTTCAACACAATTCTTCCTACTCTTTCCAATGGGGGATGAGCCAGTATTTAAAGTCGTGGGAGGATAGGGATGGTTGAGGAAATGGTGGATGAGGTGGAAGGGAGATCCTATTAGGGGGGATATCGAGTCCAGGTGTTCCTAAACCATAGGGATGAGGCTCCACACAGGTAATCTTCAAGAAGCCTCTCGAAGCTTCATTTTTTGCCTTTAAAACTCGAGCACCACACTTTTGTTGAAGAGAAAAAGCGGTGTTAAGGGGGTAACTCCCTTTTAATGAAGGAAAAGAGCGGTGGAACCTCCCTTTTCACACGTAAAAGGAGCGTTACTGGCTCCAAAAATGGAAAAAATGCAAGGAAATAATTTTCTTCCTTTCATTTCTCTAGGATAAACTCTTTGGGATTGGAGCCAACAAGGGAATACCTATCTCATAACATGATGGTGATGAGATTTAGGTGTAACATATAGTGTGTGTGTGTGTGTGTGTGTTGATTGAAAATTACTAGAATAGAAAAATAAACATAGTTGAATAAAGTATCAGAAAATATATCAACACAACTTATATTTTGTTATTTTGAATATACTGAACTAGCCCAAAATGAGCTATCTACATACGAAGGTTAGATATAAAAAAATGGACTTAGTGCTCTGCTGCAAACAATAGCACTACACAAATCAAAGCCATTGGCTCAAATACCGGGGCCTTAAGGGCCTTTTTCATGCTTCAATTGGAAACAAGATTAACTACAAATCTATGTAGAAACTTATCATTTCAATAGTTAAATTGAACAACACCAGAGCTTTCCCTGATTAGTTGTATCCTCTACACTACCTGCAAGAAATAAATACTTGTCAAAACACTCATATTTAATATGGAAGGAAATCAGCTTTCAAAATAAACCGAGAAAGTAAAAAAATATATACACAAATTTCCATAAATACAAATGCTACAAGTCTAAATGACCATATCAACATAACCAGTTTTAACAAAAATAATATAGCCATCAAATCAATTACAAAAAAATAACAAGCTTTCGCATGCACAACACTATTATAATTATTATTCACTTGAATACAAAGAATCATATCTATAACGTAAATACCGAGAAACTAGTAATGAAAGCGGAGTTTAAATCTCTATGGAAATAACCATCAAAATATTGAAATATAAAATATTTAAAGAAAAAACTTGTAATACCTATAAAATATTTTAGTAATATAAGATAAGTTTCGTGAGCGTAATACCTATATTTTAGTAACTAGTCTTATAAAGTTCTTGAATATTTAGTTATGATAATATGGTCTTTATGATTTGGAGCATTCAGATTATATGCATCCTTTAAAATAGCAGGGTGATATTTTGATGATTATGGGGAAATATAATTATATTTATACAAGTGAATTAAAAGAATACATTCATGAATGTACAAAGTTTATATATATAAGGGAACAACGTATAGGGGGCTACTCGAAAGGGTCTCGCTTATTCTTTCGGAGTGCGGAGCTAACCCAATGGAGGCATCAAGTGAGGCCCTTACAACACTCAACTACTTGAGCTAGCCCATCGAACTTACAAATTATATATATATATATATATATATATATATATATATATATTAAAAAATGAGAATATATTATGTTTTTCTTTAGCATGATATATAGATAATAGAAGAATACCTTATAACAACTATAAGAGAAAATACTATGTAATATAATTGTTAAATTGTAATAATACATGTGCTTAGCTACTTTATGAGGTTGATTATATTCAGAATTAATGTTCACATAAATGAATTTTTGCATAAAGGGATCATATCCTATATTATGAATTGTTCCATGGGTATGTATCATTCTCCATATAACATTGTATTTCTAGATCAAAATACATGGGGTAGATAATTATGATGAGCCTTCATACATACATCCATGGCTCTCCAAGATTAATTACAAGACCTGGTGTTTACCAACATATGTAGTTGAAAATGTAGAAGCCCTTCAACTAGTTTAATCGAATGTATAAAATGATGTGACCGATGGATCCATATTAGCATATTATCAATGATAAAACCTATTCCCTTGTGTTTGGTCATCAACCAAAACAAGGTCTCATCAAATATATCGTGAATGTGATTTAGAAACACCATTAACATATTCCAGTTGAAACAAGAAATTTCATGACGCATATAGGGGTCATTTCTCAAATTTACAAAAGGATAGCATGTTAGAGCACATATTTCATCAACATAATGTTGAATACTACTTGAATAATCATGGGTGATCCCCTCTTCAAGATCAACTTTGTCATCTAAGGGAGTCTTATGAGGCATATATGGAATACAAGTTTTATTACCTTCAATGAAATAAACATGAAGTAGATCCAAATATTCAATGTTTTCTATCATGGGAACATGAGGTGCCTTGTCAACAATACATTCAATCAAGGGTCTTTCATATGCTTCTTCAATGGGATCATTGGGGATGTGTTGCTCGAGCAAGTATTTTTAATCTTTGAGGTGCGCTTCATGTGTCCATTCCCTAGAGTCAAGTTGTTCTCTAGGGAGGATGGAACCATATTCTACAACAAGTTGATCAATCTCAGCCAACCTTCCTTCATGCCAAAAAAGGAGGAAACATTCAAAAAATCAGCCATGGAAACTATGGCTTTTTCACAAATGCCATGGAACCATTCAAACGCATCCCCCTCTAGAGTGCTAACAAAACTGGTCATTAAATCATCTTCATGACTATATTGAAATCATATGACAATTGAAGAAAGAAGCAATATGATGAGTAGATGAATCACCATTTCCGTAGAAAGATGGAGCAACATCATAGATTTCCTCATGGTCATAGCAATCATTAGGAAAACCATGGATGCCCAAAAAATTAATTATAGGAAAGTATCCTCAATCCTAAAAACCATATCCATTTCATCACTTCAAAAAATGAGGTACCAAATATGAAATATCCATGTAATCATACCTCATACCAAGATGTGGAGTCATGAAGGTGAGCTTGAAAGTCTTCTAATTTATGAGTGTGCTTACCTCAACACTCCATAAAATCTTCAAATCCACAAGAAAAAATAGCTTAGTCCTTCGTGGAGTCACCATGTGAAAGTCAAGATCTGCAATATTTCCCACAAATGTCAATGAAGCATAGTTTTCAAATTTCAATAACTAGACTTTGTCCTTGGAATGACGCTAAAATGTTTCCACCAAACCTAGTGTGTATGTGTTAAATCCGAAAAGAAACACATTATCCCAATAACAATTGAAGACAAAATCCACCATCACCACACTCTTCTCTCATCACTTTTGGTTGTCCCTCCTCTAGCTGAAGGGTTTTATCCCTAAATAGGATTGCTAGACCAACTAGATAATGGAGCACCTAGGTGAAGTAGAGAGTAGATCTAGTAGAACTAGTTCAAATAGTAGAAATGGAACTGAACAAGTGATGGGAAAGAGGGGAATATCAATCCCAAAAAAAACAAGTGTCAACTCACCAAAGGGGGAGATAGAGACAAAGGAGAACAAATCAAGAGGTCCTTGTGTCATACGTCACTAAGGGGGATAGGTCACATGAAGAATCAAACCCTACTTAGTTGAGTGCAAGAAAACTATATTTTCTTCTTCCTTTCTAGTTGGGGGAGGTGCCCCATACACACAAAATATCTATATTATACCTTTTAAATTAAGATTGAATGCAAAAATCAATGCAGATATATGCACAAATGCAAAGGAAAGAAACTAGCAATGAACTTAAACTCTTTGCCTTCCAATGTGGTAGCAACACCCTTCTATGGCCTCCAACTTAAACATGGAAATTTCAAAGTAAAATGCCTAGAAATGCTTACAACTATTAAATCTCCATGCAACATCAAGCCACACATATAAGAGAGAGTACTCCAGTACATCTCCAAGAAACCTTCAAGTGATTTGTATATTAAGTTCAAAGGGAGAAGTATCCCACAATACATCCCCCCCCCCCACTCATAATTGTAACACCCCATATTTTGACTAGGCATGTTTACCAACATACACACTTCATTTTGTTTTGCTTATTAATTGTTGGACTCAGCTAAACTAAGTAAACTATATTTTGGAACATTAGACCTAATTATATGTTACTACTATACTGATGTTCTTACTATGCTTATGTTGATACTAGAGTATGATGGTGATGATGTTACCATTCTTATGAAATTTTACTATGGTTATGTGATTTTGATGTCGTAATTATCATGAGATTTCCTTCTTTCATAATGACAGTGTGTGTTTACTTATTGTCCTTGATTAAATATGATATATATGATGTGGTACATGGATACCAACCCATGATGTGATCTATTTAATGATGTTTGGTGATGAAATTGAAGGTTGTTAATGATGTGAATAAAATGTTGATCAAATAGAGATATTTGTTAGAAATGTATGGTTTCAAAATACTAATCTTCAGGACGCGGTGGCTATGAGATGTACGGATACTTGATATGATGTCAGCAATAAGTGTCTATTAAGCAATAAATCTTCACAATTGACAGGATAATACGATGACAAAAACTATAATCTCAATAACAACATAGTGTGAATTTGACACAGTATAAACCTAGTATGTTGAGAGGGATTCCCACGCTATGGTACTTATGATACCTGAGGTCGTGGGAGGGATTTGTTGAGCCATGCTCCCCTATACTTGTGATGATTACGGTCAGATTACTACTAAGAGGGGTTGGGTCTGTTGTTTAGTCGAAGCCAACGCTCTCAGATTCTATATGGTTTCTGGTCGGTGAAGCCAACACCACATCTGTACTACGACAAATGAAGGATAGGGAGGATGTGGAAGTAGGATATGATGGGAGGATGTGTTACCCAGTATTGTGGGGAATTGGGGGTTCTATGATAGTATGTAGTGGTAGTAGGTATCCCTCCCTTGAATGTATCTGATTAATTGATTTTTATTAATCCAAGTATAATGATGTTGAATCTCATTATTTAAACCATTAGATATCTCATGTTGATCGGGGTACAATACATTAGCAATACAAGTGAATACGTTCTAAAGTTACAATTACATCAACACTCCCTCTTAACTAGGAAGGTATTCTCTCGACACAATTTATCAACACAATTCTTCTTCTCTGTATCATCTGGATCATCATCGCGTCCTCATCATATTCAAGTCATATTCATCTTCAAGTCATCTTCATCTGGATCTAGATCATCACTCGATCTGGATCATCATCACTGGATCTGGATCATCACTTGATCTGGATCATCATCACTGGATCTGGATCATCACTCGATCTGGATCATCATCACTGGATCTGGATCATCACTGGATCTGGATCATCTTTGGTTCTGGAACATCTCTGCTGGATCATCATCACGGGTGCTATCGCTTGATTCCTCTCGTCATAGGAAGTTCTACAGAGCTAGCCCTTTTTCATGTTGGTTGTAGGCCTAGCCTCCATGTAGGTATTTTCTAGCACTTATATTTGACCCTAAGTCAAAATGGCTTGCCCAACACTTATATCTGATCATGTAGGATCCAATCCTATAATCATATCAGAAAGGAATGCCTAGCACTCACATCTGACCATGTGGGAACACATCCCACAACCCTGTCAAAAAGGCCCAGCACTCACATCTGACAACCAATGTCAGAAAGGCCCAGCACTTACATTCGACCATGCAAGGAACCAATCCTCCATGCCAAAAGGGCTCTACACGTACATCTTATCATTGTAGGAACCAATCCTACAATCGCCTCAGAATGGCTCTACACTTACATATGATCATTGTAGGAACCAATCCTACAATCGCCTCAAAATGGCTCTACACTTACATCTGACATGGAAGGAACCAATCCTCTCACCATGACAGAATGGCTCACGGACTCATCACTTCCCTTTGGAGGGAACCTCGATCTGGAGAACACCAAGCTTCTCCCTGAAGTACTCAAACTTCACTCTTGCTAATGGCTTTGTCAATACATCAGCTATCTATTCGTCTATCGCAATATATTGGAGCTTCACTGCTCCCCTCTACACCATATCCCTGATATAGTGATACTTTATCTCGATATGCTTCGACTTGTGATGGAACATCGGGTTCTCCGACAACTTCATACAACTCTAGTTGTCGCAATGTACACAAGTAGCATCCAACTGGAGATCAAATAAATTAGATAGTAGCTTCCTCAGCCATACTGCCTCACAACTAGTTGAACAAGCTGCGACATACTCTGCTTCAGCTGTACTCAGTGCCATGCAGGATTGCTTCCTGCTAAACCAAGTGATCACACCTGATCCCATACTGAAGCAACACCCTGAAGTGATATTCCTATCAATGGCACTGCCAGCCCAATCTGAATCAACATAACGCTCCAGGTTAATCTTCTAATTCGCCTCATACTTGAGCCCATAATCAACTGTACCCCTCAGGTATTTTAGAATATGCTTTGCAGCAATCAAGTGAACATGTCTCGGATCTGTCAGAAATTGGCTCAAGGTGTTCACAGCAAAGCAAATATCTGGTCTCGTGTTCGTCAAGTACATCAAGGACCCAATCATCTGATGATACATCGTAGCATCAATCGCTTCTGATGAAGCATCACTCAATAACTTTAGGTTCGATGAGATAGGTGTGGTCATGGCCTTGTAGTCCATCATCCCAAACCTCTTTAGGATCTCTACCCCATACTTCCCTTGTCCAAGGGAGATTCCATCTGCATTCTACCACACCTCCATGCCTAGAAAATAGTGCATCATACCCAAGTCCTTCATTTCGAACTTGGCAGCAAGCTTCCTCTTCATATCAACAATCAACCCATCCATACCTGTTACAAACAGATCATCTACATACAGTAGGAGTATCACTTGGTTGCCATCTTCAACCTTGTAGTAAAGGTTGGAATCTGCTTTACTTTTGGTAAAGCCCAAACTGGATAGAAAGCCATCAATTCTATCGTACCATGTCCTGGGTGCTTGTTTCAAACCGTATCGAGCTTTCTTCAATCTACACACATGAGACTCCCCATCATGTGTCTCAAAACTAAGTGGTTGCTCTACATACACTTCCTCTTCCACTACACCATTCAAGAAAGCAATCTTCACATCCATTTGGTGTATCTTCCATTTCATCACTACAGCAAGAGCAAGTACTG
Organism: Pseudotsuga menziesii; assembly: GCA_001517045.1. Lineage (NCBI taxonomy): Eukaryota > Viridiplantae > Streptophyta > Pinopsida > Pinales > Pinaceae > Pseudotsuga > Pseudotsuga menziesii. The sequence goes on from LPNX010163743.1 coordinate 1,444,411, forward strand.
ATCGGATGGAAATGTATCTGGCTATAGGTGCAAAGGTTTCTTCATAATCTATTCCTTCTTTCTGTGAGAAGCCACGAGCCACGAATCTTGCTTTATATTTCTCTATGCTGCCATGTGCAACATGCTTGATCTTGTAGATCCATTTGGAAGTTACAACAGACTTCCCTTCTGGTCTTGGGACAACATCCCAAACATCATTCTTCATGATCGATTAATACTCTTCGATCATAGAATCCTTCCATTATTTCCTTTCTGCAGCTTCTTCATAGTTGGAAGGTTCTTTATTGATAAAGTCACATAATAAAGCTACATACCCGGAGCAGGACCTGGTCCTCCTTCTTTCTCTGTAATTCTCTTCCGGAGCCCCATATCTTTCTGCAGCTTGGATAGCTTCTCGTACCCAAGCAAGTTTCCTCGTATGAGGATTCTTCTCCTAAGGTGGATCTACAGGTTCTTGAGGTTCTTCAAATTCTTGATCTTCTTCTTGAGTTTCTTCATTCATGACTGTGTCATGAATTCTAGATGCTTATGTTTCTTCATGATCTTCAGCAAGTCTCTTTCTGGATTTATTTTAAGCTAAATCTTCGTCAAATGTTACATCCCTACTAATGTCGATATTCTTGAATCCTAGGAAGTATATTCTGTAAGCCTTCGAGCTTCAGATTATCCCACAAATATACCCTTCTTTCATGAAGGATCTAACTTTGTCCTCTTTTATTTTTGAATGTGTATGTACACTGGATAGCCGAATATTTTGAGATGCCTGACTTCTGGTTTCTTGCCGGAAAAGACTTCTTCAGGTGTCTTGTTCTCGAGTACTCTGTGTGGAGTACGGTTCTGTACATACACCATTGTTCTGGCAGATTCTACCCATAGATGCATGGGAAGATCTTGATCATGAAGCGTTGCTCTTGCAGCTTCCATCATCATTCTATTCTTCCTTTCTACAACCCCATTCTGTTGTGGATTATATGGAGTGGATAACCCCCTCTCAATCCCCGAATCTTTGCATAACTCTTTGAATTCATTTGATGTGAATTCTCTGCCATTATCTGATCGAAAGGTCTTGATATTCTTTTCTGTGTGGTTCTTGATCAAGGCTTTGAATTCCTTGAAATTGCTGAAAACTTCATCTTTGTTCTTCATAAAGTATATCCATGTCTTCCTAGAAAAATCATCAATAAAAGAAACATAGTATACATACCTGCTTAAAGAACTGGATGACACATACATCAAAGTGAATGATTTACAAGATTCCTTTTGCTTTGCTTTTGCTACTTGGAAATGTCTTCTTTGTATTCTTTCCTTTCGCACATCTTTTGCAGACTCTTTCATGTTTTTCCTGAATTTCTAGAAGACCTTCAACATCTTTGCTTGCAAGTTGTAGTACTCTGTAATGCACATGTGCAAGCCTTCTATGCCAAAGTTCATTTGGCTCTACTGTGTCATGGACCAAAGCTTGTTCTGGATGGCCCTTCAATTTGTATAATCCTCCTTCTTGTTCTCCAATTACTATTGCATCATCAATAGTCTTTCATCTTGGCCACATGAGGACTACAAATGCAACCCTCATGCCTTTTGCATCCAGTGCCAATATGGAGAGAAGATTCTTCTTTAGTCCTGGTACAAATAAGACATCCTTCATTTTCATAGACTTTCCAGAGTCTAGCTTGTAGGAGGATTCACCACTCCCTTTTATGGGATGTTGGTAGTCATCCCCAATATTCACCTTATGGGGTGAATTATGTTCGGATAGTTTCTCAAAATATTCCTTGAATCCTGTCATGTGTTTGGAAGCCCCACTGTCAATAAGACAATCTTTGCTTCCATGTGTGACAGTTCCCGTGAGAGCGGAGATCATAACATATTCTTCATCACTTGAAGAGTCTTCACTTTCTTGTTTTACTTTCTTCCTGGGAGGATCATCATCCTCAGCAGTGTGAGCATGATGTCTTATTTTGGAGTTCTTCTTCTTCTTGGATCCACTCTTATTCATAGGACAATTTCTAGCAAAGTGTCCTCTTTCATCACATGTATAACATTTGAGTTTGGATGGATCCCTTTCATAAAATTATCTCTCTGGTGAGAATGATTACCTTGATGGTGATGATTTTCCCTTCTTCCTTTATTGGAGTGTACTATGAGAGCTTGATCTTCACTTCCCATCTTTTCTTCTCGAGCTGCTATTCGAGCTTCTTCTTGTGAACATTCTTCCCATCGTCTACTGAACTTGATTAGCTTCTTCCTAGCACAGATTCCTTGGATGAAAGAATCCCATGACCTAGGGAGACCATTCAAGGTTGTCATCATAATTTATGCATTCTCCACTTCTTCATCTACTGCTTCAAGTTGTTCTTTGATTTGGGAGACCCTTGTAAAGTATGACTGGATGGTCTCCTCATTCTGGATCTTTACATTCTTCAACTAGTTCCTTAAAGTCATCTTTTGGTTTATGTTCTTCCCTTCAAACAGTTTGGTTAGGGCATCAAACATAGCTTTAGGTGTCTTGAGGGAGGACACCTATGGCATGAGGTGATCCTTGATTGAATCAACAATAATCCTCTTAGCCATAACCAACTTCCTGTTGTGTAAGGCCTTAGCCTCATCTTCCTCTGCAACTGGAACCTCCTCATTGATGTAGGATTCCAACTCATTTTCTTCCAGGACCAGGGAGATCCTATACTTCCAGGCTCAGAGGCTATCAGCTCCCTCAAGCTTTTCTTCAAGCTTGGTATGATGAGACATCTTAATTGAGAACCTCAAATGGAAATACAAAAGATTTAAATCTTACCAGGTCAAGATGTCGAATCTGGATTTGGAGCTGAATTTCTGCAGTGCTGGTTCAGGAGTAGATTAGGGTTTGACTTTCCCAGAATTATGTCCAACCAAATGCTTTGATCTTGATCTCTAAACTTCGATTTTGAGGAGGAGATCAATCCAGGCTTGGGTTCACTCAAAAACTCCACTTCTGTGGAAAGCCTTAATTTTCGGTAGTAGTGTCGCGTCCAAAACTAAAAAAGCTCAGAATCATATTCTATTTCGACAGAAAGATGCGCTCTAGGGAGGAGAGCCATCCCAACCTTCTTTTGTTGAAAATATGTGGAGGGAGATCCAAAAAGTAGGAAGCCCTAGTTCCCGTAGCTGCATAGTGTCTTCTTCTCAGGTTAGCTCTGATACCATGTTAGATTTTTAACATTTAAGTTAGCATTATATTAGGATCTTTAACTGAGAGAATAACAAGCACAGCAATCAAACACAAGAGACAATGAACACAGTGTTTTTCCTCGAGGAAACCATAAATGGAGAAAACCCCACAACTTCCTTAGGGATAGAATCAACACCAAAAGTAAAACCCCAAAACAGTAAGATGATCTCCCGACAACAGTAGCCTCTTTCTTCTAGCCCCAGCAACTTCTTCTCCCTTAGCTATGCACTACAACTGAGTGTGAGTGAGTGTGTGATAAATAGAGAGACTCACTCTCTATTTATACTAATTCCCGACTTGACAATGACTTGCTAGGGCCAACTTCACTAGGTGATTCTAACAACCCTAGGGCCCCGGAACTACGGGGACTTTAACCCTTGAACAATAGGAGGGTTACCCACCTTGACTTGACATGACTTGTTTACATTATAGAAACTCCCAATCGGAATATCAGGGCGTCGCATGACTCAATTACATTGCAAACACTTCCCGGAATAAACATCGGGGTACAATACATAAGAAATACAAGTGAATACATTCTGAAGTTACAATTACATCAACAATTATGCCTCCTTGGATAAGTAGGAACAATAGTATTATTTTAAACAAATTGGGATTTAATTGTCCATATCAAATAATATTATATTAATATTGTATGAATATTAAACAAATTGGAAATCAGAACATCCTTATCAAATCTAATTTGGTTAAGTAACCAAGACAATGGAATCTCATTATGTTAGGTCATGCTTATTTATTATTACTTTATCCTCGAACCTTTAAATCATAAGTGGTAGGTAGATCCATTAATTAATAAGATAAGCCTCATAAAGTTTCCTAGTAGTGGTCATTCATAAGAATTAGTAAATAATTGAAGTCGGCTCGAGAGAACTAATTAATAAACATTGTTATTTGAACTAATCAAGAGAAAACAATATATGTTAAAAAAATTAAATAATAAATTATATTGAATAGCATAATGGGGATTAATGGGTTTGGGCCTCGAGAAGAAAGGGGGAAGGTGGTGGACTAAGAATGAAGGAAGTATAAGGAAGTTGGGTATATAGGAAAGGTTGGAGGGAGCAATGGGGGATCTTCGATCTTAGTATTGAAAAAAATGGGAAAATGTAAAGGGAAGGGGAAAACCTTGTAGAAGAGAGGAAAGGGGAAACTCTGGATCGGTAATCAAAACAAGGAAGTTGTTATTGGAATTATTGGTTTGTGGGATCGGGGGCTAGGAAGTATGTCGATTTCCTAGGGTCAACACGATCAGAGTTGATCGACAGAGTGGTTTATTTAGTCGGTTGCTAAGTACAAAGGAGACTGAGTTGGATGAGTTCTACAAAATCAAAGGGGGGTCATTTAACATCTACTAGCATCATGTATTCTCCTTGTTCTTCTTCTTGATATTTATTGAGTTAACGTATTCTAACTTATGTTGAAATATGCCAGAAAGACAATAATGATAATATATATATATATATTGATTGAAAATTACTAGAATAGAAATGACTAGAATAGAAAAATAAACATACTTGAATAAAATATCAGAAAATAGATCAACACAGCTTAGACTTTGTTATTTTGAATATACTAAACTGGCCTAGAATGAGCTATCTACATAGGAAGGTTAGATAATAAAAAATGGACTTAGTGCTCTATTGCAAACAAGAGCACTACACAATGGTATCAGAGCACTGGCTCAAACACCGAGGCCTTAAAAGTCTTTTCATGCTTAAATTGGAAACAAGAGTAACTACAAATCTATGTAGAAACTTATCATTTCAATAGTTAAATTGAACAACACCAGACCTTTCCCTTATTAGTTGTAGCCTCTACACTACCTTCAAGAAATAGAGACTTGTCAAAAAAACTCATCTTTAATATGGAAGAAAATCAACTTTCAAAATAAACCAAAAAATTAAAAAAAATATATACACAGATTTCCCCATATACAAATGCTATAATTCTAAATGGCCATATCAACATAACCAGATTTAACAAAAATTAAATAGGCATCTAATCAATTACAAAAAAAAATAATAAACTTTCAAATGCACAACGTTATTATAACTATTATTCACTTGAATACAAAGTATCATATCTATAAGAAACTAGTAATGAAAGCGGAGTTTAAACCTCTATGGAAATAACTATTAAAATATTGAATTAAAGAAAAAACTTTAAACTATATATATATATAAACCGGAATGATGGTGTTGGACCAATGTTATTACGTACCTTAATGGAGAAAAAATATATTGAAGCATAGGCTCCACCGGCTTTTATTTATTTTTCTCTTTATGACTATTATCATTGTAATTTTCCTTTATTGACTATTATCATTGTATTGGAACCTCCCAACCAAACACTCAACGCTAATTTCATCGTGCGATCTGATTGCGTTAAGAGTAAATTCTTATTAATTATATAAATCTTATTGTAAGGGGGTTTATTATTTATGTTGGCAATGTGATAATATAAGTTGGCATTGATGGCAAATAAGATAAGAGACATTGCCTATGATGACAAAGCAGATGATATGGCATGTATAATGATGTGGCATGGTTACATGGCATGGATGATGATAGCGTAGATATGATGGCATGACATGGCATAGATGATGATTGGCATGAAGTTGAAGCCATTGTTGCATTATGATATCACTCTAGAGAAATATGGAAACATGGTGAAAATCAGGAAATTTAGTAAGTAGGGAATAATTAGTCAAAATTGGTCCAAGTAGCCTTAAGAGAATGCCTGCCATAATTAACGGTTTGAGAAAAATGCATGCACCATGGTACCAGGCAATAGCTTGTTATAGTGGCTATCTATTAATTGTTTCTGTTTGACTTCATCACCTCTGAGGAAAAAGTTCTAGGTCTGCCAAAACAGGGTTTTGCACCAGAGCAAGTAAAAATGGCTAAGTAGCCTCAAAGAAATGCCCGCACCACATGGGGATATTGTAGGATGGTGTTTTTATACTCAACCATGGTCTCAGGTTGTCCAAATAGACTCTAAGAAAAAAGTTATGGACCTGCCAAAACAGTGCTTTAGGAAAATTGAACTAAGTCTAAAAGAGAGCAAAAATTGTCCAAGTATAAAACTGCCTAAGTGGCCTTAGTGAAATGCCTTCCACATCTCATAGGATAATGAGAAAAATATTTTTGAGAGTATGGATCTCTAGAGTATTGTATGGTGCATACAACCATGTCATTATCTTGACCAAAAAGTCTCTAGGGAAGAAAAATATCAATATGTCAAAAGTGCCTCTAAGCCATATTTGCTCTACTCCAATAAAATGCTCGCCGACGAGAGAGAAAGTAGTTTCAAAGGATGAAATTGGTCCAGATGGATTCACCTTGTTGGCCTCTACCCATTGGGTGTCTCACATACCAAGTTTGATGAAAAAAAATCACCTTGGTGACCTAGGGTTTGAAGAAATTTGTCCAAGTGTCATAACAAAATTTTGGAAGACTATTTTCAAATGTTTGCCACATGTTGTTCCTGTGCTCATAAATTCATCAGATGACATGGATTTGTTCCTTGAAGATATTTCTATCCATCCATAGTTTTATTTTCTTGTCCGATGGTCAAATGTGCAAAATATAGACCTTCCAAGTTTAGGAAAAGGTAAGTTTTATTGTCTAAATGTTTGACACAGGAAGTCTGAGATGCCATTTAGAAATGCCCGCCAACGTCTCTCCTTATGTCAATAAATTTATTAAAAGGTATGGGTCCATTCTTTGGTGATCTGGCCATACACTCATGGTATTAGTTTTCAGTATGTGGTCACAAGTATGAGATATGGATCTGCCAAGTTAGCAAAAAATTATGGTTTCCTGTTAAAAATAAATAAAATCAGCCTAATTGTTAAACACAGGAAATCTGAAATGCCATTTGGAAATACATGAGAGAGGTTGTCTTAGCTCCAGTAAATTCATCCAATGGCATAAACATGTTCTCTGGTGATCTATCCATCTATTCATGGTCTTAGTTCTCCATTTGGTGGTCACAAGTGTGAATGTGGAGTTTGCAAAGTGGGTGAAAAAATAAGTTTTCCTTAAAGAAGAAAAATGCCTACAAAATAAAATTGTTTATTATTAAAACATATTTATAAATGATAAAGTTTTAATTAATAAATATATAAGCTACAAGCATGATTACAGAGATTTAAAAAGAGACATAAAACATAATTAAAATGTATGTCTTAATAAACAGAAACAAAAATGTAAAGAGAGTTTATTATTAATAAACTAATAATTAAACAGAGAAGTTTATGATTGATGAAATGGCATGAAAAAAGGAAAGTGAAAGGACATGATGGGTCAAATATGAATCTGATAAATGATAATAAACTAATAAATGATAATAAATAGAGATGTAAAAACATAATTAAAAATAAGCTACAGGAATACAGACAATCTACAAGCATACAAATGAAACAAAGCAAGCTACAGGAATTAGTTAAACATAGTTATAATTAACAACAACAACAAAAAAGAGACGTGAAAGTGAAAGGCCATGATCCTGTTATGAAACAAGGCAATGTTCCAAGATAATTAAATTTGTAAAAAACGCATAACTACAGATTAAAAATAACATTAAGAGATCTGAAGAGGTGTGAGCGTGAAAAGCTGTGAGTTCATTCTATAAGGGTGGAATGGTTAAATGATTAACAGATTACATGATTAAATGTTAATCAAATAGAGTATTTGAAGTGGCACGGAGATGGAAAGACATGAGCCCAGATTTGAAGAGCTACGAATCTGAAAGGATTTGAATGAAGTACTTAAATGAATATTTGAATAGGCAGATATGTGTGTCTTGGAGTCAAAAGTTGTTGTAGCAGCCTAAGCAGGCTAAGACAAATTTGAAGTACCAGAATCAAAGAAAAAATACAGTATAGGGTGGAAGGGTGGAGCTAGGGAAGGTTGGTGCATGCAAGGGAGTAGGTGCTTCCTTGTCAAGTCATAATTGACTAAATAGGGGCATGGTTGCATCCTAATCAGTTGGTGTTGATCCAAAGTGGAAGAAAACGTCTTCCTTCTATTGTAATTTGTAAAAAAACAATTTTGCAGTTATAGGAATGTGTTGGTGGTTTTCCCTATTGGGTTCTACGATAAATATTTGAGTTCAAACTTGTTATTGCTTTTGCAAATAATGACTAACTAAAGTGAAAGAAGTTTTGTTTGAAATTGTGTCATTGATTCACACCCTCGCCTCTTAGTGACAGGACATGATCCACCAATTGATATCAGAGAAAGATCCTTCGCTACAGTTTAACCACTGGAAGGAAGATCCTATTAAAGACCACAATGGATCAACATATTAAGATGTCATTAAGAGTCCCCATATTTGATGGTGAAGACTATGTTTTATGGAAAATTATGTTGGTGTAATTGTAACTTCGGAATGTATTCACTTGTATTTCTTATGTATTGTAACCCGATGTTTATTCTGGAATGTATTTGTAATGTACTTGAGTCATGTCATGCCCCGAGGTTCCTATCGGGAGTTTCTATAATGTAAACAAGTCATGTCAAGTCAAGGTGGGTAACCCTCTTATTATCTAAGGGTTAAAGTCCCCGTAGTTTCGGGGCACTAGGGTTATTAGACTCATCTAGTGAAGTCGGCCCTAGTTGGGTTTAGTCAAGTCGGGAATTAGTATAAATAGAGAGCTAGCCTCTCTATTTATCGCACACTCACTCACACTCAGTTGTAGTTCATAGCTGAGGAAGAGAAAGACACTGGGGCAAGGAAGAAAGAGGTAACTGCTATCGGGAGATCATCTTACTATTTTTGGGTTTCACTTTTGGTGCTGATTCTATCTCTGAGGAAGTTGCAGTGTTTTCTCCATTTATGGTTTCCCCGAGGAAAAACACTGTGTTCATTGTCTCTTGTGTTTGATTGTTGTGCTTGTTTTTCTCTCAGTTAAAGATCCTAATGATATGCTAGCTTAATGTTAAAAATCTAACATGGTATCAGAGCTAACCTGAGAAGAAGACACTGTGCAGCTGCGGGAACTAGGGCTTCCTAATTTGTGGATCTATCTCCACAGATTTTCAACAAAAGAAGGGTGGAATAACTCTCCTCCCTAGGGTGCATCTTTCTGTCAAAACAGAATCCAATTATGAGGTTTTTCAGTTTTGGACCTGACACTACTGCCAGAAATTGGGCTTTCACAGAAGTGGAATTTTTCAGTGAGCCCAGTCCTAGATTGATCTCCTCCCCAAAATCGAAGTTAGGGATCAAAATCAAAGCATTTGGTTGGACAAAACTCTGGAAAAGCAAAACCCTAATATGCTCTTGAACTAGCACTCCAGGATTTTAGCTCCAAATCCAGATCTGACATCTTGACCTGGTAAGATCTAAATCTTTTGTATTTCCATTTGAGGTTCTCAATTAAGATGTCTCATCATACCAAGCTTGATGAAAAGCTTGAAGGAGCTTATAACTTCTGAGCCTGGAAGTATAGGATCTCCCTGGCCCTGGAAGAAAATGAGTTGGACTCCTATATCAGTGAAGAGGTTCCAGTTCCAGAGGGAGATGAGGCTAAGGCCTTACATAAGAAGAAGTTGGTTATGGCAAAGAGGATCATTGCTGATTCTATCAAGGATCACCTCATACCACAAGTGTCCTCCCTCAAGACACCTAAAGCTATGTTTGATGCCCTAACCAAACTGTTTGAAGGGAAGAACATCTATCGAAAGATGACTCTAAGGAACCAATTGAAGAATGTAAAGATCCAAAATGAGGAGACCATCTAGTCATACTTCACAAGGGTCTCCCAGATCAAAGAACAACTGGGAGCAGTAGATGAAGAAGTGGAGAATGTAGAAATTGTTATGACAACTTTGAATGGCCTCCCTAGGTCATGGGATTCTTTCATCCAAGGAATCTATGCTAGGAAGAAGTTAGTCAAGTTCAGTAGACTGTGGGAATAATTTTCACAAGAAGAAGCTCGAATAGTAGCTCGAGAAGAAAGATGGCAAGTGAAGATTAAGCTCTCACAGTACACTCCAAGAAAGGAAGAAGGGAAAAGCATCATCACCAAGGTAAGCATTCTCATCAGAAAGGTTCATCTGAACTCAGATGTTATACATGCAATGAAATAGGACACTTTGCTAGAAAATTTCCCATGAATAAGAATGGATCCAAGAAGAAGAGGAACTCCAAAAGAAGACATCATGCTCACACTGTTGAGGATGATGAAACAAGAAAGTGAAGACTCTTCAAGTGAAGATGAATATGTTCCGATCTCCGCTCTCACAGGAACTGTTACTCATGGAAGCAAAGATTGGCTTATTGACAATGGGGCTTCCAAACACATGACAGGTTTCCAAGAATCCTTTGAGAAACTATCCGAACATAATTCACCCCATAAGGTGAAACTTGGGGATGACTACCAATATCCCATGAAAGGTAGTGGTGAATCCTCCTACAAACTAGACTCTGGAAAGTCTATGAAAATCAAGGATGTCTTGTTTGTACTAGGACTAAAGAAGAATCTTCTATCCATATCAGCACTGGATGCAAAAGGCATGAGGGTTGCATTTGTAGATGGCCAAGTCCTCATGTGGCCAAAAGGAAAGACTATTGATGATGCAATAGTGATTGGAGAACAAGAAGGAGGATTATACAAATTGAAGGGCCATCTAGAACATGCCTTGGTCCATGAAACAATAGAGGCAAATGAACTTTGGCACAGAAGGCTTGCACATGTGCACTACAGAGCACTACCACTTGCAAGCAAAGTTGTTGAAGGTCTTCCAGAAATTCAAGCAAAACATGAAGGGGTCTGCAAAGGATGTGCAAAAGGAAAGAATACAAAGAAGACATTTCCAAGTGGCAAAAGCAAAGCAAAAGGAATCTTGGAAATCATCCACTTTGATGTATGCGGACCAATGTCATCAAGTTCTCTAAGCGGGTATTTATACTATGTTTCTTTCATTGATGACTTTTCTAGGAAGACATGGATTTACCTCATCAAGAACAAAGATGAAGTTTTCAGCAAGTTAAAAGAATTCAAAGCCTTGATCGAGAACCACACAGAAAAGAATATCAAGACCTTTCGATCAGATAATGGCGAAGAATTCACATCAAATGAATTCAAAGACTTATGCAAAGAATCAGGGATTAAGAGGGAGTTATCCACTCCATATAATCCACAACAGAATGGGGTTGTAGAAAGGAAGAATAGAACTATCATGGAAGCTGCAAGAGCAATGCTTCATGATGAAGATCTTCCCATGCATCTATGGGAAGAGGCTGCTAGAACAGCGGTGTATGTACAGAACTGTACTCCACACAGAGTACTCAAGAACAAGACTCCTGAAGAAGTCTTCTCCAGCAAGAAACTAGAAGTCAGCCCTCTCATAATATTCGGTTGTCCAGTGTACATACACATTCCGAAAGAAAAGAGGACAAAGTTAGATCCTTCAGGAAAGAAGGGTGTATTTGTGGGATGCTCTGAAAGCTCTAAGGCTTACAGAATATATTTCCCAGGATTCAAGAAGATCCACATCAGTAGGGATGTAACATTTGATGAAGACACAGCTTACAACAAATCTAGAAAGAATCCTGCTGAAGAACCTGAACAAGCAGAAGCACCCAGAATTCACGATACAACCATGAACGAAGAAACTCAAGAAGAAGATTGAGAATTTGAAGAACCACAAAGACCTATAGATCCACCTCAAGAGAAGAATCCTCACAAGAGGAAACCTGCTTGTGTACAAGAAGCTATCCAAGGTGCAGAAAGATATGGGGCTCTAGAAGAGAATCACAAAGAAAGAAAGAGAACCAGATCCTTCTCCAGATATGTAGCTTTACTATGTGACTTTATCAATAAAGAACCTTCCAATTATGAAGAAGAGGCAGAACAGAAAGAATGGAAGGATGCTATGATCAAAGAGTATCAATCGATCATGAAGAATGATGTTTGGGATGTTGTCCCAAGACCAGAAGGGAAGTTGGTTGTAACTTCCAAATGGATCTACAAGATCAACCATGCTGCAGATGGTAGCATAGAGAAATATAAGGCAAGATTCATGGCTCATGGCTTCTCACAGAAAGAAGGAATATATTATGAAGAAACCTTTGCACCTGTAGCCAGATACACTTCCATCAGATCAGTACTTGCTCTGGCTGCAGTGATGAAATGGAAGATACACCAAATGGATGTCAAGACTGCTTTCTTGAATGGTGTAGTGGAAGAGGAAGTGTATGTAGAGCAGCCACTCGGTTTCGAGACACATGACGGAGAGTCTCATGGGTGTAGATTGAAGAAAACCCTGTATGGTTTGGAATGGGCACCCAGGACATGGTACGACAGAATTGACAGCTTTCTATCTAGTTTGGGCTTTACCAAGAGTAAAGCAGATTCCAACCTTTATTACAAGGTTGAAGATGGCAACCCAGTGATGCTCCTAGTGTATGTAGATGATCTGTTTGTAATAGGTATGGATGGGTTGATTACTAATACGAAGAGAAAGCTTGTTGTCGAGTTCGAAATGAAGGACTTGGGTATGATGCATTATTTTCTAGGCATGGAGGTGTGGCAGAATGCGAATGGAATCTCCCTTGGACAAGGGAAGTATGCAGTAGAGATCCTGAAGAGGTTCAGGATGATGGAATACAAGGCCATGACCAAACCTATGGCATCGAACCTGAAGTTGTTGAGTGATGGTTCATCAGAAGCAGTTGATGCTACAATGTATCATCAGATGATTGGGTCGTTAATGTACCTGACAAACACAAGACTAGATATTTGCTTTGCTGTGAACACCTTGAGCCAGTTCTTGACAGATCCGAGACATGTTCACTTGATTACTGCAAAGCATATTCTGAGGTACCTGAGGGGTACAATTGATTATGGGCTCAAGTATGAGGCAAATCAGAAGATTAACCTAGAGGCTTATGTTGATTCAGATTGGGCAAGCAGTGCCATCGATAGGAAGAGCACTTCAGGGTGTTGCTTCAGTATGGGATCAAGTTTGATCTCTTGGTTTAGCAGGAAGCAATCATGTGTGGCACTGAGTACAACTGAAGCAGAGTATGTCGCAGCTTGTTCAGCTAGTTGTGAGGTAGTATGGCTAAGGAAGCTACTATCTGATTTATTTGATCTCCAGATGGATGCTACTTGTATACATTGTGACAACCAGAGTTGCGTAAAGTTGTCAGAGAATCCAGTGTTCCATGACAAGTCGAAGCATATCGAGATCAAGTATCACTATATCAGGGATATGGTGCAAAGGGGAGCAGTGAAGCTCCAGTATGTTGCGACGGAGGAACAAATAGCTGATGTGCTGACGAAGCCATTGGCTAGGGTGAAGTTCGAGTACTTCAAGGAGAAGCTTGGTGTTCTCTAGATCGAGGTTTCCTCCAAGGGGAGATGATGAGACCCAAAGCCATTCTGACATGAGAGGATTGGTTCCTTCCATGGTCAGATGTAAGGGCTGAGCCATTCTATCATAGTGAGAGGATTGGATCCTTTCATGTCAGATATGAGTGATGAGCCATTCTGATGTGACTATAGGGTTGGTTCCTACATGATCAGAAGTAAGCGCTGAATGCCATTCTTGGAATGGAGGTGCCTGGTCAGTTACCGGGAATACTTGGTCTGGGACTGAGGGCCATTCTGATATGACTGTAGGATTGGTTCCTACTTGATCAGATGTGAGTGCAAGCCCTTCTACCATGCATGCTAGATTGGTTCCTCACATGTGCAGATGTAAGTGCATATCCCTTTCGAACATGTATGTTGGATTGGTTCCTCGCATGTGTCAAATGTAAGTGCAGATCCTTTTCGAACATGTATGTTGGATTGGTTCCTCGCATGTATTGAATGTAAGTGCAGATCCTTTTTGAACATGTATGTTGGATTGGTTCCTCGCATGTTTCAAATGTAAGTACAGAGCCTTTTTGAACATGCATGTTGGATTGGTTCCTCGCATGTGTCAAATGTGAATGCTGGGCCTTTCTGACAGGGTTGTGGGATTGGTTCCCACGTGGTCAGATGTGAGTGTTGGGCGTGCATTTTTTATATGATTATAGGATTGGTTCCTACATGATCAAATATAAATCCTGGGCGGGCCATTCTGACTTAAGGTTAGATATAAGCATTGAAGAAGACCTACATGGAGGCTAGGCCTACAACTAGCATGAAAAAGGGTTGGCTCTGTAGAACTTCCTACGACGAGAAGAATCATGAGATAGCACCCATGATGATCCAGTGATGATGATCTAGCATAGATGATCCAGATCGAGGGATGATCCAGATCCAAAGATGATGCTCCAAAGATGATCCAGATCGAGGGATGATCCAGATCCAGTGATGATGATCCAGTTCGATTGATGATCCAGATCCAGGTGAATATGAATTGAAGATGAAGGTGACTTGAAGATAGATATGACTTGAAGGTGAAGATGACGAAGACTCGATGATGATCCAGATGATACAGAGAAGAAGACTTGTGCTGATAAATTGTGTCGAGAGAATACTTTCCTAGTTAAGAGGGAGTGTTGATGTAATTGTAACTTCAGAATGTATTCACTTGTATTTCTTATGTATTGTAACCCGATGTTTATTCCGGGATGTATTTGTAATGTACTTGAGTCATGGTATGCCCCGAGGTTCCTATCGAGAGTTTCTATAATGTAAACAAGTCATGTCAAGTCAAGGTGGGTAACCCTCCTATTGTCAAAGGGTTAAAGTCCCCGCAATTCCCGGGCACTAGGGTTATTAGACTCACCTAGTGAATTCGGCCCTAGTTGGGTTTAGTCAAGTCGGGAATTAGTATAAATAGAGAGCTAACCTCTCTATTTATCACACACTCACTCACACTCAGTTGTAGCGCATAGATGAGGAAGAGAAAGACACTGGGGCAAGGAAGAAAGAGTTTACTGCTGTCGGGAGATCATCTTACTATTTTTGGGTTTCACTTTAGGTATTGATTCTATCTCTGAGGAGGTTGCGGGGTTTTCTCCATTTATGGTTTCCCTGAGGAAAAACACTGTTTTCATTGTCTCTTTTGTTTGATTGTTGTGCTTTTTGTTCTCTCGGTTAAAGATCCTAATGATATGCTAGCTTAATGTTAAAAATCTAACAAATTAGAATGAAAAGTTATATGATGTCCATTGGAGTGGAAGTATGGCCATTAGTTGAAGAAGGATATGATGTTCCAAAATTCATTCCCACATAAACAGAAGACAGGAAGAAATGTTGGGAACATGCAAACAGCTTAAATACATTACAAACTGGAGTGAGTAAGAGGGTGCTTGCAAAGTACTAACCTGTAAAAGTGAAAAACAACTCTAGGACAAATTGGAAACTATATATGCAGGAGGTTACAAAGTAAAGATGGCAAAACATCAATTTCTCAAAGTACAATATGAAAGTCTAAAAATGAAGGATGAAGAAAATATTTCAGAGTACTTCGAAAGAATTGATAATCTTGTTAATACAATCAAAGGTTTGGGAGTAGAATTACCAAACGATGAGTTAGTTGAAAAGATAATAAGAACACTTCCTATGGCATATGATCCCAAAGTATACACTCTTTAAGACCGAGAGAAGCTAGAAGAAATTACCATGGATGAATTGTATGGAATCCTCACATCGTATGAGTTAAGACTAGGTTTTAATAAATATTCAAAAGGAGAGGTAGCCTTCTAAATGCTCAAGAAAACAGAAAATCAGAAGCAAAAACCTCAATCCAACCATTATGAAGAATATGATGTAGAAGAAGCCAATTTGATTAAAAAACTTCAAAAAGGAACATTGAAGTACAAAGGCAAGCTGCCTTTCAAACGTTTTAATTGTGGAAAAGTTGGGCACTTTCAATCCAAGTGTCCTTATCCCAAGGAATATTCTGAATATAAAGATGACATAAATAAACAATACAAGAAAAAGGGAAAATCCCACTATAAGAAAAAGAATTACAAAGGAAAAAATAATTTCTACTCAAAAGAAGAAGACGATAGTTCATCTGAGTTTAGTGACAGTGATGATGAAGTCCTTTTTCTAGGTGTTGAAAAGTCTAATGAAATAGAAGAAATTGAGCATAAGAAAGAGTCAGAAAATGAAGCAGAGGTTAATATAGAAGAAGAACTACTCAGTGCTTTGAATGAATTAAGAAGATACAAAAAAAAATATAGACAGCTGAAAAGTTTTGTATTTGAACAAAAGGAAGAACATGAACTGAAAGAAAAAGAGATGGAGAAAATCATGAGCAACCTAAAACACCAAATCCTATATGCAAATAAGATAGAAGAAAGGTTGGAAGAGTCCCTTAAAGAGAAACAACTAACCTATGAAAGAATGGAGGCAGAATTAGTTCACTTAAGAAAAGAGCTAGATGCAAGAGTTATTCAAACAAGATATGAAAATAGCTCTAAAGTCTTAGATAAGATTATAACCACACAAAGGGATCCAAGTAACAAAACTAGAATAGGTTATTCTCAAGAAGAAAACCAAGGTAGTTTAAAATCTTATGCAGCTGCTCTTCTTAGTACATTCAAGAAAAAGGAAGATAAGACAAGCAATGATGAGAACTCCAGAGGATTATTTCCACCCATCAAGAAGGAAGTCAAGACAACTCCAAAGAAGGTTTATCAAAATAGATATCCTCACATTTTCTTTATTTATTGTTATGCATGCTCTAATATTAGACACAAAGCTATGGATTGTGGAGCATATGAAAGGAAAATTTTGAAGGTTAAAAATTATAACCTTAAAAACAAACAAACAGCTAGTCAAGTTAAGAGCAGAAATTATAACTCCTTCGCACCTCTACAAGAAAGGAACTTAGAATGCTTCTTTTGTCATAATTATGGACATAAAGCAAGTAATTATAGATTGATGGAAATCTTAGAAAGACCAAAGGACATTAGAGAGAAAAAGAAGCTTTGGAAAGAAAGAACATTAAAAGAAGAATGTCTTAATACCTTGAAAACACAAGATAAAGGAAATCTTCGGTATGATGACAGTGGTTGTTCAAAACACATGACAAGAGATGAGGAAAAGCTTTTAAACTTGAAAAAATAGAAGGTACCTCATGGAAATATTTGGAGAAGAGGTAGACTCCAAAGATGTAGAAGAAACAAAGATTTCAAACATCAAAGAAGTTTCCCAAGATGATGAGGAGTATAATAGTGTTGTAGATAAGAATGGCATTCGTTATGATGGAAGGAAAGATGAAAATATAAAAGAACGTGTCGATGGAGATGAAGATGATGAAGAAGAAGTTGGTGATGATGGTGGAACTGAAGATGAATGTTTTTTCTAAAAACTCCCATGACTTAGAAGAGAACCCTGAAAATAACATTAGAAGGGATCATATAGTCAAGGAGATTTAATATCAGAAAAATTGTAATTGATACTTGAAAATATCCTTTGGTAAGAAGAGAAGGAATGTGTTGGCAAAAGAAGGGGCATTGTGATAGGGGGAGTTTATGAACTCATCATCCAAGTTCTTATTCAAAGAATCGCTGCAAAAAGGTAAATAAGGATGTTAACTAGATGATCAGCACCAAGTCCAAATTAACTATAGGAGGAGAAGCAAAAGGAGGGCAATTGTCTAAAAGAGGAACAATTGTAAACTCTACTTTAAAATAGTTATAGTAAAAGGGAATAACAAGTTATCCTTTGTTATTATTGTCAAAAGGGGAGAAGGTTTAGGTGTTGCCATTAATTCCAAAGGGGGAGATTGTTGGCAATATGGTAATATAGTTTGTCATTGATGGAAACTAAGACAAGAGACATTGCCTATGATGACAAAGCATATGAGATGGTTGTATAATGATGTGGCATGGTTAGATGGAATGGATGATGATAGGCCAGATATGATGGCATGACATGGCATAGTTGATGTTGTGGCATGAAGTTGAAGTCCTTGTTGCATTATGATATCACTCTAGAGAAATATGGCAAAATGGTAAAAATCATGAAATTGACTAAGTATGGAATAATTAGTCAAAATTGATCCAAGTAGCCTTAAGAGAATGCCTTCCATAATTCATGGTTTGAGAAAAATTCCCGCACCATGGTACTAGGCTATAGCTTGTTATAGTGGCTATCCACTCATGGTCTCAGCTTGACTTCATCACCTCTGAGGAGAAAGTTTTAGGTATGCCAAAATAGGGTTTTGCACCAGATCAAGTAAAAATGGCTAAGTAGCCTCAAAGAAATGCCCGCACCACATGAGGATATTGTAGGCTGGTGTTTTTTCTACTCAACCATGGTCTTAGGTTGTCCAAAGAGACTCCGAGAAAAAAGTTATGGACCTGCCAAAATAGTGCTTTAGGAAAATTGAACTAAGTCTAGGAGAGAGAAAAATTGTCTAGGTATAAAACTGCTTGTGGCCTCAAGGAAATGCCTGCCACGTCTCATAGGATGATGAGAAAAATATTTTGAGAGTATGGATATCTAGAGTATTGTATGGTGCATACAACCATGTCATTAGCTTGACCAAAAAGTCTTCGAGGAAGAAAAATATCAATCTTCCAAAAGTGCCTCTTAGCCATATTTGTTGTACTCCAGTAAAATGCCCGCCAAGGAGAGAGAAAGTAGTTGAAATTGGTCTTGATGGATTCACCTTGTTGGAATCTACCCATTGGGTGTCTCACATTCCAAGTTTGATGAAAAAAATAAGAAAATCACCTTGGTGACCTAGGGTTTAAAGAAATTTATCTAAGTGTCATAACAAAAGTTTGGAAGACTATTTTCAAATGCCATGGCATTTCTAACATGTTGTTTCTAAGACTATTTCCAAATGCCACACGTTGTTTCTGTGCCCATAAATTCATCAAATGACATGGATTTTATTGTCTGATTAAACATGCAACATATAGGCCTGCCAAGTTTAGGAAAAAGTAAGCTTTCCTGTCTAAATGTTTGACACAAGAAGTCTGAGATGCCATTTAGAAATGCCCGCCAAAGTCTCTTCTTATGTCAATAAATTTATAAAAATGTATGGGTCCATTCTTTGGTGATCTGGCCATACACTCATGATCTTAGTTTTCAGTATGGTGGCCACAAGTATGAGATATGGATCTGCCAAGTTAGCAAAAAATTATGGTTTCTTGTTAAAAATAAATAAAATATGCCTAATTGTTAAACATAGGAAATCTGAAAGGCCTTTTGGAAATACATGCTAGAGGTTGTCTTTGCTCCATTAAATTCATCCAATAACATGAATATGTTCTCTGGTGATCTATCCGTCCATTCATGGTCTTAGTTCTCCATTTGGTGGTCACACTTGTGAATGTGGAGTTTACAAAGTGCGTGAAAAATTAAGGTTACCTTAAAGAAGAACAATGCCTGCAAAATAAAATTGTTTATTATTAAAACAGATTTTAAAATGATGAAGTTTTAATTAATAAACAGATAACCTAGAGGCATGATTATAGAGATTTAAAAAGAGACATAAAACATAATTAAAATGTATGTCTTAATAAACAGAAACAAAAATGTAAAGAGAGTTTATTATTAATAAACTAATAAATAAACAGAGAAGTTTATGATTGATGAAATGGCATGAAAAATAGAAAGTGAAAGGGCGATGGGTCAAATATGAATATGATAAATGATAATAAACAAAGATGTTAAAACATAATTAAAAAATAAGCTATGGGAATATAGACAATCTACAGGCCAACATGTAGCTCATAGAATATCCAACAACAATCAAATGTCTTATATTCCACTTTAGTGCTTGCTTAAGACCTTTCCATAGAGCGAGGGCTTCCACTTGATTGTTGGATAATTCTCCCAACCCCCATGAATAGGTCTACTTTATAATTCCTTTAGGGTCAAATATCACCCCCCCCCCAACTACCACCCTTGGGTTATGCTTAGAACCCACATCAAAGAATAGAATATGGGAGCTCTTATTTTCCATCCAATCATTCAAATTATTCAACCTGAACCTCAATAGCCAAGGAACCTTTTCCTTTATTTTTGGCTTATGCTTCTGATAAATTTGCTCAATATAATCTAAAGATCTTTGGAGCCACTACCTTTCTCCAATGTCAAGATCAATTATCCTTCAAGTGATCTTCCCTTTACATTTAATTACTTCTTGCATCATAGACCAAGCCAATCTTGCCACTTGACCAACTTTTTTCTTTTGATCTTTAAAGATACTATCATTTCTATTTAACCAAATAATGTAATAGGGTAGGGCTTTCCAAACCTGCTTTAGAAGGGGATTGTTGATGAATTTTTTTTGGTGGTGCCAAATTACAAAGGTCCCTCTCCAAGTATTCGGGATAGCCAAATCCAAATTTAATCTCTCAAAAGAGAGCTTCCAGACTTCTATAGAAAACGAACAATTTAGAAACAAATGGGATGCACTTTCTTCTGCTTGATTACAGAGTGGGTATTGATAAGGTCCTTGAAACCATATATTACGTAGGTTATCATATGTCAAAGGTTTCCCATGGAAAAGAACCCAAATAAAAATCTTTATTTTCAAGAGAGCGTCACTTTTCCATATAATATTCCAAAGAGAACTCCTTAGGTAGTCATTCCTATCCATATTATGTAACCGATACTCTTCTTTAGTTGTATAATTGCGGAATTTTGGTCTCCAAAACCTCCTATCACCGTCCAATTTACTAGTTGGAGCCAAACCACTTAACTTAATTTTCATAAAATTCCACTGTTGCGTAAGAACCTACAAAGGGTGAATTCTTTCCACTGTTTCCATTGCCCTTTGGAGTCCCATTCCAAAAGTTATGATAAACAAAGAAACTATCGATCCACCATCCAACACTTTAAACTTTGTAATTCTGCATAACTTCTGAATTCCTTCCTTTCTAAAATTCAATCCTCCCATATTTTGATATTGCTCCCATTAAAAAACATCCAAGTGGCATGAGATTTTATAATATATAAAGAATTTGTACATAAGATCCATATTGTTGTGCATTTATTACTGCAATGTTCCTGTAACACCCCGGTTTTGACCCTGTTTGCATTAAATGTATATGATGTATATATTGTAATTAATCATGGTGTGGAGCTATAGGCAAAATCCCCACCATCAATTTAGCGTTATATGTTCGGCGATTAAAATCGATGTCAATGGTATTTTGTGCTAGCCAGGCACATTATAATTTGGACATCCTGTAAATATGCATTTTATTTAAAAATACCCACAACTAGCTATGTCAATGCAACAATAATGAGAATGGGCATGATTTCCTAAGGGTAAGGGGGGGGGGGGATATTCAAAACCTTTGGGCCAATGGGGAAAATCCACTTGTCAAAGGGAGAACCCATCAAACTGTCAAATACCTTTCTTATCTCATTCACCCAATCATTTATTACTGCTAGAAATTAGTTGGGCTGGTTATTGCATGGGATGGGCAAGGTATGACAGCCCAAAATTCGAATTGGAGAAGCCATCAGTTGTTGGGAAACATGTTTTGACTTCTTGGGAAAGCAAAAACCCAAAAACAAAGGCCATTCTACCATGCTTCCACGTTTTCATGTTTTCCTCACAATGTTTCCTTCACGTGAGCTCTCTCACACATTCGGAACTACCTATGTGTGAAACCATTCATGTTTTTGGTTTTTACCTCACTTTGCTCGGGCTGAGAAATTCTTTTTGGTGATTATTAGTGACTGAATTTCCTTCCCCACATTTTGTTGCATTTTTCTCCATTGTTTCCAAGTTGGAAATCGTTTTTCTGGTAATGCCCAGTAAGTGGGAGAGGAGACCCACGATTTTGGGTGTTATTGAGCCCTTTTGGCCACATTAGGGACAAAACGTCTCTGGAAATTGAATTGTTGCTAAAGGGCCATTTTTACCCATTCTGGAAATTTGTTTTGTTGCCAAAACTGTTTTTCGTCCAACCCAGAAATCGTATTGTGTTGTGGGTGCATATTTTGGCTTTGGCCTGAGTTGAATTGGGAGTGGAAATGGGATTTGAGCTTGCTTGATAAACCTAGTGTGTGCAGGAGCCCCACATACAGAGCTAGAGGGTTGGCTTTCTTCTCTACACCCCCTGAATAGCACTGGAAGGGAATTCATGGCCTAAGGCACTATGCAGCAAAGAAGGGAATGCTTCCTTATGTTGGGTGTGTGTGGATGTCTTAGAATTCAGGCTAGTTCTGGTGCAGGTGTCTATAGCTCTTGGATTGAGCTCACTAGCTTAGCAGCCAACCTTTCCATCTCCTTGTTATCTTGATAAACCCAACTGTGTTGGCTTGGCTGAGTTTTATGTATCCTTGGCTACGTGTGAGCGTGTTGGTTTCCCCTTATTCCTTATGCACTCATGCCCAGCTCGGGGGTGGCAATGTTGTTGAGTGATTGATGAGCACACTGACCTATGGTTGGGTGGAACATTGCAACGACGTAGCTGGTTGCGGGACAAGATTCTGTTAAAGATAAGCATCTCTTGTCCATTCTATCTTTGCAATTGTAATTATTGCTTAAATGAGATGATGAACATGTTGAATGTATGGAATGATTATGTTTGCTTCCACTATATGTTTATTAAACAAATTATGCATCTGTGTATGTTTCATTTCCAATGCATTTTATATCTTATGTTCATGCGGCTTAGTTTTCCCGACTTTATAGCGGTTAGTCGCATCCTCTTCGCCGATTAGAGGAGTGGGGATGTGACAGATGGTATTAGAGCTTTAAGTTGCAGAATTGGGCCTATATGGGCCAAGAAAACTCAGCTAATAGAGAGGTGAGGTAAACTTTGTCGAACCCAGCAGTAGACAGAGAAAATTTGGAAAAGCTCTCTAAGTGTGGGATATTCTCCATGTCAGCTGAGTTCGCCTGAACGGAGCCGCTACAGTGGCTGCTTTCACCAAAGTTCACTGATAGAGCGGAGTTGTCAACAGATTCTTTCCAGTGCCGATTGTAAATTGGGGATCGAGACGCAATGGAGGCCGAGTTCTTAGAGAAATAGCCGCTACGATGGGGAGCTTGGCGAAATGTGAGTCAGCACCGGCAAATAATTGATGGGGAAGCCGCAACGTCGGCTGGGTCCCAAGGAGATGGCCGCAAAGTCGGCAAGAAAAAGAGGAAATTTCACTGCGGAAGAAATTTTCTCAAAATATTCTAAGTGTTGGGCAGTGGCAGAAAGTTGAAGTCCAAGTGGCAACGGCGGCGGACGGGAGATGAAATTTGAGCTGCTATGCGGTGAGTGTAAGTTTGACTCAGAGGCAATGTGTGGTGGAAGGAAGTTGGACTTTGGACCGCAGAAGAAAATTTTCAGAAATTTTTCTAAGTGTGTAGTTGGTGGCCTAAAGACAAAGACCAAGATAACGAAGCGGCTGGAAACTAAAATTTGAGCCGCAACGGCGACGGGCGAAAGAAAAGAATCAAGTCGATACACGACGGATGAAAGTTGATGATCAAGCCACTACGACGGACGGAAATTGGAGTTTGAGACGCAATGGTGGCTGGTAAAAAATGAAGTTCGAGCCGACGCATGGCAGAGAAAAGATGGAAATGGAGCCGACATAGCGACGGCTAGAAAATGAAGAACGAGCCACAATGACGACTGGAAACTAAAAGTCAAGCCGCTACGGCTGCAACTGGAAATAGAAATTGTAGTCAATTGTGGTGGATGGAAGTCAAAGATCGAGCTAATGTAGTGTGTGAAAGTAAAAAATATTTCCAATGTAGGGGTGAAAATTTGAAAATTTTGCCGAAACAGGGATTTTCAACAAGCTTTTCAGTAGGATTTCAAGGGCTATAAAGATGAAAAATGGTAGCCTGTTTATGCACTAGATTGCGCAAAATCGATGTTTTTACAACAACAAAAAAACAAGGGCGCTGCCCTTGACCCACCTTGCAAGGTTGACAAGGGGGCGAGTCCCCTTGACCCCTGTCATCCCCCTGAGACAGTCGTTCTTTGAGAAAGAAAATTATGTGTTTTGGGCAAAGTTGTCATTATATGATTTTTCCAAGAGAAGGTAAGTAATTATTATTTGTATAAATGTTATGCAGCTAACAGTTGTGTTACTAACACATTTTGCAGAATCACAGTCACCTTCAAGGGCAGTATTCTAGGTAGTGCAGTTTGCTAAAGTAAGTTGTGGTTCAGCCATGAGAACCCATGACGGATATGATGCTCGGGACTCCTATGAGCATGCACGAGATGCCATGGGGGAAAATGTTTGAGTTGGAAATGATGACATAGAGTCTAATGTAAGGAGATTCCAAGAGACATAGCCAGATATTGCAGCCACCAAGAGAAGCTTGATTAAAGCCCAGGAAGAGCAGCATCATTTGAATGCTGCTATGTTGCAGAGTTTGACAGACTTGCAAAGAAAGATAGAATCTAGACAGGGTACAGTAAAACCATAAGGCAGTAAGAGAAGTACCAAAAGAAGAAGAAGGACTTCTAGTAGATCATCTGACTTAGAAGAATCTAGTGGGGATTCAAGCTCTTCTTCTCGCAAGGGCAAGAGAAAGAGGCACCATAGGGATCGCTCTCGGGATGAATTTAAGAAGGCTAAACCTCCTATGTTTGATGGTGAGGTAAAGACTGGAGAAGAGGCTAAAGCTTGGCTTCTTGTGATAAAGAAGTACTTCCAAGTTCAAGATTATTCAAGAAACATGAAGGCAAGGGTTACCATATTCAATCTGAATGGAAGAGCATCCATTTGGTGGGAGCACTTCAAGCAAGTAAAGAGGATCAGTGAAAGGAGACTTAAGTGGAAACAGTTCAAGAAGTATTTCAAGTAGAAATACCTCTCTAACAGGTACTATGATGATAAAAATTTGTTCCATGAGCTGAGATTGGGACAATAGACCATGGAAGAGTATGCAAATAAGTTCTTGGAATTGTTAAGGTATGTCAGGTACATCAAAGATGAAAAGGTGAAGATCCATCATTTTCTGATTGGATTGCCTCAATCTTACAAAGACAGAATTGAGTTTTATGAACCTAGAACTTTGGAAGAAACAATAAGGAAGGATAAGTACTGCTATGAGCAAAGCAAAGGAAAACATGATTACCAAAATACATGGAAGGACAAAAGGAAGAGAATTCTGACCAAAGGAAGAAAGGTTTCAAACCTTCTAACTTCAGGAATCAGTAGAAGCAACTGTCACAAGCTGAGAAGCATCCATCCAAAGTGATGGGAGAAAATCCTAAAGAGCCATAGCAGAACAGAGGACCACCCTAATGTTGGAAATGTGGAGGACCCCACATGCACATGAATTGTCCACTTGAGAATGAGAATGCAAGGCTAGCTTACAACATTCAAGAGGCTGAAACAGTGGGTCAAGTAGCAAGATTCATCCCTAAAATTTATGCAGAACTAGAGGACTACCAGGCAGATCACCAGTCAACTGTGGTTGAAGTTGTAGGTAAGGTTGTCGAGTAATCTGTTTCTATTTTGATTGACCCTGGTTCTACTCACAGTTACATTACCCCTAGAGTAGTGGAGATTTTTGCTTTCAAGAAAGTAAAGCATAGAAAATCTTAGTTAGTTCAACTAGCCACTGGAACTAAGAGAAAGGTTAGTGAAGTGGTAGATAAATGTCCATTGGTTATTAATGGATTGGTCAGTTGTGTAGATATGAATGTTCTATCGCTTGGTTCCTATGATGTTCTCATTGGAATGGATTGGTTAGAAGCTCACAAAGTAAAGCTTGATTGTTATAATAAGACTTTTGAATGCATGAATGAAGAAGGAAACCTGAGAGTTGTAAGAGGCATTCCAAAGGTGATTTCTGTGAGGCATATTTCAGCTATGCAGTTGAAGAAATTCTGTAGGAAAGGTTGCTAGTTATATGTAGCCCATATTTTGGAGGAAACAAAGAATGAAGCTCCTAGGTTGGAGGATTTTCATGTGTTGCAGGAATTTAGGGATGTGTTTCCTGATGAGATTCCAGGGCTTCCTCCAAAAAGAGACATTGATTTCACAATTGAACTTGTGCCAAGAGCAGCATTAGTGTCCAAGACACCCTATAGAATGAGTACACCAGAAATGCTAGAGTTGAAGATACAACTGCAAGAGTTGTTGGAGAAGAAGTATATCAGGCCGAGTGTGTCTCCTTGGGGAGCACCAGTTCTATTTGTGAAAAAGAAAGATGGTACACTCAGGTTGTGTATTGATTACAGATAGTTGAACAAATTCACTATGAAGAAAAAATACCCTTTGCCTAGGATTGATGACCTCTTTGATCAAATGAGAGGATAAAAGGTGTTTTCCAAGATTAACTTGAGGTCTGGTTACCATTAGGTAAGAATCAAGGATGAAGACATTCATAAGATAGCTTGCAGAACAAGGTATGGACATTATGAGTTTGTAGTGGTACCATTTGGTCTCACAAATGCACCAACTACATTTATGTGCCTTATGAATAGTGTCTTCAGCAAGTATTTGGACAAGTTCGTTCTTGTTTTCCTTAATGACATTCTTATCTATTCTAAGAATGAGGAAGAGCATGAGGAACATCTTACATTGACATTACAATTGCTCAGGGAGCATCAGTTGTATGCAAAGTTGAGCAAGTGTGACTTCTATAGAGATAGAATTCAGTATTTAGGTCACATATCTCAGAAGAGGGTATATCAATAGACCCTGAGAAGATTGAGGCCATTATGAATTGGCCTACTCCGAGGAATGTGATAGATGTAAGATATTTTATCAGACTTGCAGGATATTACATGAGATTCATTGAAGGATTCTCCAAGGTTGCACATGCCATCACTTCCTTGCAAAGGAAGGGTATAAAGTTTGAATGGACATCGAAGTGTGAAGAAAGCTTCCAACGATTGAAGAATATTCTCACAAGTGCACTAGTATTGAAAGTTGCAGACCCCAAAAAAGATTTTTTCGTGTGTATTGATGCATTCGGACAAGGACTAGGAGGAGTTCTTATGCAGGACAACCACATGATATGTTATGAGTCAAGAAAGTTGAAGAAGAATGAGAAGAACTATGTCACTCATGATCTCGAGCTTGCAGCCATAGTACATGCTCTCAAGATGTGGAGGCATTACTTGATTTGAGCTAAGGACAGACCACTGTAGTCTGAAGTACTTGTTTGATCAACTAACGTTAAATTCTAGGCAAGCTAGATGGCTGGAGTTTTTATGTGAGTTTGATTTTGAAATCAAGCACATAGAAGGAAAGGAGAACAAGGTAGCTGATGCACTCAGTAGAAAGGTGCAGGAAATGCATGTGGCATCTCTTAGTATTTTTCGGTCAGATTTGAGATAGCAGTTTGTTAATCATACTGTTGGAGATGAATTGTATGAGCAGTTAAAAGACAAATTGTAGCAGCAAAGTCTTGAGAAGAGGTATGAGGGATATAATTGGAAGAAGATGGACTTCTTACTTATAAGAACAAAATCTATATTCCACATATAGCATATTTTAGGAGAGTTGTTATGGATGAGATCCATCAGGCGCCATATTCTGGTCACCCAGGATATCAAAAGACGATTGCTATAACCAGGAAGCAGTACTTGTGGCCCGGAATGAAAAAGGACATGGTTGAATATATTTCAAGGTGCATGAAATGTCAGCATGTGAAGGTGGAGCATCAACACCTAGCAGGTTTGTTGCAGCCTTTGTCAGTTCCAGAATGGAAATGGGAGGTTATTTCCATGGATTTTATTATAGGATTGCCAATGACTTGGAGACAACATGATTCCATCATGGTTGTGGTGGGAAAGTTGACAAAGGCAGCACACTTTATACTAGTTAAGTCTACGCATAAGACTGATGACATTACAAAGATCTTCATGAAGGATATTTTCAAATTGCATGGATTGCCTAAAGCAATAATTTCTGACAGAGATGTCAAGTTCACTTCTAATTTCTGGAAGGGTTTGTTTGCATATTTGGGTACAAAGCTAAACTTCATCACTTCCTACCATCCTCAGACTGATGAGCAGATAGAGAGAGTAAATCAAGTGCTTGAAGACATGCTTTGCACGTATGTGATGGACAAGCCAACCAAGTGGGAAGATTACTTACACTTGGTAGAGTTTTCCTACAACAATGGATAGCAAGCATCCTTGGGGATGAGTCCATATGAATCTTTTTATGGAAGAAGGTGTAGGACACCATTGACATGGGATAATCCAGTGAACAGGGTTGTGCTTGGGCTAGAATTACTCAAGGAAATGGAGCAAGAGGTTGTAAATATCAGGCCAAATTTGAAAGTAGCCCAGGACAGACAGAAAAGCTATGCAGATAAGCATAGGGTGAACAAAGAGTTTAGTGTTGGGGATCATGTTTACCTCAGAGTGAGGGAAAAGAAGAGTTCCTTGAAACTTAGAAGTTGTGCCAAGTTGTCACCTGGATATTGTGGGTCGTTTGAAGTGCTTGAAAGAATAGGGCCAATTGCATATAGACATGCATTTCCTGCTAGCACTAGAGCTCATAATGTTTTTCATACTTCTTTTCTTAAGAAATATGTACATGATCCTAACCATGTGATAAATTGGGATGTGATTCAGGTGGAACCCAAGGGAGAGTTCCAAATTGAGCCAATGCGCATTCTCGAAAGGAAGGTGACAATGCTCCGGAACCGAGCCATAGGGCAGGCAAAGGTGCAATGGGAGCACTACGGTCCTAAAGAGGCTAAATGGGAATTGGAGGATGCCATGCACTTATCACATCTATTTTTGTTCAATTTTGTAGAGCACTAAGGCGATGCCAATGTAGCATTTTTGTTCAATTTTTGTAAAGCACCAAGGACAATGCTATTGAAGGGGAAGGGGAATGTAACACCCCAGTTTTGACCTAGTTTGCATTAAATGTATATGATGTATATATTGTAATTAATCATGGTGTGGAGCTATAGGTAAAATCCCCACCATTGATTTAATGTTATATGTTCGGCGATTAAAATCAATGCCAATGGTATTTTTTGCTAGCCAGGCACATTATAATTTAGACATCATGTAAATATGCATTTTAATTAAAAATACCCACAACCAGCTATGTCAATGCAACAATAATGAGAAGGGGCATGATTTCCTAAGGATAAAGGGGGGGAATATTCAAAACCTTTGGGCCAATGGGGAAAAGCCAAATGTCAGAGGGAGAACCCATCAAACTGTCAACTACCTTTCTTGTCTCATTCACCCAAACATTTATTACTACCAGAAATTGGTTGGGTTGGGTATTGCATGGGATGGACAAGGTATGACAGCCCAAAATTCGAATTGGAGAAGCCATCAGCTGTTGGGAAATGTGTTTTGACTCCTTGGGCAAGCAAAAACCCAAAAATGGAAGCCATTCTACCATGCTTTCATGTTTCATGTTTTCCTCACCATTTTTGCTTCACGTGAGGTCTCTTAGGCATTCAGAACTCCCTATGTGTGAAACCAATCACGTTTTTGGTTGTTACCTCAGTTTGCTCATGCTAAGAAATCATTTTTGGTGATTATCAGTGGCTGAGTTTCCTTCCCCACGTTTTGCTGCATTTTTCTCCATTATTTCCAAGTTGGAAATTGTTTTTTTGGTAATGCCCAGTGAGTGGGAGAGGAGACCCACGCTTTTGGGGGTTAATGAGTTGTTTTGGCCACGTTAGGGCCAAAATGTCTCTGGAAATCGACTTATTTCTAAAGGGGCATTTTTACCCATTTTGGAAATTCATTTTGTTGCCAGAACTATTTTTCCTCCAACCCAGAGATCGTATTGTGTTGTGGGTGCATATTTTGGCTTTGGCCTGAGTTGAATTGGGAGTGGAAAAGGGATTTGAGCTTGCTTGATAAACCTAGTGTGTGCAGGAGCCCCACAGACAGAGCTAGAGGGATGGATTTCTTCTCTACACCCCCTGAATTGCACTGGAAGGGAAGTCATGGCCTGAGGGACTGTGCAGCATAGAAGGGGATGCTTCCTTGTGTTGGGTGTTTGTGGATGTCTTAGAAGTTAGGCTAGTTCTGGTGCAAGTGTCCATAGCTCTTGGATTGATCTCACTAGCTTAGCAGCCAACCTTTCCAACTCCTTGTTAGCCTAATAAACCCAACTGTGTTGGCTTGGATGAGTTTTGTGTATCCTTGGCTACGTGTGAGCTTGTTAGTTTCCTCATATTCCTTGTGCAATCATGCCCAGCTCAGGGGTGGCGGTGTTGTTGAGTGATTGATGAGCACACTGGCCTATGGTTGGGTGGAACGTTGCAGCGACGTAGCTGGTTGCAGGACAAGCTTCTGTTAAAGAAAAGTATCTTTTGTCCATTCTGTCTTTGCAATTGTAATTATTGCTTAAATGAGATGATGAACATGCTGAATGTATTGAATGATTATGTTTGCTTCCATTGTATGTTTATTAAATGAATTATGCATCTGTGTATGTTTCATTTCCAATGCATTTTATATCTTATGTTCATGGGGCTTAGTTTTCCTGGCTTTATAGCGGTTAGTCATGTCCTCTTCATTGGCTAGAGGGGTGGGGACGTGACAGTTCCTGGTCTATTATTCTACTTCAATTCAAGGTTGTATATTTCCTTACGATTGCCTTCTTCCACCAAGAATACTCTCCAATAGCAATCTTCAATAATAATAAAATTCCCTAAGGGCCTTATTTAACAATCCAAATTCTTTGATAACAAGTCCACCTTTATTCAGGGGAGTCATGACTTGATTCCATTTTACTAAATGGAATTTTTTTGTATTCCTCTTTCCCCCTTTCCAAAGAAACTTTCTATGAAGCCTGTCAATTTGATTAGTGATACCTGAAGGAGCTAACATGAAAGAGTTATGCTATATAGCAAGAGATGATAAAATGACATAAAGCAACACAATTTTGCTTGCAGGATTCAACCAATGAGCCCCATTGATCCATCATTTTTATTATTATTTTTTCCACAAATGATTTCCAGTCCAAAGAATGAGGCCTCCCAATAAAAATGGGTATACCTAAATATATGAACGGGTTTAAATCATTCTTAGAATAGAATCCAAGTTTACTAGCAACACTCTCCATATTATAGGTTGTCACATTCCAACCATATACACAACATTTATCATTATTAGTGTCACCACCCAAAGAACCTAAATAGCTATCCATAACAACTTTAAGTCTCTCTACAATCACACCTGAAGCTTCCCCAAGCAACAAAGTATCATCAACAAATTGAAAATTATTGATCTATTTGACTCCTATGACAATCCTTATTCTCTAAAGGGATCCCAGATGTCTTTCATGTTCTAAATTTCTACTAATGGAATCCTCCATTAGAATATACAGCAAGGGAAAGAGAGGGAACCCTTGTCTCAACCCTCTTTCCCCTTCGAAAAAATCAATAGGTCTACCCTTTAATAAAGGCACTATGTAAGGATTTGAATACATGCTTTAATCCAACTTATAAACAAATTAGATAAACCAAACTTGGAAAGAACTAAAAAAAGAAAAGAGTATCTTACTCAGTCAAATGCATTGGCCGTGTCCATTTTTATGCCCATTCCTTTTTCTTTCTTTCTGAGTCTTACTAGAATGAATTGCTTCTTACACAAGAATGATGTTATTAAGAATTTTCCTTTTGAAGATGAATCCTTCTTAATTATTTGAGATAAGATGGTTCAAAAGAGGCTTTATCCAGTTTAATATAATCTTTGCTATGATTTTGTAAGAGTAGTTACACAAGGAAATTGGTCTGAAATGAGAAAAGGATACTAGATTCCTTTCTTTTGGAATAAGGGGAAAAAAGAAGATTTTTTGCTTCCTCCCAACTTAGCTTTTTTTAGGGACCATTTAATCATCCTACACAAACCTTTTTTTATTAAACTCCATATTTTTTGTAAAAATAAATGGAGAACCCATCTAGTCACAGAGCTTTATCTAGTTCCAGATCCCAAATAGTTGATAAAAACTCCTTTTCCTCAACTTCTCTGTCTAATTTGGCATTCTCTATATGATTTATGAGAGTAAGGATGTTATCAATCATTTCTTTAGCAAACTCCTCATTATCTTAAGATGCCTAGATAGAATATTTTTGAAATGTTGATAAGATTTTGCCTTTATGAATTTATACTCAATGATTCTACTTCCTTGTGAATTTATAATTTCCTTGACATTATTCCTGCTTTGCCATGATCTTGCTTGCCTATGAAAAAAGGTTGTGTTCCTATATCTTGATTTCAGCGATAGACTTCTCAATTTTAAATGCCGATGTTCTTCCTATTTTCTATATATGCTTTGTAACTTGTTATTCATTTATTTTTCCTCTGCTCTCAGTTGAAGGGTGATATTTTCTTGTTCATCCCGATTTTGAAAAGAGGCTAATTGTTCATATATATATATATATATATATATAGTCTAAAAAGTGTTATAGCGATCCTTTTATTCTACAAAAGGATCGCTATAACACTTTTTAGACTATTCCTTTAGAGCTTGTTTTACAACTTTAAGATTTGAATCCCAAATAAAGCTTTGGGATATTTCTATTCTCTCTTTTCAGGTAGATTTAATAACTTCAGTGGCCTCAATTTGATGAAGCCAGAAGGGTGTTGAATTCAAATGGAAGAGGAACATAGTTTTCCTTTTTTTAATAAGAAGAGGATTATTGACCTATGGTCCAAGGAAGTCGAGGGAATAATAGATGAGGATATTTTAAGGTATTCCTCTATAAATTTGTTGCTTATTAGGAACCTATCTAATCTCGCTAAGATATTTGTAGATCCTACTCTTCTATTAGTCCATGTATATTTTCGTCTTTTTGGTTAAATATCGATCAGTTCCCAATCTATAATTAAATCGTCTAGACTTTCTCTAGAAGTGTCCTAAACACTGGACCCTCCTCTTCTCTCTGAAGATAACATAGTGTTTAAGTCACCTTCTACTATTATATTTCCCCTTCCTAACCTGTTTCTTTCAAAATTTAAGGATTGGCAGCAGTAATAATTTTCCCTATAATGAGTTGGAACATATATATTGAAAACCTCGAAATGCATTCTAGTGTCTATGTTTACCGATTCTTGAAGATCCAATGTCGAATTTTGATCTTTTCTATTAACTCAAGCTTTTTTACCATCCCACAGTGTGAAAATCCCTCTTAATGCACCTCTAGAACTTACTACAACACTTCTATTATCTTTCCACTACTTATGCCCTATTGATTACATGACATTATTTGGTAGTTTAGTCTCCTGAAGTAGAAAAATTGTAGGCATTTTCCTCTTTATTAAATGTTTGGTAGCTTCTTCTTTTCCCTTACTTCCCATCCCTCTATAATTCCAGGAGACCGTGTTCATTATTTAACTAGTGTCTTGATGTGACCCTCCTTTTTGTGAACTTGGAATTATCAGATCTCCTAGACTTTTAGTCTTACTTGCTGAAATCAATGAGCGCTCCAATGTTGTCTGGAGCTCGAGCATTTTTTCATGGTGTGCGGCCCCCTCACACACTTCTTTTCTAGGCTTTCTTCCTTTTCTCGGGTTTTTTCTTCTCCCTCGGCTCCTTCTCAGTCTTCTTCTGTTAAATCCTTCTTTGCTTGCTTTCTAGTAACCACCCCTAATACTATAACCCACATTTATTGACTTACTTCTCCTTCCTCTAATAAATCTTATGAGTTTTCTTCTTTTATTCCTTCAAACAAGGGCATGGATAATCCATACATAATGGATGGCAATCTTGGAGGAAATGCATAACCATGTTCTTTCACTTAAGGGGCCACTACCTTAATGAAGCTACAAGGAGTGTCTTGTCTTATAAAGTCCTTTTGAATATCATATTGACTCAAAGGTAGAGGTGTCCCAAGATCCAACACTTGTGAAGTTGCTACCTCAATTGATCCACCTTGGCTTTCCTAATTCAAAGCTTCAAACCTATTCATCATGATTATAGGGGGGTTCCCAATGATTACAACCAAATTTGAAGAGGACACAATATTTTTTGCACTTGAAGTTGATACATTCTTGGCTTTCTTGCTCACAATTTACCAATTTCCTTATTGTTTATGAGAATCAAATACTTTATTTCCAATTTTCTTGCAATCTTTTGCAAAGTGTCTGTAGGAATGATGTGATTTGGACTTGAAAAGTATATGTTCATAGTCTAATTGTTGAATATGACTCTAGTTATCCAACACTAGATGAATTGCTTAAGTCCCTTCTCCATATATACCTCGATGCAAATTCTTGCACACTAAAACATTGCTTGATTAGGTTTTTATTTATCAATATAATTCCCCAACTTGTTTCCAATATCTCTTAGAGAGTCATATCCCTAATAATGAAGAGGAAGATGTAACATTCTTACCCAGACTGGTACAACATATGGAATATCTGATTTTGGCTCAAAGTCAAGTGTCCATCTATTGAGATACATGCCTTTGTTGCTAAAGAAATATAGTCCACTTCTAAAGATCAAGTCTCTATCAGCTTTGAATTCAAACAAGAAGACATAGAAACCCCTGCCATAAAAATGTGTCATCCTACCATTGATGAGACGTTCCCAATTTTTCTTAAGCCAAGTCTTGATAGATCTAGGAGAAGTCCAAATCCTGTAAATTGACCTATTGGACCTCGTTCAAGCATTGCCAAAGCCTTCTTCATGGCTGTTGTAATGGGTAATGAAACCTTAGGAATACATGTGTTCTTAGTGAAGAGAACAAAGAGAGAGGATTTCAACATTGATCTCGATTTCTGCATTGAAGTGATAAGATGTTTGAAGGCTGCTTCATCTAGAGTAGGGGGTAGACTCTCATCTCCAACCAACGCCATTCTAAAACTCTATCCAAGACTATTGCAACCAATTCTTAGAGCTCTCGTGCTTATTACTCTCTCTCATTGGAAAATATAATGAGATACAATTAATACAAACTAAAGTTAAATCAATATATTTGAAATGCAAATTAACCCAATGAAACGTTAACTATGATTATGTATTTTAAGTACCCTTGTTGGACCCATCACACACTAACCATTAATAATAGCATCAGTTTAGTAGCTAATATATATTAACTAATACTAGTGTATGTGTGTAAAGTATGTATGCATGGCCAACATACACATAGCTTGTGCGTGTACTGAAGATAACCATCACCACCTATAATGCATAGTTCTTGAAGAATCATAACCATGAATGGAAGGAAATAATCCAATCAACATAACATTATACAATCTTACTAACTAAGTTACAATACACCAATACAAATTGAACATTATACCTGGATTTATCCTTAAGTGAATTAAAAAATTTATTTAAAGATGAAAGGAACCCAATACAAAGCTAAAGTTGCATCTCTAGTTCCCAAACAACATTCTTACTACCATGAATCTTTCTTCCTTCCTAACCTACATCCATTTCATATCTATTCCTTTACTTGAATATGCTAGAGCGTCAACTATATTGACCTAACCCCAAATATAACCTGTAAGTGGGAGCATTGACTAAATAAACCTAACTTCCCTAACAAGAAAATAATACTCACCATCACACAACCTATGGAGCATGGCATAACATGACCCTCCCAAGACTCTAGGTTTCAGTGGATAAGCAGTGGGCAATATCTCCACCCTTCTTTATGAAACTAGGGTTAACACCCTACCAATAATCACATTGTGTTGTTATTGTTGTTCTTAGAGTTGCATCATCAAATTACTAGTTTCGGCAACTTTGTTTCATGTTAAAATTTGTAGTAGCTCACATATCATAGCAATGTATCAAACTAACCATGAATTCATGAATTGATGCTTCATAGCTTACCATTTTCTCTTTTGATGTCAACGACATCAGGGTCACTTTATTACCACAGCAATTACTTATCCCCTCCAACATGTGGGTTTGTCTCATCAAAACATAAGATCAAGCATATTCTTTTACTAGTTCCAAGTAATTACCAAGTTATCAACTCTAAAAAATGTAAACAAGCTAATATATTCATCATGTGCATGGCATCCATTTACTCATTTAATCATAACTTAAATTAGTATCCATGTGCCCTATATGTCTATTTAGATTTGCATGTTGGAAATAAATCACACAATTGTCATCATCATTGAAACAAAATATAAAACATAATTTCCATATATAGGTTGGTTCATAAATCAACAAATATAGTTTTCTCAGCCGAGTTGAATCCAATAGATAATAAGCAAAGTAATACAAACTAGGTCATAATGTTGTTTAGTTGTCACCCTATTTTGACCTTAAATACATCATAACACATTTAGATGAAAATAATTTGTAGTTATAATAATATTCAACAAAATAATAAAGGAAGAAAATTCAAGGATAATTTTAGGGGTGAAATTTAGCCCATGGGTTTTTTTCCATATTTTAAAAAAAAAAAAAGATTCGCCAATTTTCATTTTTTGAAGCCCTATTTCCCCCAATTTTGATGGGGTAAAATTTTTTCACTCTGAAAATTGCCAAATTATTATATAAAGGATATATAATCCTTGGAAATTGAATTTGTTTTAGAAAAATATCGCCAAATATTTTATAGTTGACATTTTAAGAACTTGTAAGATTGGCCAACATTTATACACTTTTATTTTTTAACTCAAACGGGTAATTTTATTTTTTATTTTTGAGGAAGGATGAAGGACTGAAATGACAATTGTCAATCATCCAATTACACAGTAATCATAAGAATGACTTCAAAAAAATCAGAATTTACAAGATCTCTGACAGTTTGAGAGATATCTTCCATAGAGACTAATTACAACTTGATTAATTACAGTTAAGGAACAGAAAGATAGGAACTGGTTTTTCCATTAATGCTGAGGTGACCTTGAGCCAACTGGAAAGCCTTATTTTCCAAATCATTAGCTGCAATGTTGAGCTCCTGAAGAATGTGAAAATATTGAACCCTTTAAAAATCTTTAAAAAAATTCTGAACTCTCAATAAAATGTTGTTTAAATCAGAATTACAAAATTAATTTACAGAGTTTAAAGTTTTGATCAAAAGCTCTGAATCGTCGAAGATTTGGATTGACTTGTAGTTGAACTCCTTAGTGATCCGGCATGCCTTGAGAAGGCCATAACTTTTAGGCTGGTTGTTCAGCATGAACCCAAGGCCCCAACTAAAATGGGTTTTAATTAGCTTGTCTGAAGAGAACACCAGACCCCCGGCTCCTGAGACTCTAGGATTTCCCTTAGATGCTCCATAAAAAAAATAGTTGTTGAAGAAGAACTAGTCCTCCAAGAGTTAAAATCATCATCGGTGTCACTAATTTGCCATGAAGGAGAACTAGTTGGTTTGATACATACCATTTTTTACAATCTAGACAGAATGGAGCCAATCCAATTAGATATTTCTGAAGACAGCATGGAAGGAGACATTGAATAGACAGTTGATTCAGCAAAGTGCCGCTTGATTTTTCCAGCCATGACCTACGGAGTAACAAACTAATTGTTGAAAATTAGATTATTCCTAGAGATCCATAAATTCCACCAAATTACTTTCAGGATCTATTGCCAAAGGTTAAACCAATCATTGTTGACTCCACGTGAAGCTGGACTCTGATCTATCCAGAGTTGATAGAGTAGGACGATTGAAGATTGGGCAAGAATAGGGCAATTAAGGCCGTGGAGTACGAGCTCCCAAACTCCTAATGAGAAATTGCATTGAATGAATAGATGGTCAGTTGTTTCAAATGTAGAGGTGCAAAAAAAACACCTAAAGGGATCATGGAAGCCACGTTTAACAAGATCTTCACCTATCAACAATGTATTATGCAAGACCAGCAAAGAGAAAAAAATGACTTTGGGAATGCAGAAGGAAGACCAAACCAATTTTCGAATTGCAAGAGGAAGGCATGAATCATTCGAGTTCTGTTGTAATTCCAGATAACCTTTAGCAACTAAATAGGAACCAAAAATATCCCAACCCCATTCATCTTTGAATGACATATGAATAGGAGCTAGACCAGTTAGAGCGGCAAGCAAAAGAAAAATTGGGCGATAAGGTGGTCAGGAAGTTCGGGAAAAGACCAGTCAGCCTATTTTCCATTACCATCCCAAGAGTAGACATCCACCAATCGAAGCAATCCTTTGTTCGATAGCCAATCCTTGATCTCATCTAACATGGTTATAGCAGAGAGGGGAGTATTACTTGAGATTTTGTCCTCCCACAAACGGATCTTCTTCCCGTTACTTGGAACTCTATAGAGTTGTTGATTGAATTTATCTAATCCTTTTATTCATAGATTCCAGATAGATGTTCATGTAGGAGATGAGGAAGTGGTTAAATTTCTCAAGGAGCCGCCCTTTAGGTATTTCGTCCTAAAAATCTTACTGACAGGGTGATTTTTATCCGTGTAAAGCTGCTAAAGAAGTTTGCTTCCTAGCGCCATATTAGCCAGACCAGGGTCACATATTTGAAGACCACCCTCTGGAATAGGTCCTTTTAGTATTTCCCGGCTTACTAGATGCATTTTAGTCTGATTACCTTTTCCTCTGTTCCATAGAAAATCTCGTAGAATTTTAGGAATCTTAGAAGAAATAGACTTCGGGGCAAGGAGGAGGGAGGACTGAAAGATACTACCTTAATCAAAATCAGTTTCCCGGCCTTGGTTAACCACTAAACACCCCAAGAAGCTATTTTGGCTATGATCTTAGCTAATAGATCGAGCCGTAGGGAGGGAGGGCTAGAACCAAGAGTTAAAGGTAGTCCCAAATATTTTATCTTCTCCCATTTATCAAAACCAGGAAATCCCAAGGAGTTTGCGATTCGAGTAATAGAGACATGATCAACATTCCATCCATAAACAACACTTTTTGTCATTGATCAGAGCTCCAGACATAAGGCATTAAGATTGAAGAATGTCTTTGAAGGCCCGGACAATCTTTAGTGAGGCCCCTCTAAGAAGGAGAGAATTGTCAGCAAAGAGAGCACAGTTTATTGGATCAAACCCCCTTGCAATTTTTATACTAGGAATGAAACCAACTTCCTTTTCAACTATTAGTTTTATGCTGAGAGTTTCAGCCATCAAGATTTATAAAAAAGGAGATAGTGGACACCCTTGGCGTAGACCTCTTGTAGCTTGAAATTTTTTTGTTGGTCTACCATTGACAAGTGGCGCAATCCAAGGTCTGTCTGTGCATGATTTTATCAAATTTACAAACTCCCAGCTGAAACCAAAAGAGAGAAGGACCTAATAGAGGAAGGGGAGCTTTACTCTATCAAAGGCATTCTTCATATCAAGTTTGATAAGCATTCCTTTCTCCTTTCTTTGGAGAGTTGAATGAAGGGCTTCTTGAACCTAAATTACATTATCTATTAAGCGCCTGCCTTTTACAAAACCCCCCTGGAGAGGAGAGATCAACTTACCTAGCATAGGCTTGAATCTATTAGCTATAAGTTTGGCTATAATCTTGTAAGAGACATTGCACGATGAAATAGATCTAAACCTATCGAAAGAAGATGGATTAGCTCCTTAAGGATTATAGCAAGGAAGGTGGAGTTAGTATTCCCTCCAAATTTAGCTTTTTTATGGAAGGTTGATACCATGCGGATCAAGTCTGATTTTATTATATTCCAGCAAGATCTGTAAAAGTGGAAGGAAAAACCATCCGGACCCAGAGCTTTATCTAGCTCCATTTCCTAAATGAATTCCATAACTTCATGTTCAGAGAATGGATCCAATATAAATTTGTTATCCTCTAATCTGAAAAGAGAAGGAATGTTTTCCAAAAGATCAATAGATCCGTCTTCATCAAAGAGACCATCCTCCCTAAACAAGAGCTGAAAATGACTTCTGGTAGCTTGCTTTAGTTGGACATGGCCTTTGATAATTTCCCCATCCCCTAAGTAAATTTCAGAAATATGGTTTCTTGACATTCTGGATCTACATTGGCGATGGAAGAAAGCTGTATTTTTGTCTCCCGCTTGCAGCCATAGACTTCGAGATTTTAGCCTTAGAAATTCCTCTTCCTGTCTGAAAGATTGAGAGGTATTGAATTGAGCAGACTGTTCGAGAGCAAGTTGCGATTTTGTGATTTCTCGGTCTTCCATTTCAAATTGGAACTCTCATAACTCAATAAATTTCGACTATATGCTTCTAGTTGGTGTGATATGGGGATTTTTTATCCAATTTTTAGTGCAAACTTGGTGTTTTTAAGTTTTTGTTCCCATACGTAATTGGGAGACCCAACCACATACTGCGTCCATGCTTGAACCACAGTGTCAAACAATCCACTTCTTTCTATCCATAAAGGGCTGAAACGAAATGGAATAGGGCCAAGATTGTCCTCCTTTTCAATCGCCAGGGAAATGGGATGATGTTCGGATGATAGTTTGAGAAATATTTTAGAAGAAATAACAAAGCTCCCGTCCAT
Organism: Pseudotsuga menziesii; assembly: GCA_001517045.1. Lineage (NCBI taxonomy): Eukaryota > Viridiplantae > Streptophyta > Pinopsida > Pinales > Pinaceae > Pseudotsuga > Pseudotsuga menziesii. Next base: position 1,484,847 of record LPNX010163743.1, read on the forward strand.
CAGTGAGTTGTTCACCAAAAATCTATCAAGTCATGCAGCGATGTTGGTTGCCCCAATTCTATTGTTTAACCATGTATAGTGTCCTTTCTTTGGTTTAAAATCAATTATATCCCAGGCTTGAATCAATGCCTCAAATGATTCTTGAAAGAAGTCCTTGCCAACAGTTCCACCTTTTTTCTCATTCGAGGCTAACATTATGTTGAGATCCCCACCTATGATGGAATTTGAAGGAGAATTGAAGTCTAAGAAATTTGATAAAGACTTCCAACATTCTTTCTTTTCATCAAAATTAAGAGGAACGTAGAGGTTGAATAGAGCCAAAGAGATCTTACTTGGAAAATGAAGTAGTTCAGTAAATATCCAGTGTTGAGTTACAAACCATCTTTTAAGGTGAAATTTTTCTTCACTCCATAGAGTAACGAGGCCCCCAGAGGTGCCTCTAGCATTGACATCCTTACCAGAGGTCAATTTCCATTTAGAGTTGCTTAAGAGGAGAAGCGAGACTTCATCTATCTTGGTCTCTTGCAGCAAGAGAAGATTAGAACTATCCATTTTCATTAAATCTTTAACTGCATTAGCTTTGGATGGGATCCCCAATCCCTTGCAATTCCAAGAGGTAATTTGCATTACTTACTTGGATGAGAGGGGGTTATCACTCCCTTTAGAGGTCTTGTCCTCTTGCTCCTACCATATGACATTTTGATAGTGGATTGGCTTACTTGCATATTCAGTCTCTCGGCCTCTTCTTCTCTAGCTTCCTTTCTAGACTTCCTGCCAGTCTTTTTGGAGAGTTTCTCAATAGAATCATCACCAGAAGAACCTGAGCTATCGATCTATTTCTTCTTAGAAATATATGCATATGAAGGAGAGGATTTAGCTCCATTAGGGAAAGGAAGATTTTGGTGCAAGAATTCAGCATCTCTCAGTGACTCTGAGCAAACTGCTCTAGTTAGATTCATTAGACTTGAGATTGCTTTAGGTATATCATCTTGCACCATTGAATGATGTAGTTCTCCTTCTTCTAAATTAACTATGTTCTTCCACAGAGACAACAAATTTATGAGAACCTATATTAGAATATTCTACATTTGCTTCAGCTTCAACATCCTGCACATGATGCAATTCACCTTCTTCTAGAATGGCCAAATCCTCCGTGGAGCTCAAAAAAATGAATTTATTGGAAGCTATAATACGATTTTTTGCTGCATGGACATTCTTCCCAACTGCATGGACTCCATTCTTAACCTTTCCTTCATTGTCGATCTTTCTTTTGGCCTGATTAGATTAACCTGATTTCTGAATTTGAGTCCACTAGGTCTTTTCTTTTTCAAGATCATCTTCTGTTTTTTTTTGCAATTTCGGGCGAAATGACCGTAGTCATGACAAAAACAACACTTGAATGGAATTTGTTCATAATCTAACTCCTAGATATGAGACCAATCAACAACTGTTAGGTTAATTGCCTCAAACAAACCTATTTGCAAGTCAACCTCAACGCAGATTCTTGCACAAGAGTATTGGTCTTTCTTTTCTTCCCTGTCAATATATTTACCAAGCTTGTTTCCAATGGCTTCAAGGGATTATGAACTCCAGCAATGCAAGGGTAAATGGGGAAGTCTTACCCATACAGGGATTGCCGATGGAACATCTTGAGTAGGGTCAAAGTCTGGACTCCATTTGTTTAGATAAAGCCTCTTAGGGCCCATAAAGTATGGACCATTTCGAAAGATGAGATCTCGATCCTCTACAATGTCAAAAACAAATACGTAATACCCTCTTCTTACAAAGTGACTTCTAATCCCTTCAGATACTAAGGGTCTCCAGTTTCTCTGCACCCATCCATCAATAACCTTTGGAGATGGCCAGAGCCCTGTGAATTGCTCAATAAGACCACGCTCAACAAGGCTGAGAGTCGATCGGCAGGTCCATTATGTAGGAAGCTCAACTAAAGGAATGTCGACTTTCTTAACAAATTTCTACAAAGCCCCCCCCTCCTCTTCCCACAGGAAGCAATCAATCTCTTGAATGCATCAAGATTCAGGGGAAGAGGCAGAGGAGGATCCCTCCCGGATTCCATGAGGCACCAGGCTAGAAGGCCAAACTCCAGAAAAAGCTAACCAGAATAGAGTCAAACACCTTTGACCATGACCTGAAATAATAGCAAACTTAACAAGATTCCAAAGAAAGAAGCATTAGAGCCCTGCACACTAGAGACGGGGAGCCTGAAACACCAACTAAGAATCTCAGCCATAGATGGCACAAGCACCCTTCAAAATCTCAAGAAACAAGAGTCTGAATAGAGCTTAGAGACATCTTGGATTAGAGATCAATCCTCTTCAAGAAAAGACAACTTAACTGAAGATGAAGGGATGCAATTGCTTGGGAAAGCATCGAAGAATGCCACCTCCAATTAACAATGACCCGATCTAGCAGAAGGCTGCACCAAATCGACCACAACACGCTAGGGATCGTAGACCACACTCACCGAGACCGAAAACAAAATCCCCTCCTCCAAGCTACAAACACAGCTCCAAGATCCAGAATTGGAAGTTTCCTAGCCGCAAACAAGCACAGGAAAACACAGAGCTCGAGATGATCAATCCAGAGGCGAAGCAACCTGCAATTTTTTTTAAAATCTTGAAGCAATTTTTTTTTCAAACTCAGCGTTTAACATTTATACACTTTTAAATAAGTATAGTTCCTTAAAATTATCCCAAATCTATATATAAACTTGTGTTTAAAAAAATACCAAAAATTAAAAATGAAAAAAAAAACCACAAACTAGTAAAAATACACATTAAATGAGAGAGGAATTTTACTTCATTAACTTTAGAGCCACCACATCCCCACCTCCTATGTCATGTCAAAGTTCTTGAACTTAAGCATACTTTTTCTCTATTAACACGGAGCATTATTTCCACTTTAGAAGAAAAGCTTATAATAAAAGCAATCCTAAATAATCCTAGATGGGCATTGGACGTTACAACTAATGAATAAAGCAACAATACAAGAAGCATACCGAGGGTTATTTCCACTATAGGAAAAAGCTTGGAATAAAAGCAATCCTAAATAATCCTATTTTTTTCGGTAGAAAAAAGCTTGTCCTTGATATTCATAAAGAATCAAAGGGCATCTGAGGTGCCTACCCAAAAAGTGGGTTACATGCATATAATTGATCGGAGGGATGATAGCTATAGCAACATCCTACATGAGTCCCAAACACATCAGAGCAGAGGGGAGCAAGTACATTTTATGCATAACTATACCCATCAGAAATAAGAATGTCCCACATAGCCATGTCTACCGAGAATCCAAAGAGAGTAGTACAGCAGTCTAAAAGAAGCCGCTCCATAACAATCTCCTTGGTGCGTAAAAGGTGGAGAACATGCTCCAGCACCAGGCTCAAAAGAAGTTGTGACAATCCTGTGTGGTCAAATGACCATCAATGAATTCCGAGTAAAATCCCAAACTCGGAGCCAATGTAAGAGCTTTTTTAGATAGTCAGTCTGCCAACTGATTGTGTTCCCAATAGACATGGAAAAAAGATAACTCTAGGAAGCATGAGTATTTCTTCCTAATATCCCTACACCAATGGAGGTGCTCAGGTGTGAGGGAAGTGGTACCCTTAGCCCAATTAATGATGACAGATGAGTCACCAAAGATCTTGAGCTTGGGTAACCCCATCATTTGGGAAGTATGCAAAAGGGCCCAGAGCCCCAGTAATTCAGCTCTGGTATTGGTGCTAAGGCTCGCCCCCAATGCAAACTCGAAGGAATGGGACTCATTCAAGTGCAGACAGAAGCCCACCCCCCAGTATTTTTTGTTGATGCACCATTAAAAAATCCACAGGGGTATACAAGATCAGGGCCAGGACCCTTTGGTCTTGGCTTTTTAACATTTGTGACAAGAGGGCAGAGCAACTGAAAAGAGTATGCAATCTGGTGGAGTATGCTAATGACAGGAACAATTTTTCCTTCAAAGATGGACAGATTCCTTGCTTTCCATACAACCCACATAGCTAGAAATGGGAGAAAGCAAAACCCAGATTGCATGGAGTAATTTATAGTCCACATTTCCAGGAAAGTACTAAGACCATTAGACAAGAAAGTGCGAGATAAATGGTGCGGCTCCAACAGACAGGAGATAATATTTTTCCAAATAGAGCAATGATAGAAAATATGCTCAACACTATCAACATCCGATCTGCACAGTGCACATATACCAGGCCCCATCCAGCCCCGCTTCTGAAGGTTGTCCCAAGTGAGTAGACTGTTCTTAAGTACCAAGCATGAGAAGCAACAAACTTTCCTAGGGAGATTGTTATTCCACACAAGGGACAGGAGCCTACTACCAGACGGAGGTGAAGAAGTGTTTATGATACATTCATAAATCAACTTAGCAAATACAGTGCCATCAAACTTTTTATAGGACCATGTCAGTGCATCCAAATCATCTATCAGGTGCATACCACATAATTCCAGGTTCCAATATAGGTATCCCATGGAACTTTCCATTCACCACCGACACCAAGATCCTCAGTTGAGTACCAGTAACTGTGTGCATCCGGGAGGAGATTTCGAGCTTGTGCTAGTGTCACGATATCCAAATCCTCAAGGTACTCCCTTAATCCAGGTGGAATCATGAGAGAGTTTGATACCCTAACAATCATATCAATGCCGATAAGTACATTCCTCCCATTACCCACCTGCCAAGTCAGGTTCCTACCAAGCCACGAGAGTGTAAGCAGGAACCTCTTCCATATTGCAGAAACCCCACGAGATTGGAAGTTCTTACCCCTGAGCCACATCTCAACGGAATTCTTCTTCAAGTATTTATCGATGATAACACGATGCCAAAGACCATCATTCTGGAGTACCGTCCACAGGTTCTTTAATCTAAGAGCAATACTGAACCAATGCAATTGCTTAATGTCCCAACCACCGTATTCTTTAGGCCATGAGAGGTGTTCCCATTTGGACAAGTGAAATCTGTGCTTGCTATCCGAAGAACCTCAAAGGAAAGCAAAATTCATACTTCTGAGCTTATTTAATACAGATACAAGTATGGGAGCCAAGCCCATCCAATAAACAGGAATACTTGTCAACACAACTTGTACAAGTGTCAAGCAACCACCAATAGATAGAAACTTATGAGCCCAGTGTGAGATCTAGAGTTCGAATTTTTGAATCAACCAATGCTAGTCTCATACCCTATATCCCAAGGGCTTGAGAAAATAGCCCAGGTACATAAAGCCTACCGAGATAGTGTCCATTTTATAGGGCAGAACTTTGGAAATATCAGTGCAAATATCAACCTCCACGTTATAATAAAGAAAACTAGATTTGTCAACACTGATACACATCCCAGATGCTTTACATAATCTACTCAGAATGACCTCGAAAGCCATCCATTCAGATAAGGTACCCGAGCCCATAAGGATCACATCATCAACAAAAAGGAGATGAGTTAGAACAAAGGTAGAGGAGATCTTGATACCTTTGATGAGTCCATTATCCCTAGCATCTACAATCAGTAGACTGAGTCCTTCTATCACCAGAATAAAGAGCAGGGGCAAAAGGGGGCAGCCCTGCCTGATACCAGAATAATCCTATTTGGGCATTGGATGTTACAATTGACGAATAAAGCAAAGTTGAATTAATGTAATGTAATGTTTCATATTTTGATTAGATAGTTAAACAACATTAAGATTTCTTATATTTTATTTATTTTGTTTATTATTTATTGGATTCAATTTATTTGAGAAAACTATATGTATGGATTTATGAATTTATTTATATGCAACAATTTTATTTTGACATTTTGTTTATCTTATTAATGATGATAATTGTATGATTTTCGTTTATCTTATTAATGATGATAGTTATATGATTTGCTTCCAATATACAAAATTTAATAGAATGATAGATACATGGATACCAACGCACATTATGATTAAATGGAAAAGGACACCATACACATGGTGGTTAGATTAGCTTGTTTATATTTACTAATAGTTAATAAATTAGTAATTACTTGGAAATAGTGAGAATATGCATGATCTTATGTTTTGGACGAGATCAACCCACATGCTAGAGAGACTAAGTGATATCCAAGAACTTGTGATACTAAAGTTGCCCTGAAGCCCTGGACATCAACAAAGGAAGGGTAAGTTATGATGCATTAATTTGTGAATTTATTTATTGGTTCAATACATTGCTATTATAAGTGGGTTAGTGTTGGTTTATGTAAGAAACTAGGTTACCTAAGCTAATCATTCAATGAAACAACTCTAAGCACAACAATATCAACATGGTATGATTACTGATAGGGCATCACCTTGGTTCTATTAGGAAACCAGAGTTATTTCCCACTATTCATCCTCTGAAACTTGGAGTCATGGGAAGGTTGTGTTAAGTCACGCTCTCTAATTTGTGTGATGATGACTGTGGTTGCATATTGGGGAAATTAGGTTGATTTAGTCGATGCTTTTGCTTTCATGTTATATCTGGGGTCATGTAAATATAGTTGACGCTCTAGGATATTCCAATAGAGGAGTGGTAGGAAGTAAAAGAATGATGTCACTTTAGGATATGAAAGAATGATGATTTAGAATAATAAGGATATGGTTGGGATTTTAGATGTCACTTTTGTTGTACTTGGATCCTTTCACTTGTAAATCATTATTAAATTCATTAAGATAAACCTAAGTATAATGTTTGATTAGTGCTTGTGTATTGTGACTTAGTTAATAAGATTACATAGTGTTGTGATTATTGAATTATTGTCTTGCACATGATTATTGTTGCCTTGTCATTCAACAACTATACATTAGATGCAATGATGGTTACTTATAGTATATGCACAAGCTATGTGTACATTGACCACACATACATACCTTACACGTGCACATTAGTATTAGTCAATATTTATTCGTTATTAAATTATTATTACCAATATGGTTGATGGTTGTAATAATGATTGAATTATAATATTCTAATCATTAATAACATTTCATGTTGGTTTATTTACATTGCCATAGTATTAATTACATCTCATTTGTATTGTATTAATTACATCATATTTCCTTGCATTTCATTTAATTATCATTATTTCTTAATTGCATGTCATTTATAAATTGATTCATTTAATGTATATCAAACATACATTGACGTGAATGATATTTGACTTGCTCAAGAATAATTATGATATGAAATATTTGATTATTTCATTTGGATTTATGAGTTATGGATCAAATTAATGTGAGAGTTTGCCTTGTTGAGTGGGTTGTTAGACCATTAAGAGAGTAGGTAAGATATTATTATATGATTTTGGAACTTTCTAGGGCCCTTCTTGAGAAAAGATAAAGGCGATGTAAAGAGGAGGTTAAAAGAGGATTTTGGGAGATGATACATGGGTTGGTTGTTGACACTGGAAAGAGGAGTTGAGGAAAGAAACAATTTGTGAGCGTTGGAAAATGAATCCTAGAGGTTGTTAGCAACTGCTGTTTTTGTTATTGGAGTTGCTAGCACATAAGGCTAGGAAACCCCATAGGTCCCCTAAAGCTAGCAATTTGGTTGCTAGTTGGTTGGGAGGATTAAAACTTGTTTGTGTAACATGACTAAGAATTGGACAACTACCATTATAGACCCATCTAATTCCGATTCTACAAAGCACTGAGAAGGCACATTTCTATAGCCTAGGGGTGGGAGGGGGTCGGTGGGGGAGAAGTGTCCATTTGTCCCATAAAAAAAAAGAAAAAAGAAAATAGAAAAAAAAGAATGCATGCATCATAGTGGAGCCTAGATGGGGAAAAGTGTTTGTTTGTCCCATTAAAAAAAGAATGCAGGCATCATAGTGGAGCCTAGATGGGGAAAAGTGTTTGTCTGTCCCATTAAAAAAAAGAATGCATGCATTAGTGAGTGTGTTGTAGCATAGTGGTGAAAGAGATGTGTGTTGTAGTTTGGTGGTGAAAGTTTTGCAGATTTGATCCCTCTCATCGTTTTGTAGAACCAGAATTAGATGGCTCTACACTACAAATTTTATAGTTTGATTCATTTAATGTATATCAAACATACATTGACGTGAGATATATTTGACTTGTTCAAGAATAATTATGATAGGATATCTTTTATTATTTCATTTGGATTTATGAGTTATGGATCGAATTAATGTGAGAGTTTTCCATGTTGAGTGGGTTGCTAGACCATTAGGAGGGTAGGTAAGATATTATTATATGATTGTGGAACTTTCCAAGGCTCTTCTCGAGAAGGGAGGAAGGCAGTGGAAAGAGGAGGTTAAAAGAGGATTTTTGGGAGATGATACATGGGTTGGTTATTAACACTTGGAAGAGGAATTGAGGAAAGAAACAATTTGTGAGCACTGGAAAATGAATCCTAGAGGTTGTTAGTGACTATTGTTGTTGTTATTGGAGTTGCCAACACATAAGGCTAGGAAACCCCATAAGTTCCCTATAACTAGCAATTTGGCTACTAGTTGGTGGGGGGGATTAATCATAGTTTGTGTAACATGACTAAACATTGTACTAGTATAGACCCATACACGACCCATATAATTCTAGTTCTACAAAGCGTCGAGAGGGATAAAATCTGCAAACCTTTTATCACTAAAGTACAACACACATGCCTCTTACCACTATGCTACAACACACTCATTAATGCACAAATTTTTATTTTTATTTTTATGGGACAGATATACACTTTTCCCCATCTGGGCTCCACTATGATGCATATATATAAATATACTATAATTCAAACAATTACCTAAGGTAATATATTATGATTTCTCTTAAAATTGTATTTAACAGATGTAAGGATATTTTGTAAAATTGCATTTAACTAATATGATGATATGCTATGAAATTTACAAATTACTAGAAATTGTTGTGAAAATTATACCTCTTATGCAAATATTAGAAAATCATATACATGAATTTTTATATGCAAAAATATACATTAAGATTATATACATTAATACATTTTTATTGCACCTAAGAGTAGGTAGGTGCTCTCCACCCAGTATGGGGAAAGATGTTGTCACATAACATAACTTTATGTTACATTACAAAAAGTAAAAAGTAATTAAGAAAAGTATGTCAACTCATACAATATACAAAATTAAAACCAAATGAAAAGTAGTTAAACAAATCCATTTTAAAGAAGACTTTACCACATCAAAGGGATCAAAATTCTTGACGTGTAATTTTTTTTGAACAAGTAAAAAAAATTTACACCTCAAGAAATTGGATCCCTCTTGGTGCTTGGTAGATCTCGGTTTAAGATTGATCTATGTTGTTATTAGTGTTAGCCTTCTAACATCCACATTAAGATGAGTGTACATGTAATCAAGGTTAATGAAAAGGCTACAACAAAAATTTGAAAATATACAACACAATACCAAATAACAATGCAATAATTTCAAGAGCACGCTCTTTACTATATAGAAGTGTTTGAGTCCTCTAAGCTTATTAATGGTAGTTAGCTTAAGTCCAACTTGATTGCATCATTATTTCCATATTTTATGAATCCACTTAGAAGGCATTTAGCACATAAAACATCAACCTCACTCTCTACACTAAAATTAGCTACCACTCATTCTATTCCTAAAATAAGAAACATGAATAAACACATCCATTGATAAAGGTAGAAAGAGTGAGCTTTACCCAACTCAATATAAAAACAAAAAGTGTACCTAATAAACTAAAACAATGTTCGCACCAAACTACTCATCTACTCATCTGTTGGAGAAAATTGTCAACTAAAATTAGCTACCACTTATTCTATTCCTAAAATAAGAAACATGAATAAACACATCCATTGATAAAGGTAGAAAGAGTGGGCTTTTATTGACCCAACTCAATACAAAAACAAAAGTGTACCGAATAAACTAAATAATGTTCCCACCAAACTACTCATATGTTGGAGTGACATACCACTGACACCTATTAGGAGAGTGCTACTACCAAAATTGCTGACAATTCATCTCATAGAGTATTGTATTGGAAGAAGAAACATGTATACAAATTAACCACTTATTTTTTTTCATAATTATGTGTATATAGTGGACTTAGATAGTAACTTCAGTGATTGTTGATAGCTTTTGTATTACTTTTTACCGAAGCTCATTTTTTATGTTCTTTGATTCACTTTGAATAACAAAGTCAAGATTTTTTCGTCTGAAAAAATTAACCACCTATCTACTCACTTGTTCGGAAAAACTGTAACTAATTTGCTCATCAAATTAAAAACAACGAGAAGACAAATATTTTAAGGTGGAGATATATTTACTAGATGCTTAAACACAATTCAATCATGGTCTCACATGTCTTTACCATGGTTTCCGGTTATAATTTTTATCTCATCTTGTATTTTTTATTTGTTTTTGTTTTCTAAGATTTTTGTACTTCAAAGTTAAAAAAGAAAACGAATGAGATAGTTCTCACCCTTTCTTTACCCTGTCGTTTTGAAAGCCACAAATTACGCTTGGACAATATAGTGTATTGACCAAATATTAAATCACAAATTACACTTGGACAATATAGTGTATTGACCAAATATTAAATGTGATATCTTTAATTCTTACCAAATCTTTACACATGTTTCTAGTTATTATTTTTATGTGTAGTGTATTCATGTCGCAGTTTCGAAATCTGAGGCCCAGGTTACATCCTTGGCTACTCTCATGTTTGCTAATTTTCAACTGTATTTCTGGTTCTAATGGCGTACAGTAGATGATAAACGGCTGGAAAGCTATGGCTCTCTGTATGTCTATGGCTTCCTCTGCAACTTTGAATTTGAAGAACCCCAATTTCCTCAGACTTCGCAATTCCAGCAAAACATGCTACCGAATGGCGAGCAAAAGGTTCACGGTTCGATTCTCAACGGAGACGCAGGAGAAGGAAACGAAGAAAAGCGAGGATGAAATGGCCGAGAAACGTTCGCTCGCGGTCGCGACCGGAGAGTTCTTTCTCGGCATCGCTGCCCGGTTTTTAAAATATCGAAACGCACGGGACGACGCACGAAGAGCCCTTGACGATGCTTGGATAGGTAGGCTTTCGAGGGTCTTCTCTCCGAAAAATGACAAGGAAGATGAAGACATAGCTTCGGTTACCAAGGACGAAATCGATCCTTCAATATTATGGCAACAGAGGAGAAAGGACGTGGAGGCCGAGAGAGAAAGGCGTACTATCACAAGCCCGGGTTTCAGCTTCTCTGCAGCCGGCTTGTTGTTCCCTTATCATCTTGGCGTTGCAGAGTGTCTTATCGAGAGAGGTTATATTAAGGTAAGGCGTTTTTCTTTCTATATTTTCCCGCAATTACTGTTTTTATACTAGCTGCTTAGGGTTGACTGTGTCAAGTGTGCCTTTCCATTCTCAAGGGGAGTATAACCATGAAACTCTCATGAATCACCCAAATTTTACACCTGAACCCAACCTCATGAAACGGCCAAATTGCATGGCGAGATAGCCCACAATTGGCGGAGCGTGTGGATTTGAATGTTGGCAGGGTTATGAACCCCGCTTTACCGTGCAACGTTCAAGAAAACAATGTGTATTTTATCTCATAGCACCCACAATTTTGAAGTCTTCGAAACCGCCACTTTAAAAATCATGTTGCCTTTATGGTTTTTTTAAAGTTTATTCAAATTTCGGAGTTAAAATAATCGACTTNCCCCACAATTTTGAAGTCTTCGAAACCGCCACTTTAAAAATCATGTTGCCTTTATGGTTTTTTTAAAGTTTATTCAAATTTCGGAGTTAAAATAATCGACTTTAAAGATTAGATTGCAAGGTCAGGTTTTCAAATGATTCTGTCTTTTTAGCGTTATTTATTTACATCGGAAAGCAAAACTCATTTATTTGTATGAGGTATTTGGACCTTGCCAACGTATGAAACACCTCATTTTACTATGCAATGACGGATGGAAGTAGTGTGTAGTTTGCCTTGTTATACATTTAATTCCAATGTCTTTTAAATTGCGAGACTAAAGATCATTCTGATTTAATAGATTTCTTTTATTTACTCACATTTCGAAGTTAAAATAATTGACCTTAAAGCTCGCAATGCAAATTCACGTTCTGTTTCTTCTTTTATTTATTTAGTTTCTAAAGAGAAAATAATTATTTATTTAGATTCATAAATTTTCCGATCAAAGTCCAAAATATTTCTTCACCTGGAATTGAATATCTCAAGTGTCTTAGTTTTAAAAATAATTTTTTTGGTTCAAATATGAAGTCATGATAAGTTCAAAGCTGCCCACAAGCTCTGCTATAAGTCTGCTTAATTGGTTCTGTTAAAGTATTGCTAGGTTTCGTTCAGAGTTTGAATGGTCTCGGTCCCTATTGCTGTTCTTGCTATCAGTATAACTCATCCTACCAGTAATATGAATTATATTTTTGTAGAAAAGTTCAAGATAAGTTAAAAATTGAACGAGAGCATAAAGTTGAAGTTGGGATTCTTTATTTTCATGAAACAAATATTAAACTGAAAAACGAGATTGAGCTCATTGAAGCAAATTTTTTCCTTTCTATTCCCAGGAGAACACACCATTGGCTGGTTCATCTGCTGGTGCTATTGTATGTGCCGTGATTGCATCTGGAGAAAGCATGAAAGAAGCTCTCAGGGCAACCAAACTGCTCGCGGAGGATTGCAGATCAAATGGGACTGCCTTTAGACTTGGGGTAATTATTTTAATTTTCGTTGAATTTTACAAAGTCTGGTCACTTTAATGGATTATACCACAGATATTTTATGATAGGTGCTAATGCTGATATACTTAAATTTCATCTGATTTTTAAATTCTTCCATGCAATTGTAGTCTTTGCGGTGCCTTCTCAATCACTAACTTGTCAAAAATCAAATTGGCATGTCTCTCCTTAAGGATTTCATTCCACCGTAATATGGCAACCTACATTTTCCTCAAATTAAATAAAAGGACAAAAATAGTGAGAGTGTGTGTAATAAATTTATATTGGCAGCAAAAATTGGTTTTGGGGTTCAAATCCCCTGATTGATGTGATAGTATTTTCCTTCACCTCTGGTACTAACATTTGCTTAGATGTGCATTATGAGTCCCCTTCTTTTTGATTGTTATCTTTGTGATGCCTTTTTAAATGTAATATTTCTAAAAATCAAAAGAGCATATTCTTTGTCGAGAATATGACTATCTATCTATGAATATTTCTGCAGTGGAGTCAATTTCACCTTCTTCATCAATATAGCGAGGATTCTGACACGCTAGGTTAGATGGTTCTAGAGTTTGTCTTGTACATGAACTTTTGATTCAGTTGTTAGTTCAACAGTTTAGCTTAAAGACAATTGCAATGACTCCAACCCCTACCCCACCCCCCAAAAAGAAAAAGATTGGAAAGTATGAATCGGCTATAGATGCATGCACCTTATTAATGATAGAGAACTCAATTAGCTGTGTAACTTGTAGGATTTTTCTCTTTAAACTCAAAGCAAGGCATTATAGAGAAGCTTTGGGGGTTTTGCATCTCATGTTTCATTTGTTCTCTTCTTATTTGCAGGCAGTTCTTAGGGGTGTCCTTGAAAAGTTTCTTCCAGATGATGTGCACATCAAAGCAAGTGGCAGAATTAGAGGTCAATCTAAAATCCTCTCATATCATGTAACCATAAATTTTTAGCATACAAGAGATGCTAATTCCATTGTACAAACACACACACACACTCAAGATAGCTTCGTGAAGAAATCCTTTTTTATTCCATTTATCTCCACTTAATACCATAAACCCTTTCACAGTTTGCTGTACTATGCCAGTGCTTACGCCCCATTGCCTAGTTGGCAGTCCCAACGTTACTTTTATGTCTCTCGAGACACTTGCATTGTTATTTCGTTATCAACAACCATTACAAACACAATTCTTCCCCCTTGCCCCCTAGCTCCAGCTTCATCTCCGAGACCCCCCAGACCCCATCCCTCTTGTCCTTCAACCCCACCTCCACAGCCACATAACCCACTGCCCCATCTTCTCCCTACCCTTGTTGGGTAAGTTTCAGTGCATGTCAATGCCACACAAAATCGACATAAATGTCCACACAACAATAGCTAGGTATGCAAGTTTTCAATAAACAACGAACATGGAAAAGGCATTGATGCTGCTATATTGTCCAATGGACAAGGATGTGGAACTCGCTCCTCTTCAACGACTGTCTTAGTCTAGGCAGTTCATCTCAAGACCATCTTGACTAGATGGAGAAATTGGAGTTGAAGAATGTCTTACTTCTATCATCAACCCATGACCTCATAGACATAATTGTGGAAGGTGAATTTGAAAACCACAATCTCAAGCTGTTGGTTACAGAGATGAAGATTTAGGAAAAACATCCACCTCTAAAAATCGCTTGAGACACCTCCTTACTACAATTCAAAATCTTTGACCGAAAACCTTGCATGAAGAAATGATATAGTCTTGGTTTCAGGTGGTTTGAGGGAAGGAGAGGTTTTCCTCACTTGTCTATGTGGAAGAAGTAGTCTAGGAAAAAATCGCAGAGGTGCATCTCAGAAGAAACAAGGAGCTCAAGCTCAAGGTGTGGGGCTTACTACCCTTCAATCCCTTAGGATCCCATGATAGCAATTTGTTCCTCCACGATACCTCTGATGTGTAGAATCTTAGCCTTGAGCACACTTTCTCAAAGCTATATGCTAGAGTTTTGCATCTATGGCTTTTAAATGAGTTGGAGAGTGGACAAATTAGGGCTGGAGGATAGGTTGGCTTTTGTCCAAAGTACCAAACAACTGATCATATCTTTACCCTTAAGGACATGATACAAAAGGCTAATCATCACTTGTCAGAAGTCTTTAGCTACTTTTGTGGATTTTTGGAAAGCGTTTGACATGGTATTGAGAGATGCTTTGGGACATTGGAATCTCAAAGACCCTCCTAGTTGTGACCATGAAACTTGACAAGTAAGTTCTTGTTCATCTCTGTACGATGCATGAACTTTCTGACTTCATCAAGAGTACCATTAGGGTTAGGTAGGGGTGTTCCCCTCTTGTTGACCTTCTTCAGGATCTACATTGATGAAATGGAATCCTTCCTCCGTGAGCACATTTAAGATCATGATGGTCGCCTCCTACATCATGTGTTTATCTCTCTTCTCCTCTTCCTAGATGTCTTGATTATATTGGCCTCCTACCCTAAGTGCCTACATAGTTAGATTGATGCATTTTATCCAACTTTTGTGACCTTTGGAGTTGACGGTCAACTAGCTAAAACTGATGTTATAACGTTCAACACGTTCATGGATGCTATCTCTATCTTACATTTCTACTTTTTTGGGAAAGAGATCAAGAAGACAACTTACACCTATTCGGGGTTCTAGTTTGGAGGACCTTGTTTCAGAATCCATAAGGCTATCAAGCCTCGACTCAACAAGAGATACGACTCCCTTGCCACAAGGCTATCCAACCCCAACTCAACAAGAGATACGACTTTCTTTCCCTTCCCAAGCATTAGTGTTTACAAAGATAGTTCCAAGACATCTTTCCCAAGTTGCATCTCTTGGATATAATCACAGATCTACGGTCCTTAATGGTTGAGAGATTTGGGGACCAAGTTTGTTGCATATACATTGCACTAAGGTCGAGA
This sequence comes from Pseudotsuga menziesii, assembly GCA_001517045.1. Lineage (NCBI taxonomy): Eukaryota > Viridiplantae > Streptophyta > Pinopsida > Pinales > Pinaceae > Pseudotsuga > Pseudotsuga menziesii. The sequence goes on from LPNX010163743.1 coordinate 1,500,475, forward strand.
TATTCTATACCCATTTTCTCAAAAGCCATCCTTCTATGCAAGCGCATTGCCCCCCAACTCATTGTTTGGGTGGTGTTTGGGGCCCATCCTTATCGCCTTGAGGTCATCTTCTGGTTGGTTTATTTCCTACATAGAGTTTTGTTATCACAATTCCTATAGCTACCCGAATTGAAATCCTATCCAGGATGGCAGAGAGGCGAAGTAGCTAAGGTTGCGACCTGCAAGGATCCTGTTAAAGTTAGTGCATCTGTGAGACCCATTCTCAGAGAGGATGGTACCCTAATCAGTTAACTAAGGCAGAGTAAGGCCCTAGAAAGTACCCTAGAGCCCCCATTAGTCTCCCAGGGTTTTTGGTCTGGGACCAAGTAGGTTGATGCCATGGCAAAGTCCTTAACATGTGGTTAGGGACCCTATATGTCTCTAGGGTATTCTACTATTCTGGTCTGGGACCAGACAGTTTCCTAGACACGAGGTCCAAGCTAATTCTGCAGGATGAGACATAGACTTCCTGGTCTGGGACCAAGCAGTGCCTGCAGGATCACCCCTGGTCAGTTAACCAGGTGAATCTTGGTCAAGTTGACCAAGATGACGATGTGTGATGTCCTCTCTCCTAAACAGTTATTGCTAGGTTGTTTCTCAAGGGATTGGCCACCCCTTGATGATGTCCCTAGCACCTAACACTTAGGAGCAGTATTGAGGACCAAAGGATCGCACCATCCAGTTTGGATCTTCCCCATATACAGCGATGATAAAATATATGAAACAATGTACCTTGAGAGAGAGAAAAGATTAAAGTCCTTGGTCTTGTTGGTCCTATAGGTAAAAGGAGTTGTTTATCCACCTTGATCTTGTGGGTATGTAGGTTGTCTTATTGTGACCCCCTTTGGTTGACTCATGGTCCTTTATCTTACTTGGTCCTAGCACTCTTATTGTGTGTACCTTTGTTATGATGACTCTTACCTTATGGGTTTTATTTTTGACTATTGGTACACTATCCTAAGTTCTTTTACTTTATGGTTTTATTATAAAACCATTGGACCATTTTTATTATTACACCATTGGACCACTTTATTTTTTGGTTTTATTTTATGACACCCTTAGGACCTTTGGTACCTATCCTAAGTCAACCTATTTGTATTTTATGTTGTATTGTTTAACACCCCTAACCCATATAAAAAAACAAAGGCTATCCTTCAATAATATTATGCAAGAAGTCGTATTGTATTTTACCTGTGGTTGACTGATTCTAATCGTGACCCTTCCTGCTCAGCGTGACATGTCGCCTGTTGTTTATTGTGACTGTTTGACCTTTGCTAGCATGACTGTTCTCCACCCTAGTGTGGCCGGGTTCTCTCCCTCTGCGTGATTGTGACTTCCTCTGTTGCTCCACGAGTTTTCTTCTGCTGCTCCACGTGACTGCCCTCCGCTAAGCGTGAACCCTCTGCCCACTGCTCTTAGTATGACCGTGTCTTAGCATGGTCGTGTCTCAAAACCCACGTGATTGTTCACTCTTCTCTTGCGTGACTGTGCGAGCGCTAGCAGTGTGACTGTATCTTCTCCCTTAGCTCTAGCAGTGTGACTATATCTTCTTCCTTCAGCGCGACGGTATCTTGCTGCACAACGTGAATATCACTGTATCTTCTCTCTTCAGCGTGTAGGTATATGACTATATCTTCTCCTTTCAGCGTGACAGTATCTTGCTGCACATCGTGAATATATTCCTGCTAGCGTGACTGGTTCTTCTAGTCAGTGTGACTGTGTGTCACTGCTCCTTTGCTCCACGTGACTGTATGTCATTGCTCATTGTGACTGTATCCCTGTTAGCGTGATTGTGTGTCTCTTACCCAGCGTGATTGTGTGTCTCTTGTCAGTTAGACTGTACTGGGTATGGCTGTGCTGCTAAATTGATTGAAGTTTCTCATTGTGTTGATTAAAGATCTGAGGTTTGTTTCCATACTGATTTAACCCTCTTAAGCTTTCTTTCAAGGTACGTCATTTGTTCACCCAGTTGATTTGTTCCTTCAGTGACAAGATCAAAACTTAAAAGTATCTGAATATAAAGTTGATTCAAAATAATTGGTACGATTATTTCTTGCTGTACATTATTTTTATTATTTTGTTACTATACATGGCATTTGGTGAATCATCTCAAGGACCAAGTTTAACGTAGTGACCAATGGAGTGTTAAAGTTGAAAGAGATGAAAATTATGTTTGTTTTATTGCAGTTTAAATTTATTAGAGCAATACTATTCTGAATCTGGTTTCATAATTATGTTTATGCATATTTCTTATGTTAAACCTAACCTAATCCTAAAAATTTAACATGGTATCAGAGCTTAGGCTGTAGCAAATTCTGTCTTGCAGCTAACAAAAACTACATAGATCCTAAGGTAAGGTTTATACCTTACTCAACTTGATTATAGGTCAAACTCTTCAAGTTGACAAGTAGGGTTTGAAGATGAATACTCCTTTAGTCAAATCAAAAGATAGGCTTGAGGGAGCCTCAAATTTCAATGCATGGAAGGCTAAGGTTCTAAATATCCTAGAAGAGAGTGATCTAGATGACTTGGTTACTAGAGTTGTTGAAGAGCCCACTATAGCTCGAGGAAGAGCAACATTCAAGAAGAAGCAAGCCAAGGCTAAGAGAGTTATCTTTAACTCAGTCAAAGACAACTTGATGCCCATAATAGCTCCCATAAGGACAACTAAAGAATACTTCGATGCTCTAGCTAACCTCTATGAAAAGAAATCCCCCAATCAGAGAAGGGCTTTGAGAAGCAACTTTGTTCACTAAAGACGGAGGAAGGATGAAACGGTTGCTACCTTCTTCTCCAAGATCTCTCAAATAAGAGATCAACTGATGGCCATTGGAGATAAAGTAGAAGATGATGATCTTGTGCAGACAATATTCGATGGTCTTCCTGCATCTTGGGAGACATTCTTGGCCTCAGTAAATGGAAGAGAGGTTCAACCAAACTTCGAAAGGTTGTGGCATGATTGTCTAGAAGAAGAAGGAAGGATCCAAAGTCGATCCGGGCCTCCACTTGAAAAGGACCATGCACTAGCTGCCAAAGCAATGAAAAGGAAGAATATTCCCCAGCACAAGGATAATGGTAAGGAACCAGAAGGTAAGTACTTTCATAAATCTAGGGTTAGATGTTATAACTGTGGTAATATTGGTCATTATGCAAGGGGTCGTAAGAAACCACTTAACAATAATTGGCATATGAAGAAACATCATGTCTTCTCTGCTACAGAAAAGGAACAACCTCAACCAAAGAAGTCAAGGGGCGACACCAAGGACCTAGATCAAGAAAAGGAATATTTCTTGGCTTCAACACTCACTAGTACCATCCCCAATCTATCAGATTCCGGGTGGATAGATAGTGGAGCCACCATACATATGACTGGATTCAAGAAGGCCCTTGCAGTCTTTGAGGCCAAGAAGTTCCATAAGAAAGTGGAACTTGGAAATGGAAGTACCTATGACATTAGAGGAGTTGGTTCAACTTCCTTACAACTTGATTCAGGTAAGTTGATTAATATTGGGGAAATTTTATATGTTTTGAGTCTAAAGAAGAATATTATTTCAGTGACAATTTTAGAAGACAAGGGGTTCTTTGTAACCTTCTCAAAAGGAAAGGATTTGATATGGCCTAAAGGTAGAAGTATAAGTTCGACCATTGTGATTGGAGTACGTGAAGGTGACCTCTATAAGGTCTCAGGACATGCTGTTAAATCTCTATACCCCAGTCAAGATCAATGTTATCGGAACCGGACCAGTGATCGAATTGGCGAAGCCCAAAATGTGAACTAGACCAGAACCGGGTAAAAAACCGATTGACTAAAAAATACATAAAATATACATATTTTGTAAAAAAACATATATATTCATGTGCATACATATGAATCCAAACCATTAATACACAAATATGCAAAGTTTCTCATATATATAGCAAATATGGGTGCAAATATCCAAATTAGCACCTAGTGCAAAACATCTCTGAGGTTCTGAACCAAAATACATCAACAAAGAGGCTCTAAATGGCCCCTACAATCCCAAAATAAACCATAGTACTAATGAATAACAATAAAGTGATCATATGGCACTACCCTACTAGCTGCTACTACTAGAGTCTAGTGTCTAGTAGTTTACTACTCATCATCGTCCTCCTCATCGTCATCCTCATCCTCTTCCTCTTCAGCCTCTTCAGGAGTGGGATTCTGAGCCCCACTTGATTCCCCTGGCCCTGAAAGTGGAACCTCTGGAGGTGGGTCCAAATCCAACCAAGAAAGGTCTTCATTATCAAATACTGGTGCTCGAGTCTCCACAACCCACTTTGATGATGGATCAAAGTCATCCAAGGTTATGTTGCCTGATGTTGGTGTCTTGTTCAACAACTGGTTACGCCTCATACTAAGATTGTACTGGACATAGACCATATCATTCAACTGTTTGTGTTCCAAACGGTTTTGTTTCTTGGTGTGTATACGCTCAAATACACTCCAATTGCGTTCACATCCAGAAGCACTGCATGGATGGTTCAATATTTGAACTGCAAAATTTTTCAAATCAGTGCAGCTCCCACCAAACTGCCCCCACCAATAGGCTGCAATAAGAGTTGAATGCAAACAAGTTTCAACAAATGGCTTTGGAAATTTAACATATTCTTTACAATGGATAATATAATTTGAAAACTTTAAAAATTCTTACTTGGTGGATCCTTGGATCTGCCTTGTATGGCCATGCTCATGCCAAAGCTACCCATACTCTCATTGAATTGCAGTAGCTTACTGTGTATCTCATCTTGTATCTTGGCATCAGGAACCATGCGCTCAATGCATCTATACAATCCGTCTTTTACCTCCCCATCATCATTGGCTTCAAAGTCTTTTGTATAGTGGTACCTTCAAAAGTTCATTCAAAGTTCAAAAGACAAAAAAATATTCATCAATGAATTTGAAATTGTAACTTATAACTTTGAAAGTTTGAACTTTAAAGTTTGAAATTAAAAGAAAACTTATAACTTTGAATAGGAATTTTGAGATTTCTTACCTTGGGTTTAAGTAATAGCTAGCTGCATGCAAAGGACGATGGAGTTGTCTGTTCAATCTGTCATCAATGATATTCCAAATAGGAAAATACTTCTGCATTTTATCACCATATGCTTTCTTTATTGCTTCTTTGGCCTGATCCATGGCCTCATAAATAAAACCCATAGCGGGTTTTTCACCATCTACCATCCGTAACACTCTCACAAGAGGCTCACTGAATAAAACTATCTCTTCTGCCTTTTTCTAAAATATTTTTTCAAACACTTTGTCGGCAATATCTTTCCCTTCAGCCTTTTGACTCCATTGACATTCATTCCACTCATCGCAGGAAAACATCTTTCGCAAATTGGCTTTTTGATCAACAAGGGATTACAACGAAAGAAAGTTTGTTGCAAATCGTGTAATGGATGATCTAACAAGCTCTTTACCCCCAGTGTTCTTCCTCATAAGACTCAAAACCCATGAGTGGTTGTAGATGTACCTGGTTATTGATTTTGCCTGCTCCACACACTTCTTCACCCACTCAATTTTGCCAATATCCTCTAGCATGAGGTCCAAACAATGGGCTGCACATGGTGTCCACCAAATGGTGGGGTGTTTTTCCTCTAACATCCTTCCCGCTGCAACATAGTTTGAGGCATTGTCAGTGATGATCTGTACAACATTCTCGGGCCCCACCTCCATAACTAATCCATCCAAAAGATGAAATAATAATTGTGCATCCTTCACCTAATCATAGGCATCCACAAATTTAAGAAACATGGTTCCTTTTGGGCAAGCATTCAGGAAATTGATAATAGTGCGGGATTTTCCATCAGTCCATCCATCAGACATTATTGTGCACCCTGTTCTACTCCAGGACTGCTTGAACTCCTTCAGATATTCATCTATTCTTTGAACTTCATTTCGTAAAAGGGGTCCTCTGATATCATGAAAACTAGGGCCTTTGAAGCCTAGACCACATGAAGCTATAACATCTATCATAGGTTGATAATAAGAAGAATTATTTGCATTGAAGGTTATGTCTGCATCATACCACCATCTAGCTATGCATTCCCAAGCAACCTTCTTCTCCATCTTCTTCCATTTAGCATCAATGGTGGGCAGAGCACCAGGGGTAGTGTGGGGCACAAAGAAAGAGTCAAGCCCTCTACTGCTGGTTGGGGTACTACGTGGCCTCTTCGGGTTCAAATTGGATGCTCTACGTCGACCTCTCCCCCTAACAGGAAAACCGGAGGATTCTTCAAAACTAGTCAAATGACATTGAAGGGGTTTCATGATCACCACCCTCAGGATCATAGTCACTCTCATCCTCAAATGGCATTGAACTTCTCCCTATGTCTTCTTGAATCTTCTTTGTCTTGGCTTTTTCTTCTTGGTAGGCTTCAATACTACTTAGCATCTCTACTCTAAGATCATCAGAGACTTTCCTACAAGGTTCAACATTGCCTCTAGCACCGGCTAAGTGTTGTTTTAACCTATGGATACCTCCCCTAGCTATTTTCTTCCCACAATAATTGCATATTTTTTTCCCGCCATCATCCAATTGGCAATGATCCCATGCCGGATCCTTCCTCTCTTTTGGAGCCATGGCAAACAAAAGCTGTAAATAAAACCCTATAATTTATTAATAACTTATTAACTAAGAAAAACAAATTTAAAGTGAACAGTCTTGAGACTTGACATACCTTTGAGAAAGAAGAAGAAATGAAGGAAAGCTTGAGAGGAATTGTTGCTGCCAAGAGAAAAAGAACAAGCTGATCCGTGATAATATACTAATATAGTCCACAAATTCTGCACAAAAGCCTTCAATAACCTCCAAAACAGTCCACGTAAAAGCTCCAAATTTGCTGCAAAAAAAATGCTTGTAATCTCCTCCAAATCCTCTTTACAAAACACACTTGAATATGCCCAACAAGTTCTTGGAAACCACCAAAAAAACTCAGCTGAAAAAGACTCCAAAACTACCCAACAAACAGTGCTCTCAAGATTGCCAAACTATTAGCAATGAATAATGTGAGTAATGTAGGGGGTGGGGGGGTCTTTAAATGGCTCTTTAAATAGTTTTAGGATAGGCTTAGGGTTAGGTTAGAAGCATAGGTTAGGTTTTATTTTGTGTGTGTTTTTTTTTTAAATTTGAGTTCCGTGAGTCCCCAGTTCGTGGCCATTCGACAGAGTACGGATCGGCTGGTTCTGTACCTGGTTTGGAAAAAAATCCGGTTTGAGGAAATTTTTTTACTAACCGGACCGACCAACCCTATAAACCGGTCAGACCGACCGGTTTGGCCGGTTTCGGTCTGGTTCTAATAACATTGGTCAAGATTTAGAGATCAAGAGATCAAGAGGGAGCCAACTGTGCTCTTCAGCCCTCAACAAAGAGGGGTTGCAGAAAAAGGAAGTATAAATGTGATCTTCCATCAGTCCTTCAGTGGCTTAGAGATGGAAGCCTATAAGACTTCTCGCTTAGAGAAGCGGAGTGAGAAGGCCAAGCAACCTTCATTTGATCTCTTTAAGAAGACTATTGAAAAGCTTCAAGCTTGCTCCAATGAAAGCCATGTCATTGATTTAGTGTACTCTCATTAGGGGGAGTCAACCAAACAGCAGGTTTGGAAAGATGATATGTGGAAAATGATTCTCAGCTGTCAGAGGAAGTCAACTATCTCTTCCAAGAGGATTTATGAGATCATGCTTTGTGCTGAGATGGAGAGTTGTTTGAAGCTCTCAGAAAATCTTGTACTTGATGACAGGTTGGTACACATCGAGATGAGTGGTCACCATGTAATGGTGTAGTATGTTATCAATGTGCTGAGAATGCCCCTCTAACTGAGAGAGAGTGTAAAAGTTAGTGTCGCTGCGAGAGCCATTCTGAGAGAGGATGGTACCCTAGTCAGTTAACTAGGGCAGAGTAAGACCCTAGAAGGTACCCTAAGGCCCCCAGTAGTCTCTTGGGTTTCTTGGTCTGGGATCAAGCAGGTTGATGCCATGGCAAAGTCCCTAACATGTGGGTAGGGCCCCTGTATGTCTCTAGGCTATTCTGGTTTGGGACCAGACAGTTTCTTGGACACGAGGTCCAAGCAAATTCTGTAGGTTGAGACAGAGACTTCCTGGTCTGGGACCAGACATATTCTTGGTCTGGAACCAAGAAGTTCCTGTAGGATCACCCTTGGTCAGTTAACCAGGTGAATCTTGGTCAAGTTGACCAAGATGATGATGTGTGATGTCCTCTCTCCTAAACAGGTATTGCTGGGTTTTTTCTCAAGGGACTGGCCACCCCTTGATGATGTCCCTAGCACCTAACCCTTAGGAGCAGTATTGAGGACCAAAGGATCGCACCATCTAGTTTGGACCTTCCCCTTATACAATGATGATAAAATATATGAAACAATGTACCTTGAGAGAGAGAAAAGATTAAAGTCCTTGGTCTTGTTGGTCCTAGAGGTAAAAGGAGTTGTTTGTCCACCTTTATGGTTCACCTTGATCTTGTTGAATTATTGTAACTCTGAAGTGTATTTACTTATTATCCCTGATGTTCCTATCGGGAGAATCATTGGAATTTCATTATACCCCGATGTTCCTATCGGGAGAATCACTAAGAGTCATGAGGAAATTCCCTCCGTTGTAAGTTGGGTCATTAGCACCCTAGTTAATGTAATATTAAGTTGTTAGAGTCCTCCTAGAGAAGTCGGCGCAGTCAAATTTAGCGGGGCCGACTTGTTAAATGGAAAATCAAGTGAACGGAAGAATATAAATAGAAGTGAGGCTTTCCTCATTTCTACACACACTTACACTTACTTGTGTAGCACATAAGAGAGAGAGATATAGCTGTAGCTGCAAGGAGGAGAAGAATCAGTCTGGGGTTTTATCTTTTATCTTTTGATCATCTATATTGAGGAAGCTTTTGCTGGGTTTTTCCCATTAGGGTTTTCCCAGGGTAAATCTGTGTTGATCTTGTGATACTGTTTCTTTCAGTGATCCTATCTATATGCTTTTGTTATGAAATTAAAATTGAATGCTGATAATCTAGCTTAGTGTATGGAATCTTAACATGGTATCATAGCTAACTTGAATAGGACAGCTTTCACAAGGTGAAAAAGCCCTCTCTCTCTCTCCGACAAGAAATTAGGGTTTCGAGAAAATTTTTGAATTTTGAAGAACTGATTGCATGGAAAGTTGTGCCCTCCTAGAGCGCCTCTTATGAGCCTAGGATCGAAGTTTTTTGAGGAGTAGATCTCCTGGAAAGTCAAACCCTAGTTTGACACTGCACCAGAAAACTGTAGAAATCCAGTGAACTAGAAAAATGCTAGAAGTTGCAGTGCTGAATCTCGCAAGTCAATTTTGAAGGGTGAAGACTTCAGATCTCCAGAAACCAAGCACACCAGTCAACTCGCCTCAGTGAAGCGCATTTCTTGGTAAGTTCAGTTTCTCATTCCTCAGAATTTCATTTTTCAGTGATCTCCTGACAAAATGGCCCCAAGCACCAAGCTTGAGGACAAGCTAGAAGGCATAGAGAATTTTCGAGCATGGAAATACAGGATTGGCCTCATTCTCAAGGAGAATGATTTTGAAAAATATATCAAGGATGAAATCCCTGAACCTGAAGAGGCTGAAGCTAAGGAGAAGCACAAGAAGGATCTGATTAGGGCACAAAGAATTATTGCTGATTCTACTTGATCCCCAAGTGTCATCCAAGAAGACTTCGAAAGAAATGTATGATGCCTTATCTAGAATGTATGAAGGAAGAAACATCAACATAAAGATGAATCTAAGAGCTCAACTGAAGAGCACCAAGATGAGTCATGGAGAATCCATCCAGGACTATTTCACAAGGGTCTCGCAGTTCAAGGAACAACTAAAAGCCATTGGAGACAACCTTGATGAAGATGAGTTGGTTTTGATTGCTCTCAACGGTATCACTAGACCCTGGGAGTCATTCATCCAAATGATGTGTGTTAGGAAGGAAAGCATGAAGTTTGATGTTGTATGGGAAGATTGTATTCAAGAGGAGACTAGAGTGGCAAATAGAGAAGCTTTACTAAAGGAAGATGATCAAGCCCTAGCCACTCACACCAAGAGAAGAAGGATTCAACCTAATTTCAAGAAGGGAAACCACAAGGAGTCTCAACCTCCCAGACGGTTCCAGAGAACAAGAGAAAGTCTCCCCAATAAGGACTACTCCAGCTTTCAATGTTTTCATTGTGAAAAGATAGGACACATTGCTAGAAATTGTCCTTTGAAGAGACAAGATTACAAGAAGAGGAACAACAACAACAAAAGACATCATGCACATCTAGCTGAAGATGAGGATGACGAAGAAGAAGAGGAAGGACGTCGAAGAAAGCAAGCAAGAGAAGAAGATGCAGAAGAGTATGTACTATTCTCTGCACTCTCTGGGTTTGTAACACCTGGGGAAGACACTTGGCTTATTGATAGTGGTGCTTCAAAGCACATGACGGGACAAAAGAAAACTCTGTCAAAACTTGAAGAAAAGAACTCTCCTCAGAAAGTATCTCTAGGAGATGACTATCAATATCCAATCAAAGGAATTGGTGAAGCAAGCTACAAGCTTGATTAAGGAAATCCCCTAAAGATGAAGGAAGTCTTATATGTACCAGGTCTAAAGAAGAATTTACTTTCTATCTCAAATTTAGATAAGAAAGGATTCAGAGTTGCATTCATAGATGGCCAAGAACTCATGTGGCCCAAAGGAAAGTCAATTGAAGATGCAGTTGTCATCAGTGAAGAAGAAGGAGGCCTGTATAAACTCAAGGGACATTCAGAAACAACCCTTGTTGATGAGTCCACTAGACCTAGTTAACTGTGGCATAGAAGGCTTGTCCACATCAATTACAAATCACTACCTCATGTGAACAAAGTAGTGACGGGATTACTAGACTTGAAGATCAACCATGAAGGCATTTGCAAAGGATGTGCGAAAGGGAAGAGTATCAAGAATCCATTTCCGAAGAGTAAAACAAAAACTAAAGGTACGCTGGAATTGATTCATTCAGATGTGTGTGGTCCAATGTCCTCCACATCTTTGAGTGGTTTTGAATATTATATTACATTTCTTGATGACTCTTCAAGAAAGACTTGGATATATTTCTTGAAAGCAAAGAGCGAGGTGTTTGAGAAATTCAAGGAATTCAAAGCCTTGATAGAGATTTTTTCAGACAAAAGAATCAAGACACTCCGATCAGACAATGGCGGAGAATATACTTCGAAAGAGTTTGAAGCTTTTTGTAAGGATGTTGGAATCAAGAGGGAACTAACTACTCCCTACAATCCTCAACAAAATGGTGTTGCGGAAAGAAAGAACATAACCATCATGGAGGCAGTGAAGACAATGATATATGATCAAGATCTTCCAATGCATCTATGGGCAGAAGGAGCAAGAATTGTTGTCTATGTACATAATAGAATATATCATAGTGCTCTTGGATTCAAGACTCCAGAAGAGATGTTCACGGGAAAGAAGCCTGAGGTAAGTCACCTCAAGATATTTGGCTGTCCAGTATATGTTCATATACCAAAGGAGAAAAGAACCAAGTTCGACCCCTCCAGAAAGAAGGGGATATTTGTTGGATACTGTGAAGTATCCAAGGCATTCAGAATTTACATTCATGGATTCCATCACATGGAAATCAGTAGAGATGTAACATTTGATGAAGAAGCAGCTCTCAAGAGATCCAGAAAATGTCAACATGAAGAAGTGTATGAGGAAGAGGCACCTCCCAGAAATGTAGAGGCTACATTCCTCCCTGACGATGAAACACCTGAAGATCATGATACGACAAAACCACAAGAACCTCCCATGATGGAGATATCACGGAAAAGAAAGCCCGCTTGGGTAAGAGAAATTATACAAGAAGCAGAAAGATATGGAGCTCTTGAAGGCTCCACAAGGATAAGCAAGAAGCCCAAGCCATTTTCCAGCTATGTAGCTTTGATGTGTGATCTTGTGGATCAAGAACCTACAAACTATGAAGAAGTAGTACAGAAGAAAGAATGGGTAGAAGCAATGATGGAAGAGTACCAGTCAATAATGAAGAATGATGTCTGGGATATAGTTCCCAAACCAGAAGGCAAGAGTGTAGTATCCTCCAAATGGATCTACAAAATAAAACATGCAGCTGATGGAAGTATAGAGAAGTACAAGGCAAGATTTGTGGCTAGAGGTTTCTCTCAGAAAGAGGGAATTGATTATGAAGAAACATTTGCACCAGTAGCATGGTATACTTCGATTAGAGCTATCATGGCACTTGCATCCATGATGAAGTGGGACTTACACCAGATGGATGTGAAGACAACCTTCCTGAATGGTGTGATTGAAGAAGAAGTATACATAGAACAACCACAAGGATTTGAAGTTGAAGACAGACGGACTCACGTATGCAAGTTGAAGAAGGCCCTGTACAGTCTAAAGCAAGCTCCTAGAGCTTGGTATGGAAAAATAGATAGTTTCCTGACGAGCTTGGACTTTATCAAGAGTAAAGCCGATCCTAACCTTTACTTCAAGGTTATAGAAGATGAACCTGTCATACTATTACTGTATGTGGATGATCTATTTCCGACAGGGAATGAGAAACAAATTGTAGAATGCAAGAAGAAGCTCGTTGAAGAATTTGAGATGAAAGACCTTGGGTTAATGCATTATTTCCTGGGTTTGGAGGTATGGCAGAACTCAAAAGGAATCTTTCTCAACCAGGGAAAGTATGTAGTGGAAATATTGAAAAGATTTGATATGTTGGAATGTAAAGCCATGGCCACACCCATGGATACCAACCTGAAGTTGTTGGCTGATGAATCATCAGAATTGGTGGATGTGACTCAATACAGACAGATTATTGGGTCGTTGATGTATCTAACAAATACCAGACCAGACATTTGTTTTGTTGTGAACACCCTGAGTCAGCATCTAGTTCAACCTAGATGTGTTCACCTGATAGCTGCAAAACATGTGATGAGATATTTCAAAGGGACTATAGACTTTGGTCTATACTATGATGGAAACCATGATTACAGATTGTATGGCTATACAGATGCAGATTGGGCTGGAAGTGTCTCAGACAGAAGAAGTTCATCAGGTGGATGTTATAGTCTAGGGTCTACTAAGATTTCATGGTTTAGCAGGAAACAGTCCAGTGTTGCTCTTAGCACGACTGAAACAAAATATATAGTAGCTTGCTTTGCTAGTTGTGAAGCCATATGGCTTCGGAAGATGATGTCAGGTTTATTCAACCTGGAGTTAGATACCACCGTGATTCTATGTGATAACCAGAGTTGTATAAAGATGACGGAGAACCCAATGTTCCACGATAGATCAAAGCACATAGAAATCCAGTATTTCTACATTCGAGATAGGATGCAGAAGGGAGCCATAAAGCTCTAGTATGTGAGTATCGATGAACAAGTTGCTGATGTGTTGACGAAGCCTCAGTCTCGAGTAAAGTTTGAATACTTTCGAGACAAGCTTGCTGTTGTTCAAAAAGACTTTCTCCGAAATGGGGAGCAGTGATGTTGCAGTGGGAGTGTATCATCCCTGGACATTTGTCCTAAAGTTATCCGTAGACTTATGTCTCCGAGAAAGAAGAAGGATTGTATCATCCCTGAACATTTGTTATAAAGTGATCCGGTGACTTCAGTCCTCGAGAATGTGGTGGGGTTGTATCATCTGTGGACATTTGTCCTAAACTGTATCCGGTGGCTTCGGTCCTCGTGAATGTGGTGGAGTTGTATCATCCCTGGACATTTGTCCTAAACTCTATCTGGTGGCTTCGGTCCTCGTGAATGTGGTGGGGTTGTATCATTCGTGGACATTTGTCCTAAACTGTATCT
>LPNX010163743.1:1515079-1554117 GCA_001517045.1 Pseudotsuga menziesii
AGATAGCTGTAGTTGCAGGGAGGAGAAGAATCAGTCTGGGGTTTTATCTTTTATCTTTTGATCATCTATATTGATGAAGCTTTTGTTGGGTTTTTCCCATTGGGGTTTTCCTAGGGTAAATCTGTGTTGATCTTGTTATACCGTTTCTTTCAGTGATCCTATCTATATGCTTTTGTGATGAAATTAAAATTGAAGGCTGATAATCTAGCTTAGCATATGGAATCTTAACAGATCTTGTGGGTATGTGGGTTGTCTTATTGTGACCCCCTTTGGTTGACTCATGGTCCTTTATCTTACTTGGTCCTAGCACTCTTATTGTTTGTACCTTTATTATGATGACTCTTACCTTATGGATTTTATTTTTGACTATTGGTACACTATCCCAAGTTCTTTTACTTTATGGTATTTTTATAAAACCATTGGACCATTTATTGTTTATGGTTTTATTTTACCATTAGACCATTTTTATTATTACACCATTGGACCACTTTATTTTTTGGTTTTATTTTATGACACCCTTAGGACCTTTGGTACCTATCCTAAGTCACACCTCATTGCATTTTATGTTGTATTGTTTAAAACCCCTAACGCTTATAAAAAAGTAAAGGTTATCCTTTAATAATATTATGCAAGAAGTCGTATCGTATTTTACCTGTGGTTGACTACTTCTGATCGCGACCCTTCCTGCTCAGCGTGACGTGTCTCCTGCTGTTTATCGTGATTGTCTGACGTCTACTAGCATGACTATTCTCCACCCTAGCGTGACTGGGTTCTCTCCCTCTCCGTGATCATGACTTCCTCTGCTGCTCCACGTGATTGTCCTCTGCTTAGCGTGAACCCTCTGCCCACTGCTCCCGGTATGGCCGTGTCTCAACACCCGCGTGACTGTTCACTCTTCTCCCGTGTGATTGTGTGAGATCTAGCAGCGTGACTGTATCTTCTGCCTTAGCTCTAGCAGCATGACTGTATCTTCTCCCTTCAGCGTGACGGTATTTTGCCGAACAACGTGTATATGACTGTATCTTATCCATTCAGCTGGACTGTATCTTATCCATTCAGCGTGACTGTATTTTGCTGCACAGCGTGAATATATTCCTGCTAGCGTAACTGCTTCTCCCAATCAGTGTGTCTGTGTAACTGCTCCTTTGCTCCATGTGACTGTATGTCATTGCTCATTGTGATTGTATCCCTGTCAGCGTGATTGTGTCTCTTACCCAGTGTGATTGTGTGTCTCTTGTCAGTATGACTGTGCTGCTAAATTGATTGAAGTTTCTCATTGTGTTGATTAAAGATCTGAGGTTTGTTTCCTTACTGCTTTAACCCTCTTAAGCTCTCTCAAGGCACACCATTTGTTCACCCAAATGACTTGTCCATTCGATGACAAGATTAAAACTTAAAAGTATCCGAGTATAAGGTCGATTCAAAATAATTGGTATGATTCTTTATTGCTGTACATTATTGTTATTATTTTGTTACTGTATATGGCATTTGGTGAATCATCTCAAGGACCAACTTTAACGTAGTGACCAATGGAGTGTTAAAGTTGAAAGAGATGAAAATTATGTTTGTTTTCTTGCAATTTAAAATGATTAGAGCAGTAATATTCTGAATTTGGTTTCATAATTCTGCTTACGATTTCATAATTATGTTAAAACTAACCTAACCCGAAAACTTTAACATGGTATTAGAGCTTAGGCTGTAGCTAATTCTGTCTTGCAGCTAACAGAAACTACATAGATCCTAAGATAAGGTTTATAAATCACTCAACTTGATTACAGGTCAAACTCTTCAAGTTGACAAGTAGGGTTTGAAGATGACTACTCCTTCAGTCAAATCAGAAGATAGGCTTGAGGGACCCTCAAATCTCAATGCATGGAAGGCTAGGGTTCTAAATATCCTAGAAGAGAGCGATCTAGATGACTTGGTTACTAGAGTTATTGAAGGGCCCACTACAGCTCAAGGAAGAGCAACATTCAAGAAGAAGCAAGCCAAGGCAAAGAGAGTTATCTTTGACTCGGACAAAGACAACTTGATGCCCATAATAGCTCCCTTAAGGACAACTAAAGAATGCTTTGATGCTCTAGCTAACCTCTATGAAAAGAAAGCCCCCACTTAGAGAAGGGCTTTGAAGAAGCAACTTCGTTCACTAAAGATGGAGAAGGATGAAAAGGATGCTACCTTCTTTCCAAGATCTCTCAAATAAGAGATCAACACATGGCCATTGGAGATAAAGTAGAAGATGATGATCTTGTGTAGACAATATTCGATGGTCTTCCTGCGTCTTGGGAGACATTACTGGCCTCAGTAAATGGAAGATAGGTTCAACCAAACTTTGAAAGGTTGTGGCAAGATTGTCTAGAAGAAGAAGGAAGGATCCAAAGTCGATCCGGGCCTCCACATGAAAAGGATCATGCACTAGCTGCCAAAGCAATGGAAAGGAAGAATATTCCCCAGCACAAGGATAATGGTAAGGAACCACAAGGTAAGTACTTTCATAAATCTAAGATTAGATGTTATCACTGTTATAATATTTGTCATTATGCAAGGGACTGTAAGAAGCCATTTAACAAGAATTGACATAGGAAGAAACAACATGCCTCAGTTGCTACAGAAAAGGAACAACCTCAACCAAAGAAGTCAAGGGGTGACACCGAGGACCCATATCAAGAAAAGGAATATTTCTTGGCTTCAACACTCACCAGTACCATCCCCAATCTATCAGATTCCTGGTGGATAGATAGTGGAGCCACCAGACATATGACTGGAGTCAAGAAGGCCCTTGTAGTCTTTGAGGCCAAGAAGTTCCATAAGAAAGTGGAACTTGGAAATGGAAGTACCTATGGCATTAGAGGAGTTGGTTCAACTTCCTTACAGCTTGATTAAGGTAAGTTGATTAATATTGGGGAAATTTTATATGTTCCTAGTCTAAAGAAGAATGTTATTTCGGTGACAGTTTTAGAAGACAGGGGGTTCTCTATAACCTTCTCAGAAGGAAAGGCTTTGATATGGCCTAAAGGTAGAAGTATAAGCTCAACCATTGTTATTGGAGTCCGTGAAGGTGACCTCAATAAGGTCTCAAGACATGTTGTTAAAGCTCTATACCCCAGTCAAGATTCAAAGATCAAGAGGGAGCCAATTGTGCTCTTCAGTCCTCATCAGAGTGGGGTTGCATAAAAGGAAAGTATAAATGGGATCTTCCATCAATCCTCTAGTGACTCAGAGATGGAAGCCTATAAGACTTCTCGCTTAGAGAAGCGGAGGGAGAAAGCCAAGCAGCCTTAATTTGATCTCTTTAAGAAGACTATTGAAAAGCTTCAAGCTTGCTCCAAGGAAAGCCATCATTGATTCAGTCTACTTTCATTATGGGGAGTCAACCAAACAACTGGTTTGGAAAGATGATATGTGGAAAATGATTCTTAGCTATCAGAGGAAGTCAACTATAACTTCCAAGAGGAGCTATGAGATCGTGCTTTGTGCTGAGATGGAGAGCTATTTGAAGCTCTTAGAAAATCCTGTATTTGATGACAAGTTGGTGCACATCGAGATGAGTGATCACCATGTAATGGTGTAGTATGTTATCGATGTGCTGAGAATGCCCCTCTTGCTGAGAGGGAGTGTAAAAGTTAGTGTAGCTGCGAGACTCATTCTGAGAGAAGATGGTAGGCGAGCCAGTTAACTAGGGCAGAGTAAGACCTTAGAAGGTACCCTAAGGTCCCCAGTAGTGTCCTTGGTTCTTGGTCTGGGACCAAGCAGGTTTATGCAATGGCAAAGTCCCTAACATGTGGTTAGGGCCCCTGTATGTCTCTAGGGTATTCTGGATCTGGGACTAAACAATTTCTTGGACACGAGGTCCAAGCAGATTCTGCAAGTTGAGATAGAGACTTCCTAATCTAGGACCAGGCAGATTCTTCGTCTGGGACCAAGCAGTTCTTGCAGGAGCACCCGTGGTTAGTTAACCAAGTGAATCTTGGTCAAGTTGACTGTTATCACGGATCTTGTAGTTTCCCCGATTGATTGATCCTGTAAAGGATGGCATAGGGGACAGGCGACCAAAGCCGTGACCTACAGAAACCCTAACCCCCAAAGGATGGATGGTTGTGACATCGGTTAGGACTTCTTCGCTTTATGCCACTAGAGAAGCCCAAGTGACAATGGGGGAGACCCAGATCTATCCTGGAAGGAAAGATCTAAAACCAATCAACAAATCAGACTTCTGACGGAGAATCCGTAAGGTGAGTGCCTGAAACCCTAGATTCAGAAGATAAGCCACAAATTAAGGGTGCTTGAGTAAGGTCGTTAATTAAGCTGGTAATGTTACTCAAGATGGACAACCAGGTGGCTTGTAAAGATTTAGATCAGATCTAGGATTTAGTGTGTTGGTTCAAATGATCAAGCCCAGACCCTGGGGGAATTTAAACAGATAAGTGAATAATTCCTAGGACGTGGTTGATGATGACAATTAGGGATTCCTGCACACTGCCTTGGATGAAAGATTCGACGATTGAAAGAGATCCAAGTAAAACCAGAACAACGGACAAAGGAAATTGACTACTAGGTCAAATAGGGGCGTTTTTCTCTCTACCTAAGATCAGTGCCTGGAGATGGGCAGAGAAGTCCAATGTTGATGCCTAGGAGGGAGAAAGGGTTTTTCAGTATGCAAGACAAAACCTAGATCGCTAAATTTGCAGATTCCCAGTGCAAATTGGTTTGGTGAATTTTCCTACTTCTACCAATGGTTTTTTCAATGAAGATAGTGATGGGCAAAGCATAAGAAAATTGAACGGAGAGGAAATTACCTGAGAAACGTACCTGGATTTTGCAGATGACCTTTGATATGATGAAGAATGCAACTTTCTTGATCAAATGAGTATTCCGAGCAAAGATCTTGATGGTGTCCAGCTTCTGCCAGTGACCCTAGTGCCCCCTCCAACTTGTCAAACCAGAGAAATCAAATGGTAAGACAAACGAACGAGATTTGCAAGATAAAGAAAATACTAGAAATGAAAAATCGTATAGAAAGAACCATTCCCTGAATAGTAGGACCCGAGTGCTGGAGCAAAGTGGGTTTCCCCACAAGTGCGCCCTCCTCTAGCGTGCCCCCTTCAACCTGTAGATGGATGGGTAAAGGAAAAACTGCAAGATCTATCCCTAAGCAAACTCAGTACAATAAAACTACAATGCCAGTCATCAAATCGTCAATTCATCAACAAAATAGCAGAGTGTAATCCCAAACAAATCTCTTTATTCAATATTACGATGTCAGAGCTCATGCTTTACAGTGGGGAGGGTCTCATCTTTATATAGCGTTTGTTAGACGTAAACCCTAAATCACTTTTGCATCCAACAATTGAGATTATAACATCATCAGCAGTGGAGATTAACTTTACAAGGATCAACACATGATCATAAGTGACCACTTCAAAGGGGGGTGCACTTTGCTCAAGGACGCCTCCTAAAGTGAAAGTCACAATATAACATAAAGTGTGACATGATAATACATAAAGCGGGGTCACTAGGGGCTTAATTCACCCTAGGCCCCATTACAACTTCATAACATGTAATATAACAATGTAATACATCATTAGCCAAGTTGAGGGGGCGCCCCTTGGGGGGCTTCCTCACTGACTAAGCCAAAATAAAATAATCCAGACCAACTGTTGACTGGAAACTGCTGAAGATCTGTCCGAAGAGCCAAAAAACATCATCTACCAAAATTCCAAGCCATTTCCTTGACCCAAGAGGCCAAATCGATTTTTTTAGTGAAATTCCTAGTTCATTTTTGCTGGTAAATCCTCTGGAAAATGATAAAACCCCTATAACTTTGTCCACGATGAGAACCAGGCCAAACTGACTATATTGGATGATCTGGAGACACAAAAGAATGGTATAAGTGATTACTCATACCCCCTGGAACACTGCACTACTCTAGGAGAACCAAAATCACTGTCATCTGTATTAAAATTTGATCATTTGGCTAGTAATAAAGTGATAATAATCACTTATTAGAAGATCTGAGCCAAAATTCTCAAAATTGAAACCGCAGTATTTGTCCTGGGCATGTCTGGAACAAATATAAGCGATGTTGTTTTTTTAGTCACTGCCTTGGGAACCGTGCTTGACTTGGTCAACTGGGTTGACCAAGTCAAAGTACCCAAACTGAAGGTGAGAAATTGTATCCATATGATCCTGTAAGCATCTAGGGTAAGAAATGTTCCAATGGTGTATATCAAAACCAAGCTTAAATCATGCTATTCATAATCATGGTGACAATAATAATAATCGTGAGTAAGATATACATGTGCTTCTGAAAAATCTCAGAACCTTTTGGAAGTCTGCTTGTTAATGCCATACTTACAAAGTGTACACAATGTGCTAGTGCTGGGTGAGGATGGAAAGCAAGGCTAGGTAAAGGGAAATGACTTATGACTGACTTTGACTAAGTGATCTCTCCGAATGATAACTGATACACTCGACCAAAGTGACATGTACATGACAGATAACAATAGGGGAAGGAGGTGTCTCATAGATGGATAAAGTACTTGGGATTGTTTCCTCTAGACTCTAGCAAGTTTTCCTTTGCACTTATTTGCAACATAGATCAACCTTCAAAGGCGTGTGCCCTGGAAGCCTTCTGGGCTCCAATGCTGACAAAGACATAGCCTTTGCAGGCTAGTCTCACCCTGTTTCCCTGTGGGAGCAAATGAGCTGAACACTATACAAAGAGTGAGTGCTCATCCTTTGACCATTGATCTTCTTTTTCAATAACTTTCTTTTTCACAAGATAGTAGCCAACCTACAAGAGCAGGTGCCTTGGAAAGCCTTTTGGGCTCCAGTAATTGACTAAGGCCTAGACCCGCTACCAGCGAGCAGTCCACAGCCTCGACGGGTTTGCCTCTCCCTGCTTCCCCTGTGGAGGGCAGATGAACTGAACACTATACAAAGAGTGAGTGCTCATCCTTTGACCATTGATCTTCTTTTTCAATAACTTTCTTTTTCACAAGATAGTAGTCAGGTGCCTTAGAAAGCCTTTTGGGCTCCAGTAATTGACTAAGGCCTTGAATCGCTGCTAGCGAGCAGTCCACAGCCTCGACGGGTTTGCCTCTCCGTGCTTCCCCCGTGGAGGGCAGAATAGCCTTACATTATACAAAGAATGAGTGCTCAACCCCTTGGCCACTGACTACCTTTTAAAATTTTATACTTTTGCATCATTTAGATATAACTTTTATGCGTTTCGATGCTTTGGTGTTTAGCAACATTGTTTGGTGGAGCACTTGTTTTGAGGACTAAAGGAGAACTTCCCAGTGAACCCATCCATACTGGCCAAGCCACATACTTCATAGCCAAAGACACAAAACAACATGGAGTCTATCATGTACAGGGGTCAAGATGGGGAAAAGATCTTCAATCTCACAAGTCTCAATCAATATAAGTCATGGGGTAAACTTAAAAAATGGATGAGTTGGATGTATGGGGACATGTGACACATGGAACCAACAAAGCACTAAGGTTTACTCTTTGTACAAGCATGTCATAAGAAACAGTCTTCACAACAAGTTCTTTGGTTAGTCATGGCACAAGTTCAAGCATTAGTACAATATAAGCATAAGTCACCATAATCATCCTAGCAAGATGAGCATAGGCGTTTGACATACATCATAGAGCAAAATCAAACTATAGAAGCGTATACTCGATCTCACCATATATACCTGTCTCCATTTGATAGGCCCCTTTGTAACTGTGTGTACCATATCTGATCCGCTACTTTGATGCAATGAACTAGGTCATCACTGAAAGCATCTCAATGGATTAATGAATCTCAGTTCTGGCAAGGAAAATCTGATGAACAAGTCTCTAGAATGGCTGAAGCTGTAATGATCCCTGATAATACCCCATTTGAAAAATAGCTCGGAATAGAATAAGAGATAAGTTTGTATGCTGCATCATGGTAGCCTAGTTGCAAAATGTATATGTGATAACATTGACCAAGATGATGATGTGTGATGTCCTCTCTCCTAATCGGTTATTGCTAGGTTGTTTCTCAAGGGACATGGCAACCCCTTGATGATGTTCCTAGAACCTAACCCTTAGGAGCAGTGTTGAGGACCAAAGGATCGCACGATCCAGTTTGGATCTTCCCCTTATATAGTGATGATAAAATATATGAAACAATGTACCATGAGAGAGAGAAAAGATTAAAGTCCTTGGTCTTGTTGGTCCTATAGGTAAAAGGAGTTGTTTGTCCACCTTTATGGTTCACCTTGATCTTGTGGGTATGTGGGTTGTCTTATTGTGACCCCCTTTGGTTGACTCATGGTCCTTTATCTTACTTGGTCCTAGCACTCTTATTGTGTGTACCTTTGTTATGATGACTCTTACCTTATGGTTTTTATAATTTATTTTTGACTATTGGTACACTATCCTAAGTTCCTTTACTTTATGGTTTTATTATAAAACCATTGGACCATTTATTGTTTATGGTTTTATTTTACCATTAGACCATTATTACTATTACACCATTAGACCACTTTATTTTTTGGTTTTATTTTATGACACCCTCAGGACCTTTGTTACCTATCCTAAGTCAACCTATTTGTATTTTATGTTGTATTGTTTAACACCCCAAACCCTTATTAAAAAAGCAAAGGTTATTCGTCAATAATATTATGCAAGAAGTCATCTCGTATTTTACTAGTGGTTGATTGCTTCTAATCTCGACCCTTCCTGCTTAGGGTGATGTTTATCTTGTTGTTTATCTTGACTGTCAGACCTCTGCTAGCATGACTGTTCTCCACCCTAGCATGACCGGGTTCTCTCCCTCTGCGTGACTGCGACTTCCTCTGTTGCTCCACGAGTTTTCTTTTGTTGCTCCACATGACAGCGTGAACCCTCAGCTCAGTGTGAACCCTCTGCCCACTGCTCTTGGTATGACCGTGTCTTAGCATGGTCGTGTCTAAACACCCGTGTGACTATACACTCTTCTCCTGCGTTACTGTGTGAGCTCTAGCAATGTGACTGTTTCTTCTCCCTTCAGTGTGACGGTATCTTGCTGCATTGTGAGAATATGACTGTAGCTTTTCCCTTCAATGTGACTGTATCTTGCTGCACAACATGAATATATTCTTGCTAGCGTGACTGTGTGTCTCTTACCCACCATGATTGTGTGTCTCTTACCCAGTGTGACTGTGTGTCTCTTGTCAGTATGACTATGCTATTAAATTGATTGAAGTTTCTCATCCTGTTGATTAAAGATCTGAGGTCTGTTTCCTTACTGCTTTAACCTTCTTAAGCTCTCTCTCAAGGTAAGTCATTTGTTCACCCAGTTGACTTGTTTCATCGGTGACAAGATCAAAACTTAAAAGTATCTGAGTACAAGGTTGGTTCAAAATAATTGGTACAATTCTTTGCTGTTGTACGTTATTTTTATTATTTTGTTACTGTACATGGCATTTGGTGAATCATCTCAAGGACCAACTTTAATGCAGTGACCAATGGAATGTTAAAGTTGAAAGAGATGAAAATTATGTTTGTTTTATTGCAATTTAAATTTATTAGAGCAATACTTTTATGAATTTGGTTTCATAATTATGTTTATGCATATTTCTTATGTTAAACCTAACCTAACCCTAAAACTTTAACATATCCAACTCCTTGAGGATGGATCGATTGTCACGTTCAACATGATTCTTGTCACTTTAAACCCTAAGAGAGCTAAGGGGGAGACCCTAGTCTAACCATGTGGGAAAGACTTGAAGATAGAATACCAGATCTCAATCTAACAATTTACCGTAAGGTACCCAATGAATAAACCTTAGATTATAGATGATAGCTACTGAGTGAGACTTAAAAGGATTGATAAGGGTTTAATCAATGGAATTGAATGCAATCCGATATATAATTTCTCAATAGCAAATTTAATAGTGATGATCTAGGTTGAGAGGTGCTAGGTGAAAAGACCAAATCGCTACCCTATGGGGATTGGAAGCACACAGATGGAAAATGCTCAAGATGACCATTTGGTAAGAGTTCAAAGATACCTAACACTAAAAATTATTGCTTGGATGTCACATAAAGACACTGGAAAAGACCACAACCAAAAAAACTACCTATCCTCCACAAGTGCAAATTAGCAGTTTGGATCAGTGCCTTAGGAGATGGGCTATGGAGTTCTTAAAGATGACGTCCTAGGGGCATATTAATGTTCTCGAGGCCAAAGAAAAATACCCAAGTGGTGGAAATTCAAAATTTTGACTTATGTGACCAGAAGAATTTTTTTCATATTTTTGGTGAGGGTTTTACATTGATTTTTATTAATCCCGAAGAGATGAGATTTAATAAAAGTGCTAATGATCCCAAATAGTTAATTTCTTACTATTGTAATTGATTATAATGATCCAGGTTGAAAGTGTTAGATGTACAATGGTTAAACCAATACCTTGATGAGCAAAGTTGTCATTGATGACAAACCATTAATGACAAAGGAAGACAAAGGTTGATGATATGGACAAAGGATTAATAAATGTTGATGACAAGGCAAGAACATTGCAAGGAGGACAGAGTAGCTTGGGCATTGAAGCCATTAAATGACAGAGGAATCTTGATGATATGGCATGATATGGGCATTGGAAAACCAAATGTGCCAAATGACCCATTCTGTGGTCATTTGAGGGTTGATGTGGTCAAGGAACTCTTGGAGATAGTTAAAATGCTCGAGAAGGTTTGGGACCCACAAACATGTTTGTTTGATGGCACTTGGACACACTTGGTTGCTTGTTGTTGATAATGGTCCATGCTACCACTTGATGATGTGCTTGAAGGCCATATTGAAGCCCCTTATATCTTGGTGACATAGTTTTGATAATGCGGAAAATTTCTTGGAAGTTTGAATTGCAAAATCATGAAGAACTATCAAGGTCGGTCCAATAAATATATTGAAAATAAAATTATGTTTAACTTGGACTTGGTCGGCCCCATATAGACTTTTAAAACTAAATTTTAAAAACAGGTCGGCCTTCTAACTTGTGAAAATAAAAATAAATTTTTTCTTTTTTTTGACAGGTCGACTTTTAAAAATTATATGGAAAATGTGTATAAAAAGGATGTAGCGATTTCATTCTAGCAAGTTATTCGATGATGAAGATCTAAGCTCTGATTTTGGGTGAAGAGGAGAAGTAATAAGCAGCAGACACAAGCTTTTGAAGTCTGATGTGTCTTTGCCACAGTAAGATGATGAAGTAGAATTTCGGTGGTAGAAGACGACATTAATTTCGGGAGTGGACCTACTGATGGAGCCACAGTAAAGAAATATATTGTCGGGGTTATGGTCTATGGCAGCCAAAGTCTTTATGAAATTTTTTCTTCTCTTTCTCTGATTCTTTGGGCCAACTGTGGAAGCTACTGAGTAATTTCAGCTGGGCTGTAAATGCCTGTATATGCCTTTGGATTGGACATGACAAGAGCAAACCCTGATGACTTGAGCAGACTATGTTGATGTGACAGACATAAGCAGACTGTGTTGATATGACAAATATGATCAGACTGATTTGATATGACAGACATGAGCAGACCTTGTTGACATGGCAATAATGGGCAGACACTTGAAGTAATGAACAGAATCTGTGGTGGCTTGGCAAACACTTGATGACAGCTGTGACATGATCTTGATGAACAGACTTGAACAAATGACCTGACAGAATTGATGAGGTTGACATGTTTATGTCTTGGCATAAGCACATATATTTATGAGCAGTGGACAGATCAGGATGATTTGAGAAGTGACATGATTATGCAGTGGACAAGTAGATTGTGACAGGCAGTTGTCTTGATGGATATGAAGAGACTTTTGACATGTGTAGACAGTTGAAGACATGAACAACAGAATTGACATGATTGACTGTCCAGCAGTTTGAAGAGAAAGCCATCTACAGAAGAATAATTGGACAAAGATAGTTGATTGATATGGCAGCGGTGATAAAATTATTTTTTAATTGCAAGCTGGGTCTTGCAACCCCTTTCTCAGTTGGATCTGAGAAAAACCAAGCTGGGCCTTGGAATAAGAGTTGGTGCTCTTCAGTCAGTTGAAGCTGATGCAAACCCCAAGGTTGTGGCCATCATTGTAACCAATATCAAGTTATATATAATAAAGTTTACAAAGCTCATCTTGTGATGTGTCTCTAATGAGTTGTGTTGATGATTTGTTTGGTTAATGTTGATGCATTCTGTAATAAGCAATTGATGATCTTTGTATAAGTTTAAAAGAATTGGAAATTAGTGAGAAGTGGTGACACACTGATTCACCCCCCCTCTTAGTGTGCTATTGTGTTCAACATACCTTGGGGGGAATTAAGGTGGAGAATTAGAAAATTCCCAAGATACTTGCTAGACAGAGAATGGAGGTCTACTAGCACCTTATTACACTGCGTGGATGCTAGATGATAATCAAAAGAAAAACCACAAGCAAAAACTAATAAACAAAGTAGGGAATATGACCTTGACTCTGGAAGTGCGACACTGTGAGAGGAGCTAGTGCTTTCTTGCAAGATTGGGCATGGAGTCTCTGGGGATGACGCTGTAAGGGCGTTTTTGTTTTCTATGCAACTATTGGGATAACCCAGATGCAAAACGTCAAAATTCCAAATATTTTGGCTGGGAGAATTTTTATAGTTTTTGGTTGATTACAGACAATGGAATGAGAAAATCGCTAGATGCAAGATAGAGAACTTACCTAGATCCTTTCGGTTGAATGTAGGTCCTTTCCCTTTGCCCAATAGTCACCAAATAAATCAAGCTTCAATTCCGGACAAGCAATGAAATCCACAATGGCACCCTTGTCAATCGCAAGCAATCACTATAAGCAAAATGCAATGACAATGATCGGGATGTAATCAATGACGCTATTGAGATGACAAATAGAGAGTGATCTCAATAGATAACAAGCTAAAAGCAATGATAATCCAAGATGAAGATAAACCCCCTATGGGAAAACGCCCAAGAGAAATGGGGGTCTCCTCTCCAAATCGCACTTGTGGATGATGCCTTCCTGCCAAGACAAAAATGCAAGATATATGTCTGAAAAGTGTACTAGATCTAGTGGCAACAGAAGCTTAGAAGAAAGAGAAACTCATTCACCATAAAAAAACTCGAAGAGAACATCAAAACTTTCTTTCTATTATTTTGCTCAAGAGCCAAAGTCTCTTTACAATGAGGGGTCCTCTCTCTTAAATAGATTCGAGAGAGACCAAATCCCTAACCAGCTTTTAAATGAGTGGTTGAGATTAAAAAATACATAAGTGATAATCAACGATGGATATTATATCTCTCACATATACATCAACTAGACTAAGTGAGGGGGGCGACTTTCCCTCATAATCCCTAAGTACATAATAAAATGATATAACATGATAATACATCTAAGGGAGACACCTAGTGGCCAAATGTGATTCCTAGGGATATAATATAACATCCCACAAGGTACATAATACTCAATACAATGATAAAACATCTCAAAAAGTTGCCGTCCCTAGGAAGTGTGATTTGCCCAAGAGAGGCTGTTGCCCACCTATTTCGACTAGGTGGCAACTTCATGTACATGATGTACAAAATTGTACAAATTGTACCTTGGAAAAATCTGAAGATTTTTTACTTCTGCAGGGCGATTGCCCCTTTGTAAAACGAAATGTCTGCTCCCCTGCATGGGAAAATTAATGTAATTCTATGTGCTAGTGTGGGTCATATGATATGGACGCCACACCATGGAACTGGTTGTTAGGGAAGTCCCCTCGTCGAGTGTTTTTTCCCTTTCCAATTAATCTTGTTCTTTGACAATTTTAATTGGTTAGTTTTTTCACTCAAAATCCTCCAAAGTGGTGACTAAGTCCATGGGGTGGCTAAGGGTTCAAAATGTTATTCGTGACCATGCTAGACATTTGTATAGAGTCTTGCGGAGTTTCGTCATGTTGTTGTATTTTTATTTATTTTTCTAGTTAATTAATTTCACCCCTTGGTGGTTAATTAACTAGGTGTTGATGTAGTAATGTAATTGCTCAAGCACTGACACTTTGTAATAGGGGCTATGAATGCAAGGTAAGTGCTATGAAACCCCCTAAGACACTGCTTTGAGTCCCATGTCATTCGGACAAGGGGTTGAAAAGATAGACCAATTTTGGTCAGGAGGGTCTATCTCCCCTAGAGAATTTTTTAATTTTTCCCTAAGTTAAAATTCACATTATTTGATTTTGAAGTAAAAAATCAAATAATGCCATGGTAATTTTGTTTGGGGGGTTGCTAACCCTAGGAAGATTTATTTCAAAATTTTCCACCCCCCCATGGCCAAGATATGATTTTTTCAAGTTTATTTTTAATTTTTCCTAAGTCAAAATTGGAAAAATTTAAAAATTAAATTGAAAAAATTAAATCTAAGGTGAATTAATATATTTAGCCTAAGTCTAAAGGTTAGATATTTATTTTGGAGCAAAGGGCTAAAGTCTAAGCCTAGTTCTAAAGTTGGTTGAGTAGCCAAACCACCATAAAAGGGAGGCATCACATGAAAGAAGGCATAAAAGGGGGGCGTCCAGCCATTTCATGGCTCATTATAAGTAAAAAAAAAACTCCTCTAAAGATGGCGACTCACCCTAGAAGCTCCTCCAAAGGTGGAGCATGCATGAAAAAACCCCCATATGAGGAGGCGCTATACAATAGAGGAGGCGCTACATGGATAGAGGAGGCGCTACATTAAGAGGAGGCGCCTAGCTTGGGCCAACGTCTAAACCCTAAAAGTAATCTATAGGGGGCGCCTAGTCAAAGAACCCTAGATCTAAGGGTGTAGAATGGTTGAGGCATGGATCGAGCACCCAAGCCATGGATTGAGGAGGCGCCTAAGCCATTTGATTGGTTGAGAGGGGTGCAAAGTCAATATACCTAGATCTAGTGGTGGAGATCTAATCTTGGCCATTGATCTTCAAGGGGTTGGGGTTGCTCCTCAACTATATAATGAGGGTCTCACTCCCTCATTAAAAGAAAGATCTCTCTCATGCTATTGTTATGCTGCAGAAATATTGCCTCTCTTCTCATCTTCAACATTGTGCCCTAGCTATTTTGCTCAAGCCCTAGAGGCTTTCTTGTACTCAAATCTTGCCCTAGTTGGGCCATAATTAAGGAAATTCTTTGGAGGGACATTGTGCTATTGTTCTACATTCTTCATGGTCCATTATTGAGGTAACTTGTATCTTGTATTTAGTTTTGCATATTTGTATTTGTCTAGTTAGCTCTCCACAAAGTATTTTGTGAAGAGATTAGAGAGTAGAAGTATTTTTACCCTCTTTTGTGAATTGTTTAGCAAGTTTCTTCAAAGTATTTTGTAGAGATTGTTAGATATTCATCACTAGGCTTACATATTTTTGCAGATCTAGTATTTGTTTACAGGTTTTCCAAGCCAAGGACATCTCTCCAAGGGTTTCATCTTCAAATCTGCAATTTCGTCCATATCTCTTTCTCTCTCCTGAAACTGGGTTTTATTCATTGTATAGTGAATAAAACCCTTGTTTTAGGGCCTTCTTCCATTATAGATTAGTATAGAGTTATAAATCTGCTGTTAATACATCATTTAGAGGCCCAAAAGTTCATTTTCTGAATACTAAAACTTCATTTTTCCAAAATTTCAAGTTCAGATTTTTCAATAAATTTTCTGGATTTATACTAATCTGCCCTAACTTTCTGTTTTAGTGTTTCTGCAGTAAATTCCAGCAAGTAAAGTTGCTGGTTTGTTGCAGGTTCATGCACAGAAGAGGGGGTTATGCTACCCAAAATTGCCTAGAAAAGCCCTAGAAAAGTTTTGGTCCAAAAGAGGCCCAAAAACCACATTTCCTCTCTTTCTTCTACAAGATTGTAAACCCCAAAAGAGAAGTTCTCTTTGGGGTATTCTCTAAAGCTTTGAAAGCTGTTGTAAATCTGTATGAGTAGTGTAGAGATAGCTTAGAACACTAGTTGCTTAGATTTATTTTTATGCAAGTTTTATTTCTGTTTACCCACCTTGCCTTAAGGGATTGAAGTGAGGTTAGGTTAATCATTTTTTTTATTTCTGTTTACCCGCCATCTTTGTTACAGACCACCATCTCTGTTACAGAGATTGTTGTGTGGTTAGGTATTGTTTTAGTTAATTGCATTTTCCTTTAAAGTTTCTGTTCAAAGTAGTTAAATCTAAATTTTATTTCTGTCAAAAGAGTAACCATACAACCCACTGATCCAGTGTATCCTCTGTCCCACTTGTCATCTCCCTTTAGGGACTTCAAGTTGGGTATGAAAAGCAGGAGAAGTGGGGGCTTAGCTTAATTAGAACAACTTCTTTTCCTGCTACAAACCTTCACATTTTGCTTTTCAGTCCAAGATCAAGTACCAGCATCTCCCATAAGGGAAACCGCTTGGTTGATCTTGTTGATAGTATAAAATTAGCCTTGCATGCTAATCACCAAATTTAAAATTTACCCCTAAAATTAACCAACAACGAATTTAGCCCCTGTTCCTCTACTCGGTTATCACCCTTTGGGGTACTCACAAGATACGACAGGGGGTAGAGGAGTTTTAGTTTAATAGGCATCCATCTTGCTATTTTTTCGGTTGATTAAAAACAGTGACCTCGGAAGCTAGTTGGAGTAGTAGACCGTGGGGGGTCTCTAGGCGTTCTACGTCCTCCTTATTGAACACCGGGACATTGGGGTTTGACCTGGGAGCTACAGGTGGACTTGTTTCCACTGTTTTGAGCGCACCAGCATTCCCTCTTTGACTTGAGAAATACTAGATTGGGGTAGTCACACCACTGGTTCGAAAACTAAAACTTCAAGAGGAAAAACCTTAATAAAATTTACCTAAAATAAACCAAGAGACATTGCAAAACCGGTTCTATAACATTTTCATTCCAGCAGCATTTCACTCCAATATTGTGCTTGTTTCCTTTCAGTTATTGTTGCACTCGCAAAGCAAACCCAATAATTTTCTAATTTATGGATATTAGTCAACTGGTTTACATTTTTCTGCTATTTATCTGAGTATTGTTAGCATCAAGTTTGTTCATAATATTACTGCTCCACTGTTTAATACTATTCATATTGCTCAACTGTGATTATATTATTTTTGCATGAATCTTTCATAACTGTGTATATTGTTCATAGTTTGTTTCCATCTCATTGTTAGATAACTTAACCTGTGGGATAATTAACCTAGACTGCATCCATTGAAAGTTGCATTCTCTGACTCCATTACTTAGGCACTGGTTATATTAAAAGGATTGACTGTCATTGAAATATTGCATCTTGCATTGGTTTGACTGTCATCTCTCAACACCTTGTCCTCACACCTTAATAAGATCCCCTTTAATTTGTAATTAATTAATACATCAGGAACTTAGTCTTCTGTAGGGACTTCCCCCCTTGGCTCTGTTGGGATCTAGCCTAAACGGAGGAGTTGTGGACTGTGGTGACAGTGGTCCCCAGCTCTCGCTTGCCCCCAAGGACACACATAGCAGGTTGTGACTTTCCTGTTCCTTAAAGTGTGAATTAGGCGGCAACAGAGGCAAAACATGAAATGTTGATGCCAAAGATGATAAAACCAAGTGGAAATGTGCTTGGATACCCTTTGGAGCATAAGCAACATAATCCAAGTCAAATCATTGCCACTCACTAGCCCATTGTTTCATTTGCTTAGCCATGGTCACTTTGATCATTTATAATTAAATTGCCTGAATGCTCTGTAAATACTCAATATGCCCATAATTCTATCTTTCGTTGCCCAAAATAAAAGTCTGCCTACGCCAAAAATTCCAAAAAATAGCAACCTGGTAATAGTTAATACTCATTACTCATACCCCAAAAACGATTTTGGTAGAAGGCCTTCAAATAATTTTTTCAAATTTTAATAAAATCATCAATAATTTTTTCAAATCATCCTTTTAATAGTAATTTTTTCAAATTTTTAATTTTTTCAAATTTTAATAAATTTTAAATTTGAACCAATTTTTTCATTTCTAAAGCACTGGAATGGTCTGGATGGCCTCCAAAGGCACCAAAATACAACAATTAAAAACTTGTAGCCATATCTACCTAAAGGCAGTTCGTTGACTAGGTCAAAACTGATCAAAATAACGACTTGAGCCAAAAACTGAGTGTCTTTGCATGCAAGAGTTGTGAGTAATATCTTCTTAATCACATTAGCAGTAGACTAAAGGCATTAGTAGCATGAAATAATGGTGATCGATACACAAATACATAAATAAGATTTGCAATTAAAGCAATTGTATGATTAATAATGAAGTCCCTACCATATACTCACTTTCACATTCAATCCAATCTACAAAAGAGATCATTCCTCATTAAGCTGGGTGAAGTAGAATACAACAAGGCTAGGCTTAGTGATAGCTTGACTTATTGGATAGACTTGATAGACTTTCAGAGATAAGGGGATGAGGAAAACCATGGTGGCATATGTTGGACAAAAGACATTAGGGAAATGAGGTGTCTCACGATTGGGTAGAGTGCTTAGAAGGTCTCCTTTAGACTCTTAAAGTATCCTTGCTTGCTATTGATTGAAAACTTTATATAATAACTTGATTTTCACTGCAAGTCTTGACTTTCATTTGGGCCCGCATCCTTTTAGATATAGTATTTAGTTTTGATGCAGTTGTATTTTATTGATGGCCCTTTGGAATTTACATGTGCTTAGATGCACAACTAATTGCAGCTTTCATCCAGGGTTTGCATTTCATTCCATTCCATAGCCCTTTCTGTGATTTTACATGCGCTTAAAACCACAACTAATCGCTTTTCATCACGAGCAATTTTTATTTCAGATGAGGAAAACTTGCTTTGAGAACTAATGGAGACATGTTCACATTCTAGAGCCAAGACATGACAGATAAACATGGGGAAGGTCTTTAAGTACATCAGTCTTATCCAAGTCAAGGGGTGAAACTTGCAAGTTCGAAGCAAATGGATTGACGGGAGGACAAGTGAAAGTGGTACCAGGCAGAGTGGAGAATGATTTAGTTTGTATAAAGGCTAACACTACTAGTGAACATATACTAGAGTCTCAACATTAAAATCACTTAACCATTAAAACTTACAAGTCCACAAACAACCAATAAGCAATGATCACCAATGCCAACTACACATGCTAAGTCATATCTACTAAGATGATTACGAAATACCATAAGCACAAACCTCAACCATATACCTGCGCAGTCAACTGCACCTGGATCTGGAATACCTCTGACAGTTTGGAAGGGAAGGAAGATATATCAGCTGGGTGTTCTATTGCTTTGATAAGTGAACCAATGGCCTAACAACTGTCCCTCTGGGATCATAAAGAGGGCTCAAAAATGACAAAAATACTTGGATAATATTGCTCTGAATAGTCTAGCTACCTTTGAATGTACACTGCCAATGATCATCATCGTGGCACTAAAAGCTCAACTCATGTAAAGGACCGGTTCTGGCCTAGGACAACTAGTCTGGAAAATGGTAGTAGCCCAACTACTATAAATGTGATAATAGATACCAAGTGCACCCGTCCTGCAAAACCCCAATGGACATACAATTAGCACAACTAAATTTTCAAATCCAAATGAAATCTACAAGAAGAGAGATGCATACAAGAATGACAAGAAGAGATAACAATCAAATGCTAAGCAAGATACACAAGATAACCCCCTGTCAGATGAAGTCGTATAGAGAGATAGAGACTCTCCTCTTCAGGGTTTCCCTCCACGAATTTGCCCTCATGTAAGCAAAGTCAACACCAAAAATTTGTCGAGATGTGGAAAGATAGATATTCAGAGCCAAAGAGACTCAGACACTTCAAAGATCAAGAACCTCTTTAAGAATTCACAAAGTATTTGCCAAAAGATGTTTTCTATTGCTTCAATCCAAGAGCCAAAGTCGCTTTACAATGAGGGGTCTCCTCTCTTAAATAGTTTGAGAGAGACCAAATCCCTAATCAATTTTTTAATTGATGGTTGAGATTAAAAGATACAATGATGATAATCAACGGTGGAGATTCTAATCTCTCACTCACATGGATCAACTAGACCAAGAAGAGGTGAGTTGCCTCATAATGCCCAAATACATGATATACAATGATAAAACATAAGTTAAGTCACCTAGGGGCCAATACATGCCACCTAGGGATATTATAACACTTTTCCACATTGTACATAAGATAAACATAAGGTACATCATCCAAAAGCGCGCCCTCTGTAAGGAGGGTGAATAGCCTGGAGGAGAGGAAAATGAGTCACAATGCCAGTCGATGAATGAAACCATGCGAAAGTGTGTTGGGAACATCTCTGGAGAAAAACTAATAATACCCAACTCATAACTTTGCCATTCACTTATTCTTTCGTTCTACTTGCCATGCCATGGTCACTTTTTGATAATTTGTAATTAATAAGTTGAAATATTCCGTAAATACTCAATATGCCCAAAATAGCTTCTTCCTTTGCCCAAAGTGAATATTTGGCTGCATCAATGAACTGAGACATGCCAATTCCACTAGGACTCGCAACAAATACATCATGGATCAACTTGTGATATCATTCATAAATATTTTCCACCATTTGGAAGAAAAATTTGCCCATTGACTTTATAAAAATGATGATAATGGACAACTTTTTACAAGCTGCAAGATGGAATTGTGTAGTTGGCCTCCAAAGGCACTGGAATAGTCATCTGAACATATGTAGCAATATCGTGACACAGGCCCCATGCGTTGACCCGGTCAAAATTGATCAAAAATCAAACTGAGCATCAATTTGAAGGTTTCATCATCCAAGAGGCACTAGTAGTCCTTTCTTAAATGCATTAGTAGTAGACTAAGAGCATTAGCAATGTTTAACAATGGTGATCAACTCAATAAACACATCAACTAAATCAGTTTCATAGCAAAAGTGAAGTCCCAACCATGTAATCATTTTCACATTCATCCCAATGTACAAAATAGATCATTTCTCACTATCCTGGGTGAGATGGAATAAAACAAGGCTTAACAAAGTGAAGGTTTGACTTATTGGACTGACTTAATGCACTTTAAGAGATCATGATAACTAGGGAGACCAATGTGACATGTGTTGGATAAGCAGGAACTAGGGAATGATGTGTCTCATAGATGGGTAAAGTGCTTAAAAGGCTCCTCTAGACTCTAACAACAATCCTTTTATAACACTGCTTTTCTTTCATTGCAAGACTTCATAATTTACTTGTTGTTCATTGCAAGTCTTGACTTTCATTAGGCTTTTTGATTTGATAGCCTTGTATTTAAAAATACATTTGATTTTTCTTTTCGTTTCATATCCTGACATTTTGGCCTTTGCATCCTTTTAGATATAACATTTCTGCAAGTTGATGCTTTTGATTTCATAGATGAGGAATACTTGCTTCGAGACCTACTGGGAACATTTTTGGTGACATATGCAATCCTAAACTGCACTCAGACATCTGGGGTAACGGAGCAGAAAGAGATTGACAGGGTTGATAGCAGACTCACACAATTTAGAGCCGAGACACAATTAAACACGGGGGCCTTCTTGGACATAGAGGTCACAAAGGGGGAAAGTCTTCAAGTTCACAAGTCTTGTCCAAGTCAAGGGATTTATTTCAAGCATGGAGTTATGGATGGACAAAGGATAAATGATAATGGTGCCAAGAGTGATGAAACATGATCTAAGTTGTACAAAGGCTAACCCTACTCATGAGCATATACTAAGGACTTAACACTAAGACCATTCAACTTTTTTAGTCATTGGTCTACCAAAGCATTCAAATAAACATCACTAGTGTCAACACTACATATACCTAGTCACATCTACTAATACAATTAAGAAAGACAATGAATGTAAACCTCATGCCATATACCTGCTCAGTCACCAATAGTTGAATCTGTAATCACTGTGACAACTGGATGGCAAGGAAGAAGCAATCAACAACTAGCTGCTAAACTGAACCAAGGCATGAACAAGTATCCCTTAGGATGTCATGAAGAGGACTTGAAAATAACATGGGTAACTTTGTTGCTGCTACTCCAATATAGTCTAGCTACCTCTACATGTACCAACCAATGATCATCATGTTTGACAATATCTCATCTCTATTTAAAAGATCGGCTTGGGATTGAAGTTTGCCCTGGAAAATGGTAGTAGCTCCCAGTTACTAATCATGTGATAAGAAGTTCATACATTTGGGGACTCAACATCTAGGAGAGATAAGTATCCCTATTTTACACTTTGTCTTAATGAGGCCATCGCCTCAACTTACACCCCAAGTTGTGCTCATGGGTGGTACTAGAGGTATTTGAGCTTCTCTTGGTAGTGGCTATCTCCCTAGGTTGTTTACTCCCTTTCTAGTATTATTTAGACATGCCATGGCACCTCTTTTCATCTAAGGAGGACTTGAATCGAACTCTGTAAGAGGACATCAATAAACTGCCCATTCAAGTCACTTGGACTGCACCATTGGAGAGCTTTGGTCCCAATATGGCTTTTTATTTGGAGCACTTCTGGCAATATTTCCCTCCCGCCATACAGGTATTGGATACATGCTTTAAGGATCCCCTAAGTGTAGTTTTGGGTAGGATCCTATAGACTATGGATAGACATTAATCATAGTATACTGCACCTTGACATGCCTTGCCAACTTTGCCACTTATTAGAGTTGGAGATGGTGATGCATCTCATCTTCAGTTGCCTATTCTACAATCAACAATGAGATTCGAGGTCATTGCCACTTGCCTTTATTGATATTTGGGGCTCCTCTTCACTTCTTTTGTTACCCTAACCACAAGTGCCTTGCTTTCTTCATGAGAGAAGTGCTCAGACACAAATCATAGTCTTTTCATAACCTATCTCTACATGAGACTTCTGAGAGGATTACTTCTTACTTCCTAGTTGCCTCATTTTATTGCGGCAACAAGTGGTAGGTAGGGGGCCATGAGACTTTAGACCTAGATTACCTAGGGTCATCTGGGGCTTCATGTCGACCTCCCCTTCCAAATGGCCGACCTACAAATTTGAGGCTTGTGAAAAGTTGTTGTTTTAGACCATAGGGCACACATCACCATAGTGAGAAGATATGATGGGATAATTTTATTAATGTCCAACAGATGAGCACAAATAGGTCAATGGGATTCCTAAGTACAATAGTATCAATACATCGTGGGAGTGTAAAGAATTGCTCCTATATAGAAAAAAGTGATGGAAAGAAGAAACAACTTGAGATCTAAAGTTTAACGTTTAGAAAAGAAAGGAAAATGTAGATGTGAAAATTGAAATGATACATGTACATGAGGTCAATACTCCTTAGAGGGATGCCTCAAAGGAAGATATAAGGAGGGGGTAATGTATCTCAATGTTAACTAGATCTATGTGTTGAAGATGAGGGTGGGACACTACTCTCTTGTAGGCAACCATCTTTGAATTTGTGTCTCTCTTACCATACGACATTGAAGGGAAGAAACTCACGATAGAGGGATTTCCCAAAATAATAGAAGAAGAGTTTATCCATGGAGTGTTTAACTATCTTCGGGTGGCGACTTGTTGTAGTTGTTGTTGGTTTTTGTAGCATCGCATAGGTTCTTCTGCATAGGCCAAGTGTTTGGAATGTGAGAGTCGTCCATAAGACCTCTTAGACTTAGTGCTTTCATTTTAATTAAGTGAACTATTAAAGTGAAAGTACTTTTGTAATTACATTATGTATAGTAAGGACCCATGGTATTTGCATATTGTAATAGTATAAGAGGCAACTAAGGAGAGAGGAAGACATAAGCCAGTCACACGGATCATTGATTGGTTGATGAAGGACTGTCAACTAAGGGTGCAGGTGAAGGGGGCAGGGTTAGAGGAAAGGAGAGAAAGGGGTTGGCGAGGGCTAGTAACCAGCAAGATTGAAGGACCGATCTTGAGGTTTGAAAGCTAGCATTTTGTCATTGTATTTTTCTTAGTAGCCCATTATCCCAAGATGGGATCCCAAGGTTCTTATCTCAGTAAGAATCAATTTGTTTGCTGGTTTTTCCCTAGTTAGGGGCTTTCCAGGGTAATTCGACGTGTCAAATATCGGGGTGATTTCTTGAGTATTTCTGCTGCGTTGTTTTGTTTAGACCTAGCGTATTTTTTAATAATAATTGCATAAACTATTAAATCTTGTTTGGATCACTAAAATCAACATGGTATCAGAGCTAGGGATAAAGCTTTGAGCAGGAATAATTTTTGACCAGGTTCATGTGAAAGAAGAAAAACATAAAAAAGGACTATACGACAGTCGTTGTACAACCGCCATCTTGCAGAGCAATAACAATCACGGGCTAGTGGACTTTGGGCCACGGGAAGAGTTGAGAGTGGGAGGTGCGTCGACTAGTGGTTAATTGAAGTGATGGCGGGTAGGAGAACTCGAGTGTGGAGGACAAATCTATCTGAAATTGAAGTCATGGTTTGCTAGAGTAGTAAGCTCAGGGTGGGGTGTGAAGTCAACAGATCTATGGAGAACATAGGCTCATACGACTGTAGAATTGTTTGGCCAAGTGGAAGCAGGTAGAGTCACGATCGAGCAACGAGTCACAAATTGGCATGGGAGAGTCAAATGTGGTGCGGGCGGAGAGAAACAACAGTGCCATTGGCATGAGGGTCGACCTTGCAAGCGTGAAGAAGCAGGTAACCACTGAGGTTGCTGTGGACGTGGCGAGCTATGTTGGAGGAGACACGCCCCGACAGAGAGTAGCACGCGGGTTGTGGTAATGACAACAGACAACTGCATAGATATAGTCGCCAGGGGGGTCGGTTTGCGTGGAATTGATGTAAATTTTTCATATAACTTTGAAATCTCTGACCCCAACCTAATTTCAAGTCTCTCTAGTTCATATGTTTAATGCTTAGCACGATCCTATTGCCCGGATCACATAGATAAGCATACAAAATGATCTATAACTAGAAACACATGAGATATATTTACTCTTTTAATCAACAACAATCACACACATAAAATAGACAAAGTTTTGGTTAATGTGACCTTGGAAAAACCCTTGCGGGAAAACTAGTGAGAGAGTAGAATAACTTTTATTATCTCAAGTAGTTACAATGAGGTACAACAAAATACTTCCAACACCACACAAACTTATCTCTAAGCCTACGGCTCTGATGCGCGAGTCTGATCTTTTCTGGATGACTGGGAAATGTGCCCCTCTTTGAAGTCTGCTCTCTGACTTGGGCTTCACACCCTTCTGCTACTGAATCACCTTCTCAGTGACTGCTCTCTCTCTATCTGATGAACTCAATCTTTGAGCTCTCTCTCCTCCAATGAAGTGCACCCCTTCTGTCAACTCAATCAATGAACACCTTGCTGCTGAATTCAATCCTTCTTAGAAGTAGTTAAGAATCTTGTAGTTTCCTCGTAGAGTGATCCTATATAGGATGGTAGAGGAGAAAGGCAACCAAAGTCGTGACCTAGGAATACCCCAACCCCCAAATGATGGAATGGTTGTCACGCGATTGAGATATCCTTAACTTTATGCCACTAAAGCCCAAGTGACAAAGGTGGAGACCCAGACCTATCCTAGAAGGAAAAACCTAAAGCTAAATCACTAGATCAAACTAGAAACATAGAATACGTAAGGTGAAAGCTGTAAACCCTAGATTTAAAAATAAAGCCATAATTTAAGGAATACTTGAGTAGAGAGTGGTTACGGATGTCGAAAATGTTACTCAAGTTGATTTACTTAGTGACTTATGGATTTAATTACCAGATGTAGAGTTTGTGTGTTAATTCAAATGATCAAACTTGAAATCCTAGGGGGATTGTTATCACGAATCTTGTAGTTGCCCCGTGAGGTGATCCTATTTAGGATGGTAGAGGAAAGGCAACCAAAGTCATGACCTATGTTATCCAAGACTTTCGAAAGAACTCGGAGGTCACACCAGTCGAGGATACCGACACTTTGGACCCAGTGAAAACACAAAGCCCAGGGGGCGTCCCTATGACCAAGAAACCCTAAAACAAGGAAATTGAACAAGTAGCTGAGGGAAACTTGGCGGAATCTCTTAGTAGGATGGTTAATTAGAGTTTAGAACGATTACCAAGAGATTTTGAGTATCCAGGTGAAAAGCCCCAATTTTACCCTATGATTTTATGCTGAAAATTGGGATTTAGGGCAAAACGGTGAAATTTACTGAAATTGGACGCCCAAAATGATTGTTGGATTTAGGATTAGGTAAATGAAAGCAAAACCAACAATACCTAGTTTACAGTTTTGGAAATACCCACTCTTCCCAAGGAGGGCGTTTTTCCCTAAGTAGCAGGCCAGTGCTTAGGATGGGAAAATGGAGTCCGATTGTGATGAAAATTGAAACTTAGGGGTTTTATGTTTATTCCAAAGTGAGTTTTAAGTTTTATAGCTTGCCGTAAACCAGAACTTGTAGATCTAAGAAACGAGGGTTTTATAATTATGGAAGTGATGGGCAATGCGTGCAGAAAATAAAAGGAGAAACTACCTTCGAGATGTAACTAGATCTTGTAGATGACTTCAAAAATGATGAAGAATGCTTCTTTCATGTTCAAATGAGCCTTTTCGGAGAAGATCTTGATGTAGTTGAGCCACAGCCAGTCACCCTAGCGCCTCCTTCAACCTGCTAGATCAATGAAAACCAAATGATAAGGCAAACGAATGAGATCTGCAGAATAAAGAAAAGATAGGAAGTAAGAAATCATCAAGATAGAAATACTCCCTGGTCCAGACACCCTAGAACCGGGACGATGGTGAGTTCCCCCACAAAAACGCCCTCTCTCTCTCTCTCTAGCGTGCCTCCTTCAACCTGTAGATGAAATGGGCAAAGGAAAAAATACAAGATGGATCCCGATCAAACTCGGTATAGAAGAATAGCAATGTCAGTCATCAGATCATCAAATCATTTACAAGATACACAAAAGAGTAATTCCAGACAAAAATCTCTTTATTCAAATTCTGGTGCCAAAGCTCATCAATTACAATGGGGGGGGGGGGGTCACCTCTCTTAAATAGTTTGAGAGAGACGTAAACTCTAACTCACTTTTACATCCAACGGTTGAGATTAAAACATCATCAACGGTGGAGATCAACAATACATAGATCACAACATGGATCAAGTGACTAAGTCAAAGAGGGGGCACATTTTACTCAAGGACGCCTATCCTAGGTGAAAGTCACAATATAACGTAAGATATGACATGATACTACATAGGAGGGGGTCACTAGGGACTTAATTCACCCTAGGCCCCCTTACAACTTTGTAATACATGATATAACAATGAAATACATCAATAGCCAAGTAGAGGGGGTGCAGGGAGTTTTCCTCACCGACTAAGCCAAGATAAAGATAATCCGGACATTCATTGACTGGAAACTGTTGGAGGACTGTCTGGTATGTTGAAACACATCATTTGCTGAAATTCCAAGCCATTTCATTGATCAAGGAGACCGAATCGATTTTTTCAGTGATTTCTCTAGTTCAGTTTTTGCTGGTACAACCTTTGGAAAATGATAAATCACCATAACTCTATGCAGGGTGCAAACTGGGGCAAACTGACTGCTTTGGATGACCTGGAGACATAGAAGAACAGTATAAGTGACTACTCATACCCCCTGGAACACTACACTGCTCTAGGAGAACCCAACATACTACCATCTGTAATAAAATTTAATCATTTGGCCAAATAATAAAGTGATAATAATCACTTTTCAGGAGAACCGAGGCCAAACTCTTAAAATTGAATCCGCAGTATTGGTCCTAGGCATGTTTGGAACAAATATAGACCATGTATTTTGAGTCACTGCCTTGGGAACTGTGTTTGACATTGGTCAACTGGGTTGACCAGGTCAAAGTACCCAAATTGAAGGTGAGTGTATCCATATGATCTTGTAGGCACCCAGGGTAAGAAATGCTCCAATAATGTATATCAAAACCAAGCTCAAATCAGTTATTCATAATCATGGTGACAGATAATAATAATAATAATAAGACATGCATGTGCTTCTTAGAAATCTTAGAACTCTCTGGAAGTCTGATTGTTCATGCCATACTTACAAACTGTAAACAATGTGCTACAGATGGGTGAGGATGGAAGAACAAGGTCTAGGGAAATGGAAATGACTTTCAACCGACTTTAACTCGGTGATCTATTCAAATGATGCATAATACACTCTACCAAGGTGACATATGTATGACAAATAACATTAGGGGATGGAGGTGTCTCACAAATGGATAAAATACTTGGATACGTTTCCCTTAGACTCTAACAAGTTTTCCCTTTGCATTTTAGTTGCAACATAGGTCAACCTTCAAAGGCAGGTGCCTTGGAAGCCTTCTGGGCTCCAGTAATGACAAAGACCCAGCTTTTGCAAGCTAGTCTCACCTTGATGCCCTATGGGGGCACATGAGCTGAACACTATACAAGGAGTGAGTGCTCATCCTTTGACCATTAACCTTTTTGAATCACTTTACATTTCACAAGAGAGTGGCCAACCTACAAGAGCAGGTGCCCTGGAAAGCCTTCTGGGCTCCAGTAAATGACGAAGGCCTGGCCCTGCCATCAAGCAGTCCATAGCCCTGACGGGTTTACAGCTCCCTGCCGCCCTTGTAGAGGGCAGATTGAGCCTTACATTATACAAGGAATGAGTGCTCAAACTCTTGGCCACTGACTACTTTTAAACATTTAACTTTTGCATCCTTTAGATATAGCTTTTACGTGTTCCGATGCTTTAGTTTTTAGCAACACTGTTATGGTGGAGCACTTGCTTTGAGGACTAAAGGAGAACTACCTTGTGAACCCAACCACACTGGCCAAGCCACATACTTCATAGCCAGAGACATAGAACAACATGGAGTCTATCATATATAGGGGTCACAATGGGGAAAGGATCTTCAATCTCACAAGTCTCAATCAGTTTAAGTCATGGGACAAAATCGAGGTGGATGCACTGGATGGACGAGGACAAATGACATGGAACCACCCTAGCACCAAGGTTTACAATTTGTACAAGCATTGGCATAAGCAACAGTCGTTACATAAATTCCTTAATTAATCATAACATAGGTTAAAGTACAATAGATATAAGCATAGGTCACCATAATCATCCTAACATGATAAGCATAGGTATCTGACATACATCATAGTGCAAAATCAAACCAAGGAGGTGTGTACCTGATCTCACCAAATATACCCGTCTCCATCTAATAAGCCCCTCTATAACTGTGTGTACCAACTTTGATCTGTTGCTCTGCTACAATGAACTAGATGATCACCAAAAGCATCTCAATGGACTCCTGAATCTCAGTCATGGTAAGGAAAATCTGATGAATAAGGCTCTAAAATGAAATGAAGCTGTAAAGATCCATGCTGATACTCCATGTAAAAAGTAGCCCAGAATAGAATAAGAGACAAGTCTGCATTCCACATCATGGAAACCTGGCTGCAAATATATATGTGACAACAGGATTTGAGTGTAAAATTAGGGAAAACCCTAAGTTAGGTTTGAAAATGAATTAGGGATTCTGACACATTATTTGTTGCTTGGATGACAGGTATGACAGTATTACGAGATCCAAACAAAGCCAGAACACATAAAACTCAGAAATCGTTGGTTAAGACAAAGGGGGGCAATTTTCCTAAGAGATTAGTGCCACAAAAGAATGGGCAAATGGAGTCCAAGGGTGACGCCTAGGAGGGAGTTTGGGTTTTGGATGATGGCCGTCAAAACCCAAATCGCCAAATTTTGATTTTCCAAGTGAAATTTGCCAAGATGATTTTTCCTACTTTCTATAAGAGTTTTTTCAATTAAATTTGTTGATGGGAAATGTATGAAAAATTAAACAAAGATAAATTTGCTGAGATACTCACTTGGAATTTTTGGATACCTTCCTGGATGATGAGGATTGCTTCACAAATCAAATGAGAGATCCGGACAAGTTGTTGATGAAAACGTCTTGCTCAATGACCCTAGCGTCCTCCTTTCCCGCCATACAGAGGGACAACCAGGAAGTGAAACAAGAAAGATCGGGATATGCAAATAAGAAGTAAAAGATAAAGCAATGGAGATTCATAAAGAAGTAACCATTCCCTGATAAAACCAAACTGAAGAATGACGACAGGGTGAGTCCCCCCACCAATGCGCCTCTCTCCAATTCAGCTCCTTCACCTGCAAATCGAAATGGGTACAAGAAGATACAAGAAACTATGCCAAGCTAACTCAATGCAAGAGAGAAACAATTTCAATCATCATTACATTCATTCATCCACAAAAACACAAGTATTTGATCCCAGAAAAATCTCTTTATTCAAAAGTTACAATGCCAGAGCTCCTGGCTTACAATAGGGGGAGGTCTCTTCTTTATATAGATTTTGAGAGACGCAAACCCTAACTTACTTTTCATCCAACGATTGAGATTATAACAACATCAATGGTGGAGATCACTTTTACACTGATCAATACATGGATCAATTTGATTAGATCATGGGGGGCGTATTTTTTGCCAAGAACGCCTTGTCTAAGTCAAAATACA
This sequence comes from Pseudotsuga menziesii, assembly GCA_001517045.1. Taxonomy (NCBI): domain Eukaryota; kingdom Viridiplantae; phylum Streptophyta; class Pinopsida; order Pinales; family Pinaceae; genus Pseudotsuga; species Pseudotsuga menziesii. Next base: position 1,545,633 of record LPNX010163743.1, read on the forward strand.
TCATAACATAAGATATAACATGATAATACATCGAGGGGGTCATCTTAGGGGCTCAATCCTCCCTAGGCCCCATTACAACATCATAACATAAGATATAACAATGTCATACATCATATCACCAAGGTGAGGGGCGCCCCATGGGGGACATCCTCCCTAGAAGAGCCAAATAAATAATCCTGGACATAAAACTGACTGAAACTGCTGTGGAAGTGTCTGGAGAGCCATAATAAATCATTTGGAGAAAATTCCTTGCCATTTCCTTGACCACACAAGCCAAATCAATGTTTTCAGTGATTTCGTAGTTCATTTTTGATGGTACATCCTCCAAAAATCATAAAAATCATCATAACTTCATTTAGGCTGAGAACTGGGGCAAACTAACTGCACAGGAGTATCTCGAGACATAGTAGAATGGTACCAGTGACTACTCATACCCCCTGGAGCACTGTGGCGCCCTAGGAGAACCATAATGACTGCAATAATAATATAATCTGACCAGTAATAAAGTGATAATAATCACTGGCCATGCAATCTGAGGCCAAACTCTAAAAACTAAAACCGTGGTATTGGTCCTGGGAATGTTTGGAGCAGATATAAGCATTGCCAAATTTTTAGTCACTGCCTTGGCAACTGTGCTGGACTTGGTCAACTAGGTTGACCAGGTCAAAATACCTAATGTGAAGGTGAGATGCTGAACTAAGCTGAACCTGCATGCATCCAAGGTAAGAACTGCTCCAAGATGTATATTAAAACCCAACTTAAATTATGCCATCAAAATCATGGTGACAATAGTAATAACAACTAGTAAGATATACTTGTGTCTTTGAAGAATCATTGAATCTTCTAGAAGTCTCTTGTATATGCCATACTTACAAAGTTTAAACAATTTGCTAGTGTTGGGTGAGGATGGAAAACAAGGCTAAAGTAAAGGGTGATGACCTCTAGTTGTTTTTGACCATGTGATCTCTCTGAATGATGACAAATACACAACCATAATGACATATGCATGACAAATAACAATAGGGGATGGTGGTGTCTCACAAGGATAAAGTACCTGGGCTTGTTTCCTTCAGGCTCTAGCAAGTTTCCATTCAAACAAAGATTTAGCAAATTGGAATACTAGTCAACCTCCAAAGGAAGGTACCGTGGAAAGCCTTCTGGGCTTCTAGAAAATGACAAAGGCATAACCTTGACAGGTCAGCCCCACCATATTTCCCTGTAGGGGCAAATGAGCCGAACATTATACAATGAATGATAGCTTATCCTTAGACCATTGACTTTTAAAGAACATTTTACTTTAATATAAGATAATAACCAGCCTCCAAAAGCAGGTGTCGTGGAAAGCCTTCTGGGCTTCAGAAAATGACTAAGGCCTAGCTCTGCTGCCAGGGAGCATCCATTTCCTCGACGGTTTTGCCTCACCCTGTTATCCTTGTGGGGGTAAATGAGCCTTATATCATACGATGGATGAGTGCTCATCCTTTGGCCACAAACTAATTTATAACATTTATACTTAGCATCATTTAAATATAACATTTATGCGTTTCGATGCTTTAGTGTCTAAAGACATTGTGGGGTGGAGCACTTGTTTTGAGGACTAAAGAAAACCATCCGGTGAACTTGGCCACACTAGCCAAGCCACATACTTCATAGCCAAAGACACATAAAAACATGCAGTCTATCATGCACAGGGGTCAATATGGGGAAAAAGATCTTCAATCTCACAGGTCTCAATCAACATAGGTTGTGGGAGGAAATCAATTATGGATGAACTGGATGGATGGGGACAAATGATACATGGACCAACATAGCACTAAGGTTTAAAAGTTGTGTAAAGCATGGCATAAGCAATGGTCTTCAACATCAAATTTTTTGATCATTGTCAACACAAGTTTAAGCGTCGATATATATGTAATATACGCATAGGTCGCCATAATAATCATAACATAACAAGTTTAGGTGTTAATATACGTCAGAGAGAAAAATTCAACCAAGAAGTCATGTACCTGATCTCACCATATACCTGTCTCTGTCTGATATTCCCATTTGAAAACTATGTACCACATCTGCTGCTTTGCTCGAATGAACTAGGTCACCACTAAAGTCATCTTAGTGGACAAGGAGATCTTAGTCTTGGCAAGGAAATAATCTGCAACTACTACTGAACAAAGGCTTTGAATGGCTCAGCTTGTAGTGATCCATGCTGTAACCCTATCTGAATGTGTAGCTCAGAAAAATAAAGAGATCAATCTGTATGCTGCATCATGGTTGCCCAACTGCAATGTATATGTGATAACATTAGCCTCTAAAGAATTCTCCCTCTGCCTTAGATGAAGTGCATCCACTCTCTCCTTAGATGTGCGCTCTCTCTCCTCAGAAGTGCGCCCTCCTGCATGCATTGATTTGTTCTCACTCTGTAGCTTTACATTACTCACTAATGCGCACCCTTTTGCCTTCTCAACTCTCTTTTATCGTTTGATTACCTTTTAGGGATCAAAATCCCTAATTTACTTTTAATGCAAGAATCCAGTCATGCAAACTTTTAATTATAAAATGCATGCAAACTTAAAAAGAGTTTTGCTTCCGCATGAAGCAAGGTTAAGGGTGCAACACTTTTCCTTGTTAACTTTTCAACAACTGGGAGCAGCCGTTGGCTGTTGGATGCTGCCACCAACAGGTAACGTCAAGCCATGTGGAGCAGGGCATTGCTGTGTGGCGTGACGTGGAAACAGGGGATGGGTGGCAGGAGCTGATTGATAAAGGAAAAGCGGGCAGAGTTGGGTGGCAGAGAAGACATTGCAGTCACCGCTAGAGGGTGACAGCAGCTAGCCGCCATAGCCGCTAAGCAAATAGGCCGTGGACAACAAGAAAACTCAAACGCCAAGCCACCAGCTAGCCGCCAGGGCCCACGGTAGTCGTGGGCAGACTGTTGGCAGCCTAGAAGGGTTTGGGTAGCTGCCATAACAGTCTGGGCAGCCCAGAAAATTTTGAGCAGCAGGCCCAAGGACATGGGCATACTTCAGGTAGCTACAGGCATACTTTGGGCAGCCTAGAAATTTCGCGCGAGGTTCACTGATCCTAGATTCATTTAAGAATGGCTCCCTATAGAAGCTCTAGTGAATTGGGAGACTCAAGCCTCCAATCTTGCCCAGGTCTTGGTTGAACAATGTAGGAGAAAGAATGCCTGTTATTGGAAACCCTATTTACACAACAACAAGAACAAGAGTTCTAAACTATTTCAATCTAAAATGCTGTATGATATGATGAGAATGTTCCAAAAACTCATCAACCATCAACAATGGGTCCAATCACAACCTCAACCTCAACCTCAACCCACTATTCACTTAAGGGTTCCCATTCTAATAGACCTTCAAGCTTGACTCTACACTATCGATGCCAAAATTTGCTTGGGCTCTCAAAAGCTCAATTATTGAATATATAACATTCTTATTTCAAAACCTAGTTGAACTTGATAGAGGCCAACAAAATTTTGGTCATTAGAGTTTACAAGGAAAACCAGGCTCACATCATTAGAGTTGCCAGCCAACAACCGATTCCCGATCAACACTTGGGGAGACTTCAAAGATGTAATATGCAAGAGGTTTTACCCTGTAGGGTACAAGGATGCTTTGCTAGCAAGGTGGCTACAACATCAACTAATCTCAACATAGTTTGTCCACAGTTTATTGGCATCTTCAACAAAATACTCATCAAGCTTGAGATATGAGACTGCAAAGACACTTCCTGTGTTATGTTAAGTTCATTTCTGGGTTATTGTCAAATTTAATGAAGGAATTGGAACTATTCTTTGTTATTTCCTTGGAGCATGCTTTCCACCTTGCTTCCAAATAGTGGATAAATGTCCTAAAACCACTCTTGTTAGTCAAAAGAAGGTGGTTTCCTCTTCTCAACCCCCTGTCACTTCCAAGGGCTGTCTTGATAGTTGTGGATAGAATGTGGGGCATCTTAGCACAACACCTGCTATTGGGACAAAAAATAAGAAGTGTTGCTCTCATCACTGAGATTATGGACATTCTGATGATGAATGTAGGGTCCTTTGGACAAATGATCGGTTAGAAGGCTCCTTATTGAAGAACAACTCTCTAGAGGTTTCAGCATAGATATCACTAGCCCATCTACAACAAATCCACAATTGGCTCTAGTGGCCAAGAACTACACGGGGAGTGAGGAAGAACCTTTGTTCTCTCTGAATTGCCATATCAAGAACAAATTAATTTCTATTACCATGGATAAAGGAAACTAGAAGAATCTAGGGTTCCTAAATTTGGTAGGAGACCTGCAGTTTCTAACTGTTCCTCACCCCAAGCCATATCAATGTGGTGGATAACCTACTCTTGTCAATCAAAGGTGTTTCATCTCATTAGCCATTGGACCATTCTGTGAGATAGTGGAGTATGATATCACTCCTCAAATTGTTCTAATTTGATTATTGGCATGCCATATCAGTGTACCAGACATGCACAATATGATGGCTACTTCAACACCTACAGGTTGCACAAGAACAGTAAGACATGCAAACTTACTTCCAGCTCTTCTTCTACTGTCCCACTATACGTTTTGTTAGACTGAATGTTAAACAAGTCAATCCTAAGAAATTCATGTCACCTTGCGTTTTCTGACAAGTCAAGTAAGACAACAAAGGGAGGTTCCTTCTCTCTAATATACAATGAAAATCCTTGATTTATAAAAAGATGTGTTTGAATAACCCATGGAATAACATGTAACATTCTACGAGGTTGGTTCACGATTCTTCATTGCCCAATTTTTGTGCATATTACACTTCCCTTAAGAAGAGTGCAGGTTGAGAGACATATCACAAAAGTCTTTGAGGAAGGAAAGATCAGGGCCGACACATCCTCTTGTAGCTTTTCGGCCTTTGTGGTTATCATGAAGGAGCAACATGTGTTACGTTTGCACGAATTACAGGCCCTTAACAATGTCACTATTGAGAACTGTTACTCATTGCCTCAAATTGATGACCTTCTTGATTCGCTCAAGAGGACGGAGTATTTCACCAAGCTGGACCTTACTTCAGGCTATCACCAAGTGCATATGGAAATGAAAGATATCTGGATTCTGAATTACAGATTTTAAGATGAAGTTTGGTCTCTTTGACTGGCTGGTGGTTGGTCATGCCTTTTGGCCTCACTAATATGCCTCCCACTTCCTTGAGAATCATCAATGATGTATTCCGACCACATCTTTGTGCATTACTTAGATGATATTTTTGTTTTCAATAAGACTTGGTCAGATCATTTGCAGCATGTCTGCACTGTTTTGGATCTCCTTTGGCATTTTCTAAAAGTCTTAGTCAGATTTGCAGCATGTCTGCACTGTTTTGGATCTCCTTTGCCAATATAAGTTGCAGGACAAAATGAATAAATCCTTCTTTGGGAAGACTTCTGTCCAGTGTTAGGGCTTTGTGATTGATGTTATAGGAGTTCACATATATCCTGCCAAAGTTTAGGTTTTGAAGGTCTAGCCCACTCATAATGCGAAGTAAACACAGGTCATGCTGATGCTGCCAAAGTTCAGGTATTGATGTAATTGCCATGCATTGTGTTTTTTGTGCTTAATCATGATTCATTAAAATTTTTAATCTTTTATTTTTCTCTCCCATCCTCTCTCTCTCTATATACATATAGATAGATAAATATTTTTTTGGGGGGGTCCCCTATGTCCTGTGCCTTACGTCTCCTGTTCTATCCACATAATTTTGGCTGTAGCCTCCTGCTGTCCCGGGAACTTGTTTGGCCCCTACCCTTGGGATGAACCTTTGTGAAACATAAGAAAACAACTAAGGACCATAACATAAGTCATCTACTGATATATCTACTTTAGGCCATAAATTATTCATAAGAGGCACAAAATTAACTTAGCAACAAAAAACAGCCTGGAAGATAAGTATTAGCCCATGTAAGCTTAACAGCTGTCTACGTACAGTAACAAGATCTGATTGTGTATCCAAGACCAGACTTCTAATTTTAATTTTGCAATTACACTTTGATTATCATTTTGACAGCTGGAGAAAGGCATCCCAAACTTTCAACAAAGAAAATTTAGAACTTATAAACAAAATGTAAAAACAATATATGGGAATTGAAAAGTTTTCATTAGTCATTTTAAAACATGTATTTAGCTGTACAAACAAAATATCCTGTTAGTTTGGTTTATCAGGTTGCACACAGTATAACACAAAATCAGACATGCAAGGAACCATCTCCAAGTTCATATGCTACACATTGAGCTCTTTAGCCTCAAAAACTCCAATTATACAACTGCTATGTCAAATCAAGTTTCATGTCACATTTCTGATCACTTAGTAATGGCAATTCTTGCCAATGCCAAATGCCAAAAAGTTGAACATCTCATACAAGAAGAACTAATTACATCAAACTATAGTATGTAATGTCATGTGAAATGTATTTACTTCTCTAAGATCCTATATAGGCATTTTCAGTGCTGCCTGATAGAAGTTGCAACCCATACATTTTTCAAGATGTCTAAAAGGTCATTTCAGAGGTTCTGCAGTTAACTCCAAAATTGACCACCTAACACACAATAGATAGTTAAACAGTTCTAAAGGCTTGGACAACCTAATGTATCTATCGACCTATCTATCTTCATGTTGTTTTTACATTACACTCTAAATGATAGCATTCTGAGCACCTGTCATGCTGTCCAGAATGTGAGGATACATAATTGTAAAGATAAAAGAGACCTCCATATTTAACTGCATTGGTAGTTGAAAATGCTAGGCTGCATATGCAATCTTAATTCAAAGTAAGGCTAGGAATCTACATTTACAATACTCATTTAAACCTGTTAAAGCTTCTGTATGGTTGAGAATCAGTATCATGTCATTTGTGTGAGGATGGCATCAGAAAGCAACCATTTTCAGTCAATTTCCACCATGGATTTTCATTTATAGACTGGATGAGTTTGATTCCAACTGAAGAAACAAAGACCACATTTACCTCCCTGTAGAATTTCATTTCCTGACTGCATTTCCATTCAAAGTAGTCATTTCTTTGGCAATCAGATTGATTCCACGTACCCAAAGCTCTACATTTGCGGCACTTCTAGCTTCAAAATGAACCTCTCTTCCCTTAACAGTGACAATTCTAAATATCGTTGGTTTATATGCATCACCTTTGCAACAATTTTTGCGGAATGTAACACTTGGTCCCACCCCTGCTTCTTTGCAAATAACATTTCTTCTGCTAGATTTTCCCCATGTTAGCAATCCTGATTTAAGCATTCGAACCATCTTCATATGAGGAGCACCTTTACCTTGCCTAGTGTGCTTGCAGAGTTGTTCACCAGCAAAAACCATATTAGATATGAATCACAATGGAGATAGATACTATTAGCACAGATGATCAAGATTGGTATGTTCTTCATTCTTCAGGTACATGCAAGATACAAACTTCACCATCATTTGGACAAGCAATATAAGATTATGTGATGTACAGGCTATTATCTCTTAGTTTAATACAATTGACATGAACATTCTGATTTGGGGACTGGGAAATAATTTTTCTGGATTAGAAATCAGTTGAATTTGATGAATCATGTCTAAAATCAGTTGCACACTATGATTTGCAGCCTTTATCTTATTCCCAATTTGCAAGGAGTATTCATGAACTTGCTGCAGCAGCTGATTAGGTTAGTGTTTGCAGTTTCCCCTCTCTTTGTGCTTTTGATCTGTAATCTATTCTTGGCCTTTTAGTTTTTATTGGCTGTATTTAACATTCTTGCAATAATTTTACAGAAAAAATCCCAAAAGCAGCTAGTACATCAAGTATTTCCCAAACTTGCTGTGTATAATTCAATTGATCCTTCATTGGCTCCATCTCTACTGACGGTATGTAACTGTTCACTATTTATCTGTCTGCATATTCCTGAACCTTTGCTTGTAATATGTAAATCCCACAAGCTTAATTGAGTTTTTGTTTCCAATTTGTATATGCTATGTGACTTGAAATTGCCTTGCATTTTTTACCATATTTCAAGTGATAATATTTTTATCTTTTTAATTAGCAGAGAGGATAATGTAGTGATTTTGAGCTTTCCTTCTAAACAATTTCTAATGTCATATGCATAAAAATGTGATGCCAGATGTTCATTTGGATAGTAAAATTCTTATAATAGACATGTCATTTATATACTTCTGCTTTTATGATGGGTGTTACATCTGTAAATATGCAGCTTCATCAACAATGTGAAGACAGAAGTGTTTTGCGCTATATATACTACTACTTAGCCATGATTTTGTCAGATAATGGTTCTCAGGGTTTAAGTGCTGGTGGTGGAATACCCACACCTAATTGGGATGCTCTTGCTGACCTGGATGCTGCAAGAGGGGTGACAAGGGCAGATGTGGTACCTCGTATTATTCAACAGCTGAGTGCAGAAGCATCAAATGTTGATGTGGAAGGTATGCTTGTCCTTTCATGAAGTG
>LPNX010163836.1:0-43641 GCA_001517045.1 Pseudotsuga menziesii
TATATATATATATATATATATAAATTAGTGTAACTTCGTTCACATGAATTTTGACTATAACCCTTATAAGCATGCAGCCTTAAGCTATTAAAAAATAACCAACATTAACTTTCGTAATTAAATCCACTTCTGTAGCCAAAAGGTCATTTTCTCCCTAAAGCTGACCTTTTTTAGTTTTTATTTCCGCATTCCGCGCTTCCTCCTTCCATTGTGGACTTCAGAATCGGAAGCCTAACATTCTCCGAAATCATTCATCCACACTTCCGCCTTCTGCATTCCACCTTCCACTATGCGGGCTGCAGAAAAATATTAACTTATTTACCACTTAACCTTTCTTTTCTGCTTTCCACATTCCGCTATGTAGATCGCAAAAGTCTTACCTTCCTTACAACTTTCATTTTCCTTCCCACTTTTTCTCTTTCCACTATGCGGATCACAGATCATGGAAAATTAATGTTCTTATGACTAAACCTTTCCTCTTCTGCTTTCCTCCATCTGCTATGCGGATTGTGGAGCGCAGAAGTCTTAGCATTCTTACAACTCTAATTTTCTTTTTCGAATTTCGCTATGCAGATCAATGATCACGGACCACGTAAATCTTAACATGTTTAAGACATGACTTTCTAGGCTTCTACGGGCCTTCCAACCAAAGGTTTTTCACCTAAATCCCCAAACCTCAAAGGACTCCTGACTTTAAGCTGTTTGATTTTATTAAACTAGCTCATTCTTAGGTATTTTGGTGATGTGCAATATCCAGTACCTAAATAACATCAGAAACCAAACTCTCCTTGTGACAATTTTTATTTGCCCTTAGTAAAATAGAGCATTTACACACAGATTCACAAAACGGAGAAATCCAAACCCGTGAGAGCATGTTGGATTCTCTACCGGGGGTCCCTCAAGCTGGGTTTAATAAAAAACAATTAGAAACCTAGTAAAAATTTAGAGGAACTGAACTACACCATTTGAGCAACCAAAATCACTAGACACAAGTTATATCTAGAGTAGATGCATCCCATTCATCAATCCTACCTTTCATCAACCATAGTATAAGTCTGATTGATAGATAAAATCTCATTTTATAGAGTTAAAATGATGAGCTTTGAAATTGCAGAGGAAATTGATCCTTCCATTGATCAATTTCATCGAATATTATCAGGTGTAAAGATCGTACATCTCAGACAGACCCATTGTCGAGATTGTCAAATCAACGGTCGAGAATAATTTCACAGAATGAGATAATATCAAGATAAGCACTAAGAAAAATAAGTGATTGTGAACAAGCACCTTTATGATCAATGACAGAGATAGGTCTTGGAGAATATCAACGGCTGTGAGTTATTTCGGTTGTTCAAATAGAACTGATTAATAAAATCCTGGTGTGCACAAAATTCTTATCCAATCTATAATATGGTTTTTGGGGTACACCATTGATCTAGATCTGACGGACCTGTTTCTACCTGCAATAGATACCATTTCGAGTCATCAAAATGGGGAACCCCATCGACTAGTTTTTCTAGCCATACCTCACTTAGGGAAGTTAGCAAGCTCTATGTTCTTTTTTATTTTGTGTGGATTGAATAAATTTCTTCAGTAAACCTTGTTTTTTTGGATTTTTCACCTTTCGGGACCTTTTTATATATTTTCAAACTTTTTAGAGTTCCTGATCCCCACCTTCCCAAATTGGAAAGCGAGAATCCCTTTTCGGAGGTATGTTGAAGTCATTCTTCTGACTTATAAGTTCCGACATTTTGGATCTCAAAAACCTTATCTTTTCAAATAAAGAAAAGTCATTGTTCCAATTTCTGGTTTTCAATTTTTGAATGTTGGAAACCAGAAAAATCTGCTTTAGTTATTTGTGTTTTCGCGATTTCTGATTTCCAATTTCTGGGTGTTAGAAACCGGAAACATCGGTTTTATTAAAACTATTTGGTTTTCTACCTATTTTTTATTTCTGACATTTCGGATCCCAGATATAGGTAACATCATTTTTAATTTATGATTTTATCTACCTTTCCGATTTCTGACTTTTCCTTTCCCATATTGGAAATCGAAAACCCCACAATGTAAATTTTGTAAATACTTTTCTTTTTCTTGCTAGCTTTGAAGGTGGTCTTATGGATTTCATTTTTCGATTCTTCGAATCTTTAAAGTTTGGGTTGATTTTCATTTTATTCATTTTTGTAGATTTCAAATATCTCGTCATTTGATTCTGACTATTGTGTGTAATGATTACTTATTCTTATTTGAACTTGTTTGAGTCATTTACATGCTTCAATGTTAGCTAATTAAATTCATATGATAGTTTTGGCAATAAATTTGAACTTCAGTGAATCAATAATTTTAAAAAGAATCTTGACAGGTTATAATAATTTAATTGTATACTTATTTTTTCATTTTGATTTATGACTTGAACAGGTGTATATCAAATAATGGAACTGTGCATTTAATTCTCCACTTTTAAAGGACTACTGAATTTTACTAGCCTTGAATATTTGTTAAAATTTGTCCTTCTGGGGAAATCTATAATTTCAGGACAAGTTTTTAAGGCCTGTGTTATATTCAACTAAATCCTAAAAACATACTTTCAAACCATGGAAAGAGTCAATAATGTTTTCATTAAGCAAAGTATTATACTTTACAAATAATAATTATCTTTGATTGTTCATAGGTTATTATTATTGTTTAAATTATTTTAAATATACTTTTAAAAGACACTATTAATAATTTATTCATATAGTTGGATTTTAATATCATACTTTTTACCATCTTAATGCATAGTATTTCACTAAACCCTAATTTGTTGTTGTCGTGAATGGATGAAGTTTAAAAATGGATCACGCAGTTGTAGAAGACATGTTTTTGTGTGGAGGATTGTGAGCACACTGTGAGGAATTATCTCAAACGGTTGAAAACCCACTTCCCAAATGGGATCCTTTACCCTGAACGCAAACAGTGTTGCAAACCTATCAACAATTTGGGAGAAAAGCATGACCGAATAGAGGTGAATTTTCCAGAAATTCATTACTGTTGTTTTTTGCATAGTCAAATGAACCAAAAATCTAGGGATTTGATGCTATCCTTCCCACTACTTTTCACATCTATATATTCAACCTCAACATCTACAGAAAAGGGAGAGATGTCTCAAAGGATGGGAAGGATTTATGTTCTTCCTATATATTCATTATTCTTGCAATGTTTTGGTTGACGGAGAAGAAGGAGAAACGCTGCTGCCCGAGGGAGGAGATGATTTCTCTATGAATAGAACTGAATTTCTTCTTTATCTACTGTAATTCTCTTGATATCAATGTCTTTTGTTTAAGATATTGGAGATCATAGGCTCTGTCTTAAGTGGCTAGTGATTATCAATTTGAAGCTTTGTAAATGTTTTTATTACGTTGAAATGGTAATACATTTTTTCCTCCAATTATGTTTTATCTGTTCATGTGCATTTACTCAGATGTTTCTTTTTTTGTGCACATATCGGATTTATCTTCAACTACGTCTTTTGTTATAATTTGTCAAATGTATTTGATGGATTGTGATTTTGCTTCAATACAATTTTAAGCATTGTTTATTATTTGTAATTGGTAATATGCATTGATCTATAGTTCATATTTCTCTCTACTCATGATTTATGCAATTAGATGTTTTAAATGAATGCCTTTATCTAAAACATTTTATCTATTTCTACACATAAATCATTGAATTAATGTTAATTTTTCAATTAACATTCCAGTTACAGTGTTATCTTGTATGCACTTAATTCTCAAGTTATTTTTGGTTAAAATTTCTTTAGGTGATTATATCTTGAGCTACTGAGTCGAGATCCAGTTTTGCATATATGTTTAATTGGTGAAAAGATTTAGTAATTTTCATATCAATTTATCTTGTGCATAAATGAAACACACTTTTTCAGAATAGATTTAACCTAATTTTGGATTCTTTCAAAGTAAATTAACACTTAGGATTAATAAAACTCTTAGAAGAAGTTACCCTTTTGTCTTTCCTCACGGGAAGACAAGATCCATTCGATTTGAAACACTGTGTGCCAATGGAGGCCTTGTATCCATAGGATATTGTTATCCCAAACAACTTGGGGGTAAAACCGCCTCTGCGTGGGGTTGTTTGAAGCCTTTTAGGTAGGAATTTCTCCTCTTGTTGATGCCCTATTGTTTTCCAGCAAACATATCCAAGGCATCAACAAATGGTGCTAGAAGGAGGGACATCGGACATGTAAGGTCATTTGATCTGTCTTAATCAGATTATATTAAAATGGCTCCATCCCAAAAATCTATATATAGTTCCTTTTCTGCTCACGAGTCCGTATTTAGTTGTTTTTCTAGAGAAATTAGTTTTCATTTTCAAGTAGATTTGCTCAAGTGACTAGTACAAGTAAATTTGATGGTGAGGGAGGAATTTTACAACATGAACATGTTCTTCAATTTACTTATAATTGTCTTGTTAACAAAATTTTGAATCAAGATGTTTTGTGCATATTGTTAGCCTTCACATTCAAAGGATGAGTCAAAGAGTGATTTGTAACCTTACCTTTTGCCTCTGTTCATTCCTATGAGCATTTTGTAGATATTTTCTTACTTTATTTTGCACATTACGACTTTGTTAGATTATGCGATGAATGGAAACTCCTCACTAGAAGGAAGGATGAATCAGTAGAATATTTTGCAATTATAAATTTTAATCTCTATTGTAGATTCCCTTTAATAGATCATCCTATGATACATGAATGATTTAAGCACACTAGCTCTTTTTCACGTGAATTTGATCAGTTAATAGATGATAAATCTTAATTATACATCAATGATCAGTCACCTCTTCATTTAGATTTGCATGAAGAATCTAAAGATTTAAAAATAGTAGAAATGAATTCCTTCTCTTTCTTAGATATGGATCATGATCAATATGATGATTTGGGTGATTTGAATGTTGATATGCCCATTACTATCTCACATGAAAATTAAAGTTTAAAAAATCATGAAGGATATCATTTTTCTATTGAATATCCTTCTCAGTTAAAGAGTATAGTTCGAATCATAATATCGAACAACCTTCTTCTAGCATAAATAAAGAGCTTCAATATTCTGATAATCATTATCCTATTAATCCTTTAATAGATCTTGAACCAAATAACTCCTCTCAAACTTGTGATATGTTTTCCCAATTACCATTTTCTGACCTAAGTGATTCTGTAGGAAAGCAGATTTCACAAAATGATGATACTACATTATAAGAAGAAGTACATTCTGATTTGGAACCTTTCATAGATATCTCTTTTCAAGCACAAATCCCTCTTAAGGAATCTCAATCTGAAAATATTCTACAAAGATATGAATTCCATGCACTTACTTCCTCTTCATATTTGTCTTTGTATCCTGATCTACTTGATAACAATGGATTTCCATCATATATTTCAGATTCTAATTCTGCATTGTTAAGTCTTAAAGAGGTACAAGTTAATTGTGAAACACATGAAGAATACCAAGAATATTCTTATCTTTATCATCAATCTATGTTTTCTTGTCATTTTTCTTTGCTGGAAATGGATGTTATTTCTAATGATTATTTCCATAGTTTTTCCTTTTATGAATCATCATTCAATAAAGAAACATTTTCTTCTTACAACGAATTACTTAATGGAGGAGATTCTTATGAGAACATTAATGTTACTAGACCTACATTTATAACTTCTCATGTCTTTTCTTCTTCTCAAGTAAATAATCAAAGGCAACTTGATCATAATGATGCAACAATCAATGGAAAAAGATATTTTGAGAATTATGGAAAGGATTTTTCATTTATTTCTCATGATTTTAAAAGTCATTTTCCTTCAGCATTCAAGCAAAATATGAATCTTAGAATAGAAAGTTTTGAAGATGCTAATGACACTTTAGAATTTGTAGAACATCCTGATCCTACTCATTTTGTGAAATCTGAAAATTCTTCTTCATCCTTCAATTCTAATTATTATGACCAAAATAAGAACCATAGATCTCTAGAGGATGAGTTGGCTGAAATTGATATTGAATTTCAAAATATTTGTTCCAAATATACTTTTTCCATGAATCAAATTTCAAATGAAAATTCATTTCGTTCAAAAAATTTGAAATCAAATAAATCTGATGCAGTTGACAAGAACGAATATGTGAATGATGAACTTAATCATTCACAAGATCCAAGTTCCGATATTTTATTTCAATACAATAATGATCATACATTGCTAAAGGAAATATCCCCCACTTTCCATTTTGATGAAATTATTGTGAATTTCATATTTTTATCAATTTAGAGAGTAGTGACCTTAGGATCTTATCTGAGACAACAACATGCACAACAATCAATCACAAGAGACAATAGACACAAAGATTTTCCTTAGGGAAACCATAAAGGAGAAAACTCCGCAACTTCCTCAGAGATAGAATGAGCACCAATGGTAGCAGTAAAACCCAAAGAGAAAAAGATGATCTCCAACAGATGTTCTCTCTCTCTCACTTAAGCTGGCTACTTCTCTCTCACCTATGCACTATAGCTAGGAGAGTGTGTGTCTCAAATAGAGAATCTCACTCTCTATTTATACTAATTTCTGACTTGACAATTACTTACCAGGGCCGACTTCTCTAGGAGAGTCTAATAACCCTAGTGCCCCGAAACTGTGGGGACGTTTCCCCCCGATCAACTAGGAGGGTTAAACTCTATGAATTTACATGACTTAATTACATTAATGATTCTCCCAATAGGAACATCTGGGACTAATGAAATACAATATATGAAATATACAAGTGAATACATTCTGAAGTTACAAATACATAAACACTCCCTCTTAACTAGGAAGGTATTATCTTGACACAATTCATAAACACAAGTCTTCATCACTGGATCATCATCAAAGCTTGATCATTACTAGATCATCATCAAAGTTGGATCATCACTAGATCATCATCAAAGCTAGATCATCACTAGATCTAGATCATCATGAATCATCATCAAAACTGGATCATCACTAGATCATCATCAAATATGCTTCCTCTATGTCGATCAAATGGTCCTATCTCTTGATTCTACTCATCATAGGAATTTCTACAGAGCCATCCCTTTTTCATGTTGGTTGTAGGCCTAGCCTCTAGGTAGGTCTTCTTCAGTGCTTATATCTGACGATGGGAGGCCGAGACGACCACCATGTCAGAAAGGCCTACCCAACACTTACATCTGACCATTATAGGAACACATCCAATATTATACATGTCAGAATGGCATGTTGAATTTTCATATGCTAAGATAGATCATTAGTATTTCATTTCATTTTTCATAACGAAAGCATATAAACAGTATCACTGAAAGATAGACAAGCAAAACCATACAAAAAGAACACAAAGTTTTGTCCTGGGAAAACCCTAAAGGGAAAAACCCAGCAAAAGCTTCCTCAATATAGATTCCACAAAAGATAAAATATAAAACCAAGAAGGAGATCAAATCCTGATCCTCCTTCTTTTCCTGCTACTCTTCTCTTATCCACTAATGTGCTATGCAAGTGAGAGTGTGTGTTTCAAATGAGAAGCTGCACACCTCTATTTATATTCATCCATTCAATTTAATTAACTCATCTGACATGTAGGCTCGAGTTAATCATGTAGGCTTGAGTTACATATGTAGTCTCAAGTAACCACACTAGGGTGCTAATGACCCACCTTTACAATTAGAGGGGGCTACCTCATGACTCTTATTAGTTCTTCCGACTAGAAGCATCGGGGTACAAAGTAATACAAGTGGTTTTCCTGTTAGGACCATCGGGGACCAGAAAAGGTACATATAGAATATTCTTCAAACTTACATTATTTCAACAGTCCCCCTTAACAAAAAGGGTATTCTATAACAACATCAACAACAACAATAACAGAAGAGAGATAGAGGACATCATCAACATCATCAGGGTAATACATCTATAAATCATTGGAAGCTTTTTCAACATCATGTAGTCTTCATATTCAATCTTCTGTCTTCAATAACATCAACACTTTGACTGCTTCGATCAGCAACAACTTGACTTTTCAATCAGCAGCAACATCTTCAGCACTTTGACCTTTCAATCAGCAGCAACATCTTCAACACTTTTACCTTTCGATCATCAATTTCTTTAGCACTTTGACCTTTCGATCAGCAACAATATCTTCAGCATTTTGATCAGCAACATCTTCAGCACTTTGATCTTTCGATCAACAACAACATCTTTAGCATTCCGATCAACAACATCTTTAGTACTTTGATCTTTTGATCAGTACGTCATCATCATCATACTCTGATCTTTCAATTAGTATGTCATCATCATCATACTCTGATCTTTCGATCAGTACATCGTCACCATCACACTCTGATTTTGTTATCAGTACATCATCATCATCATACTCTGATCTTTCAATCAGTACGCCATCATCATCACACTTTGATCTTTCGATCAGTACAAAATCATCATCATACTTTGTTCTTTCGATCAGTACAGCATCATCATCAACAGCAACCTGCAATCCACATCTCAAAGACAAAAATTCTTTGGTTCACTTTTGGAATTAAAGTCCAGGGATGATGCAATCCCACCACATTCTCGACAACCGAAGTTACTGGATTGATTACGGGATAATCAGTCCCTATCACTTTAGGACTAAGTCCAAGGATGATGAAATCCTACCACATTCATGGGGACCGAAATCTCCGGATACATTTTGAACCAAGGTTCAGGGATGATGCAATCCCACCACTTTCACGGAGGCCAAGACCTCCGAATACATTTTGAACCGAAGTTAAGGGATAATGCAATCCGCCACTTTCATGGGGGTTGAGACCTTTGGATACATTTTGAACCGAAGTTCAGGGATGATGCAATCCACCACTTTCACAGGGGCCGAGACCTCTGGATACATTTTGAACCGAATTTCAGGGATGATGCAATCCGCCACTTTCACAGGGGCCGAGACCTCCAGATACATTTTGAACCGAGGTTCAGGGATGATGTAATCCCACCACTTTCACGGGGGCCAAGACCTCCAGATACATTTTGAATTGAGGTTCAGGGATGATGAAATCCACCACTTTCATGGGGGCTGAGACCTCCGGATAAATTTTGAACCAAAGTTCAGGGATAATGCAATCCACCACTTTCACGGGGGTCGAGACCTTCGGATACATTTTGAACTGAAGTTCAGGGATGATGCAATCCGCCACTTTCATAGGGGCCAAGACCTCCGGATACATTTTGAACCGAAGTTCAGGGATTATGCAATCCGCCACTTTCACAGGGGCCGAGACCTCTAGATACATTTTGAACTGAAGTTGAAGGATGATGCAATCTGCCACTTTCACAGGGGACGAGACCTTTGGATACATTTTCAACCAAATTTCAGGGATGATGCAATACTACAACATTCATGGGGGCTGAGACCTCCAGATACATTTTGAACCAAAGTTCAGGGATGATGCAATGCCACCACATTCACGGGGGCCAAGACCTCCGGATACATTTTGAACCGAAGTTTAGGGATGATGCAATCCCACCACATTCATGAAGACTGAAGTCACCGAATCTATTTTGGATAGATGTCCTAGGATGATACAATCCCTCTTCATTCTCGAGGACTGAGGTCACCAGATCACTTCTGGACAGATGTCCCGGGATGACACAATCCCTCTTCATTCTCGAGGACTGAGGCCACCGAATCACTTTAGGGAAGGTTACCAGGGATGATAAAATCCCACTGCAGTATCACTACTCCCCCTTTCGATGAAGGTCTTTCCAAACAACACCAAGTTTGTCTCGAAAGTTTTCGAACTTTACTCGAGATAGAGGCTTCGTCAACACATCATCATCTACATCTTCAGTATGTGAATAATGAACTATCACCATCTGTATCTCCAGTATGTGAATACTCAAAGCATCATCATTTATATCTTTAGTATAGAAATACTGAAAGCATCATCATCTCTAGATTTAGTATAGAAATACTGAATCACCGTCATCTATATCTACAGTATGTGAATACTGAAACATCATCATCTGCATCTTATCTCGTATGTAGAAATACCGGATTTCATAGGGTTCTCTGTCATCACAACTCTGGTTATCACATATAATCATTGTAGTATCCATCTTCAGGTCAAAGAGACCTGATATCAGCTTCTGAAGCCATATGGCTTCACAACTTAGCAGAGCAATCTGCTATGTATTCTCCTTCAGCCATGCTAAGAGAAACACTAGACTATTTCCTGCTAAACCATGAACTCATAGAAAACCCTCAAACAAAAGCATCTACCTGATGTGCTTTTCCTGTCTGAGATACTTCCATCCCAATTTGCATCTTTATAGCCATACAATATGTAGTCATGGCTTCCATCATAGTATAGACCAAAGTCTATAGTCCCTTTCAGATATCTCATCACATGTTTTGTGGCTATCAAGTGAACCCGTCTAGGTTGAACTAGATATTGACTCAAGGTGTTCACAGCAAAAACAAATGTCTGGTTTGGTATTTGTTAAGTATATCAATGACCCAATAATCTATCTATATTGAATCACATCCACTAACTCTGATGAGTCATCAGCTAACAACTTCAGTTTGGAATCCATGGGTGTGGCCATAGCTTTGCAATCCAACATATAAAATCTTTTCAAACTTTGCACTGCATACTTTCCCTAATTAAGAAAGATTCCTTCATACTTCTAGACCTAGGAAATAAAGTATTAGACCAAGGTCTAAATTCTTCAGCGAACTTCTTCTTGCATTCTACAATCTGTTTCTCATTCCCTGTCAGAAATAGATCATCCACATATAGTAATAGTATGATAGGTTCATCTTCTACAACCTTGGATTAAAGGTTAGGATCGACTTTATTCTTGGCAAATCCCATGCTCCTCAGGAAACTATCTATTCTTCCATACCAAGCTCTGGGAGATTGCTTCAGGCCATAGAGGGCCTTCTTCAACTTGCATACGTGAGTCCATCTGTCTTCAACTTCAAATCCTTGTGACTATTCGATGTAAAAATATTCCTCAATCATACCATTAAGGAATTCTTGTCTTTACTTCATCATGGAAGAAACTACCATGATAGTTTTGAAGGAAGTGTACCTTGCTTCCTGGAGTAAGTGTCTCTTCAGAATTAATTCCCTCTTTTTGATAGAAATATCTAGCCACAAGTCTTACCTTACTTCTATCAGAAACATATTTTATCTTGCAAATCCATTTGGAAGATACCACATTCTTGCTTTCTGGTTTGAGTACTATATCCCAAACATCATTCTAGTATCATAACATCTTCTCTGAGTTCGTCTTTTCAGGTCATCAACATATCCTAGTCTTTTGCATTCAACCTTGAAGGTTGGAACCCACATTACTCTTGGTAAAGTATCGATCCATCAGAAAGATATCCATCATGTCGAACTCAGATATCTTCTACAATCACTCCCCCTAAAGTGGAGTATCATCTTCCTTCTTCATTCTGTATACGTGGTTCTATGCTTGATATATACTTCTAGTAGGTCTGGTCAATAGAGTATGTCATGTCATAGTCTATTCTTTCTTAGGCAAATCATGAACCTTTCTTTGTACACTTGTTCTTGTAGATCCATATGGAAGATACTACATAATTCCCTTTATGTCTCGAAACCATATCGTATACATCATTCACTATGATCAACTTTTACTCTTTGATAATCGCTTCTTTCATAGCTGGAAAGGTTAGCATCAATGATGTCACCCAACTATGTTACACAACTAGAGTGTGTCCAAGGCCTATTACTTTGGTTCGCCATTATTTTCTTCATCTTGAGTTATCTCTCATACCCATGGTGGTCTTCATCCTTTGAGGCGAATCTATCACTCTCTAAAGCTCTTTCTTCCGCACAATGTCTATGACTATGGGAGATTTAGATTTATGTTTATTGGAGTGAATCTTGAATTCTCATCACTTGTTCTTTGGAACGAGTCTCATCCTTCTTTTCTTCTAGGAGGTTGTACATGACCTTTATTACAATTAAAATGCACCAGTAGCATGGTTAGAACCATTTCATAGAACATATACATAACGACAAATTCTTATGCATCATGCAATTGTTTATCCAATACAACATTCATCCATATTTCATGGAAACTTTCTAGATAACATCATCGAGATTGTGTGCTAATCAGCAAGGAGGTTTCATTCTAGGTAAGTAGCAATGGAGAGGTGTATAGCACTACTTAATCATCACATGCATATTAGTAGTATACTGTCATTAATGCAACTAGTCTATCATGCATAACACATCAACTGAATATAATCAAATGCATAACAAAACAATATCATGAAATGACAATTGAATACTTATCTTTTATTCGTTTCATGGGTAGACTCCTTCTTGATCCTTCTACTTCATCATATTCTTCATTCATGACATCATCATTACTTATCCAAATGATAAGATGGATAAGAGGTTCTTCAAGAATTGAGTTCTTCATATTCCTCATTGCTTGAGGGATCTTCTTTGAATGGCGAGAGCTTGATCTTCAGTTGCTCCCATCTTCTTCTTCTCTTCTTATGAGTCAAGCTTTTTCTTCTTCCCAGAGTCTATTAAAAGTAACCACTTCCTTCTGGCACACATTCCTTGAAAGAATGAATCCTATGATCCTAGGAGATCATTCAAGGTGGCTATCACCACTTCTGCATTCTTCACTTTTTCTTCTACCACTTCAAGTTGTTCTGCATTCTAGATCTTCACATTCTTCAACTGTTTTCTCAAAGCCATATTCTGATTTCTGTTCTTATCTTCAAATTGCTTGATCAAGGAATCAAACATCTTTAGTGTCTTTAGATAATACACTTGTTGTACAATTTGATCAACAATGATCTTCTTGGCCTTGATCAAGTTCTTTTTGTGTAAGGCTTTGAGTCTCATCTCCCTCTGGAACTAGAACCTCTCTACTCATGTAGGTGTCGAATTCATTTTCTTTAGAGAGATCAAATACGTTCATGCTTGGAAGTTGTCAACTTCACCAATATTATCATCAATCTGAGGTGATAGATCACTTTTAAATGAAAACCTTAGTTGAAAATAGCAAAAGATTAGATCTTACCGATTTGAGATGTTCGTCCTGGTTCCGGAGCTGGCTGATCTAGAGTTTGTCAGAGAAACCCTAAATTTAAAAATCTTTGAATATTTCAGATATGATTGGATAGAAAGATATATCTCTTCAAATGGAGCTATCCAATGTACTCCTTTTCTGAAAACAGTGGAGGAAATCTCCCGGAACAGGAAGCCCTAGTTTTCCAATTTCTTCTTCAGAAATGTCTATTACTATTTCTATGATATCTCCGTAATTAATACTCCTTGGTGTCTAAAAATTCCTAATAAGGTAACCTCACATGTCCCTGTTCCAACACCATAGGTGTCATCTACATTGGTTTCACCAATTGGGACTTATGAACATTTTCCCAAGGTGACCTTTTACAGGACTGTTCAGAATAGTGAAGTTCTATGGCCTACCACGTGTCACTGATTCATCTTCAGGTTCTGAAATTCGGGCCACAGAATGTACAGTCTATGCCCTTTCTATAACATCTTCATAATATAATTTGGACCTTTGTAGCTAAATATATAGCAATTCTCCCTAGGTTTCTTGTTTAGGGATGAATTCTGGAAGAGGCTGGAACCCTAACTTGGAGGGATCATATCTCCCAGAATATAGTGAATTGAAGGATAAATTTTGGACACAATGTATATGCAGATGTTATATTCGACCTCTGCAATTTTTTTCTCCTGATACTTCTCCAATTCCAGGAGATAGCGAATGTACCAAAACATAGTAGTTTTGGTATTTAGGATTTTTCTAACTCAAGGTCAAACTAGGGTTTGACTTTCCTGGAGTTTCACCCAACCAAAAATATTGATCCAGGTCTCTAAAATTTGATTTTGATGAGGAGAGAAATCCTATGCTAGGCTCACTCAAAAATTCCTCTTCAGGAAGAAGCCCTAATTTCCCGCATCGAAAACTAAAAATGCTCGGAATCGAATTTCGCTTCGACAGAAAGATGTGCCGTTCAATGGAGAGTCATCCTAGCCTTCTTTTGCTTATTGATTGTAGAGAGAGAACCAAAAATTAATAATCCCTAGCTTCTATAGCTACACAATGTCTTCTTTCAGGGTGGCTCTGATACCATGTTAAATTTTCATATGCTAAGCTAGATCATTAGTATTTCATTTCATTTTTCATAACGAAAGCATATAAACATGATCACTGAAAGATAGAAAAGCACAACCATACAAAAAGAACACAAATATTTGTCCTGGGAAAACCCTAAAGGGAAAAACCCTGCAAAAGCTTCCTCAATATAGATGCCCCAAAAGATAAAAGATAAAACCAACGAGGATATCAAAGCCTGATCCTCCTTCTTCTCCTGCTACTCTTCTCTTCTCCACTAATGTGCTACATAAGTGAGAGTGTGTGTTTCAAATGAGGAGTGCCACACCTCTATTTATATTCATCTGTTCACTTTAATTAACTCATCTGACATGTAGGCTCGAGTTAATCATGTAGGCTCGAGTTATGCATGTAGGTTCAAGTAACCACACTGGGGTGCTAATGACCCACCTTTACAATTAGAGGGGACTACCTCATGACTCTTATTAGTTCTTCCTATTAGAAGCATCGGGGTACAAAGTAATACAAGTGGTTCTCCTGTTAGGACCATCGGGGACCACAAAAGATACATATAGAATATTCTTCGAAGTTATAGTATTTCAACATGGCACACCCAACACTCGCATCTGACAATGGGAGGCCCAGCCTGCCACCATGTCAGAAATTCCTAGCACTCACATCTGACCATGGGAAGCCTAGCCTGCCACCATGTCAGAAAGGCTCATCCAACTTATATCCGACCATGGGAGGCCTATCCTTCCACCATGTTAGAGAGTCTCATACAGAACTTATATCTAACCATGGGAGGCCTAGCCTTCCACCATGTTAGAAAGGCCCAGCACTCACATCCGACCATGGGAGGCCTGGTCTGCCACCATGTCGAAAAGGCTCAGCACTTATATCCGACCATGGGAGGCCCAGCCTACCACCATGTTAGAAAGGCTCTGCACTTACATCTGACCATGGGAGGCCCGACCTGCCACCATGTCAGAAAGGATAAGAACTTATATCTTTCCATGGGATGCCTAGCCTACCACCATGTCATAAAGGATCTGCACTTACATCTGACCATGGGAGTCCCAGCCTTCCACCATGTCGAAAAGGCTCTGCACTTACATTTGACCATGGGAGTCCCATCCTGCCACTATGTCAGAAAGGATTTGCACTTACATCCAACCATGGAAGGCTCAGCCTTCCACCATGTCAAAAAGGATATGCACTTACATCTAACCATGGGAGGCCTGGCCTACCACCATATCAAAAAGGCTCACAGTCTCATCACTTCCCCTTGGAAGGAACCTCGATTTGGAGAACACCAAGCTTCTTCTTGAAGTATTCAAACTTCACTCTGGCCAATGGCTTGGTCAACACATCACCTATCTTCTCATGTGTCACAACATACTGGAGCTTCACTACTCCTCTCTACACCATATCCCTGATATAGTGATATTTGATCTCGATATGCTTCAACTTGTCATGGAATATCGGGTTCTTTGACAACTTCACACAACTCTGGTTGTCGCAATATATACAAGTAGCATCCAACTCGAGATCAAACAAATCAGATAGTAGCTTCCTTAGCCACACTGCCTCACAAATAGATAACTAAGCTATGAAATACTCTGCCTCAGTTGTACTCAGTGCCACGCATGATTTCTTCCTGCTAAACCAAGAGATCACACATGATCCCATACTAAAGCAGCACCCCGAAGTGCTCTTCCTATCAATGGAACTTCCTGCCCAATATGAATCAACGTAACCTTCAAGGTTAATCTTCTAATTCACCTCATACTTGAGCCCATAATCAAATATACCCTTCAGGTACCTTAGAATATGCTTTGCAGCAATCAAGTGAACATGTCTAGGATCCCTCAAGAACTAGCTCAATGTGTTCATAGTAAGGAAAATATCTAGTCTCGTATTTGTTAGGTACATCAAGGACCCAATCATCTGATGATACATCGTAGCATCAACTGAATTTGATGAAGCATCACTCAATAGATTCAGGTTTGATGCCATAGGTGTGGTCATCGCCTTGCAGTCCATCATCACGAACCTCTTCAATATTTCTACTACATACTTTTCTTGTCCTAGGGAGATTCCATCTGCATTCTGCCACACCTCCATGCCTAGAAAGTAGTGTAGCAAGCTTACTCTTCGTAACAACAATCAACCCATCCTCACCTATTACAAATAGATCATCTACATATATTAGGAGTATCACTGGGTTCCCTTCTTCAACCTTGTGGTAAAGGTTGGAATCCGCTTTACTCTTAGTACAGCCCAAACTAGTCAGGAAGCTGTTAATCCTCCCGCACCATGTCGTGGGTTCCTGTTTCAAACCATACAGGGATTTCTTCAATTTACACACATGAGTTTCCCTATCATGTGTCTCAAAAATGAGTGGCTACTCCACATACACTTCCTCTTCCACTACAACATTCAAGAAAGCATTCTTGACATCCATTTGGTGTATCTTCCATTTAATCACTACAGCCGAAGCAAGTACTGATCTGATGGAAGTGTATTTGGATACAGGTTCAAAATTTTCTTCATAATCTATTCCTTCTTTCTAGGAGAATCCACAAGCCACAAATTTTGCTTTATATTTCTCTATGCTACCATATGCAACATGCTTAATCTTGTAGATCCACTTGGAAGTCACAACAGACTTCCCCTCTGGTCTTGGGACAACATCCTAGACATAATTCTTCATGATCAACTGGTACTCCTCAATCATAGCATCCTTCCATTGTTTCTTCTCTACTACATCCTCATAATTGGAAGGTTATTTATCAATGATGTCACATAATAGGGATACATATCTAGGGTAGGACCTAGTTCTCTTCCTTTATTTGTGCATTTCTTCTAGAGCCCCATATCTTTCTGCACCTTGGATAGTCTCTCGTACCCATGCAATTTTCCTCTTGGGGTGGATGTACAGGTTCCTGGGGTTATTCAATTTATCACTCTTCTTCTTGAGTTGTATCATTCATAGTTGTATCTTAAATCCTCGTCACTTTTGTTTCTTCGAGGTCTTCAATAGGTCTCTTTCAAGATTTTTTGTAAGCTGAGTCTTCATCAAATGTTACGTCTCTACTGATGTCGATCTTCCTGAATCCTGGGAAGTATATTTTGTAAGCCTTCGAGCTTTCACTATATCCCATAAATATACCCTTCTTTCTTGAAGGATCTAACTTTGTCTTCTTTTCTTTTGGAACGTGTATGTACACTGGACAACCAAATATTCTGAGATGACTGACTTCTGGTTTCTTTCTAGAGAAGAATCCTTCAGGTGTCTTGTTCTCAAGTACTCTATGCAGATTACAGTTCTGTACATACACATGTCCCAACAGCTTCTTCCCATAGATGCATGGGATGATATTGATCATGAAGCATTTCCCTTGCAGCTTCCATGATATTTCTATTCTTCCTTTCTGCAAACCCATTATGTTGTTGATTATATGGAGTTCTCAACTCCCTCTTAATCCCTAAATCTATGCATAATTCTTTGAATTCATTTGATGTGAATTCTCCGCCATTGTTTGATTGAAAGGTCTTGATTTTATTTTTTGTGTGGTTCTCGATCAAGGTTTTGAATTCTTTGAACTTGTTGAATACTTCATCTTTGTTCTTCAAGAAGTATATCCATGTCTTCCCAGAAAAACCATCAATGAAAGTAACATAGTATACATACCCACTCAATGAACTGGATGACATCGGACCGCATACATCGGAGTGGATGATTTCCAAGATTCCTTTTTCCTTGCTCTCGCTACTTGGAAATGTCTTCTTTGTGTTTTTTCCTTTTGCACATCCTTTGCAGACACCATCATGTTTTGCTTGTATTTCTAGAAGACCTTCAATAGATTTTCTTGCAAGTGGTAGTGCTCTATAGTGCACATGTGCAAGCCTTCTGTGCCAAAGTTCATTTGGCTCTATTGAGTCATGGACAAAGGCTTGTTCTGGTCGGCCCTTTAGCTTGTATAATCCTCCCTCTTTCTCTCCAATAACAACTACATGATCTATAGTCTTTCCCTTTGGCCACATAAGGACTTGGCCATCTACAAATGAAACCCTTATTCCTTTTGCATCTAATGCAAATATTTAGAGGATATTTTTCTTTAGTCCTGGTACAAACAAGACATCCTTCATCTTTATATACTTTTCAGAGTCTAACTTATAGGAGGATTCTATTAATCTTGCACATTGATCTAGGAACAAAGAATCAATCTCATCAAAGAATAATCAACAAATACTCATGAAATGGTGTTAATCGGAATCGGAATTGGTTTCCTCTCTGTATATTTAATAAATAATGAATGGTTACAATACCAATGTCAAGCAATAGCTTGAATCCATGAGGAATTCGAATACCTAAGGAGACAATTCGAATTCAATGAGTGAGTCTATCTTAACTGACTCTCAACCATAGGTTCACACTTAGTTAACCACTTGACCAAAACCCTAATTGACTCACCGAACCCTAACTGAAGTTGGAGTGCAATAAATGACTGAATCTCAACTAAAGGAGATCAAACACATGTCATAGCAAGCCAACCATCAAGTGCTAGTGCTCCATGAATTCAATGAACCCCGATGAGGTTAACTGAAGTTGAACTGGCCATCAGAAGTTGGTGGAGGTGCCCTGTTGACTCCAGATCGTTAAATAATAATAAATAATCATTAAATAATATATTTAATGAGAGGAGGCACCTTAACTGATTGGTTGGACTGATTATAACCACCAGTTAGCAATTAGGTGCATTAATATCACTCAGATCACCCCTGGAGTGCTCCAGTTAGCCTCATTGACTGTAGGAGAAGGCTAAGTTAGCCTCCTTGACTATAGGTAGGCGTGGGTGTGACTGGATTATGGCAATTAATGCTCCACTAATGTCAATTAATGTCAATTATACTTAGGATAGTGGTTTAACTAGGCCAATTTGACCAAAAAGAGTGTGTATGATGGTAAATGTATTCAACACCCCCCCTTAAGCTATACTCAGGAAGAGTTAGAAAAAATAGATGCATAAAAATGTTAGGGCCCCAGCAACTAAGGCCATAGGTCACCCTGTACAATGTTGAAACTGAAACAATGTTCAAAACAAAATAAGAGAGGAAAAGAGGGAAAACCCAGTGGGAAAACCCCCCCCTCAAGCTGAACACTGAAAGTAGTATGGATCACCCTGATGAAATCACCCCCAATAGTGAACAGAGGTAAGTGAACTTATTTTCTGAAAATATCTTGGTGAAGATGTCTGCAATCTGCTCATCAATCGGGCAGTATTGCATAATGATGGTCCTGTCATGCACTAGCTCCCTAATGTAGTGCATGTGAATCTCTACATGCTTGGTCCTCTGCCTAGTAACTGGATATGTGGATATCTTAATAGAAATTTGGTTGTCACAAAAGAGGACAGTGGACAAAGTACTACCAAGATCAAACTCTGAAAGAATGCCTTGCAAATAAATTGCTTCGATGCAAGCATTCACCGCTCCTCGATACTTGGCCTCTATTGAAGATAGTGCTATGGAAGCCTACTTTTTACTTGACCAGCAAATAGGGCCACCACCAAACATGAATACATTTCTGGAAGTTGAATTTCGATCAATAGAATCACCCACCCAATCGAAATCTGTGTATCCAACCAGCTCTAGCTCGGAGTCTGCAGCATAGTGAATGTCGTAGGTCTTGGTTCCCTGAATATACTGGAGGATACTCTTGGCTACCTTCCAATTAATATCATGAGACTGATACATGTATCTTGATATAGAATTCATGGCATAACAAATATTAGGCCTAAAATGTGTCAAGTACAACAAGCTACCAATCAGCGGTCGATAGATAGTGCAATCCATGGGAGGTGTGTGTTTTTCTTCTTCAAGGCTGATCCTTGAAAGGAATGGGAATGGTGTAGGCCTACATTCAGCCATGTTAAACTTGACTAACAGGTATGAAATTTATTTGGACTGAGTGACCATAATCCCATCATAATTTTGCTCAATTTCGAGCCCCAAAAATTGTTTTAGAAGCCCCAAATCACTCATTTCAAAGGCATTGTGGAGAGCAGTTTTGATGGTTTAAATGGAGGCAACTGTGCTACCTGTGATCAGTAAGTCATAAAAATATAAAACAATGATAATTATATGATCATCATGCTTCTATAAATACACATTTGGATCTAATCTACATCTCTAAAAGTTTTGCGAGAGAAGGAAGCCATCCATCTTGGAATACCACCCTCTTGGGGCCTGTTTTAACCCATATAGTGACTTCTTTAGCTTGCAAATTAAAAATGGATCAGTGATGCATCCCTCAGGATAATTCATGTATATCTCCTCATGAATATATCCATGTAGAAAGGCTAACTTAACATCCATGTGATGCACCTCCCAGTGCTTGGATGCTAAAATAGCCAAAACAAGGCGGATGGAGTCCATTTTTGCAATCGGTGCAAAGGTCTCATGGTAGTCCACTCCTTATACCTGAGAGAAATGTTTTGATACCATCCTTGCCTTATATTTGTAGGTGCTTCCATCAACAGAAACCTTTTTCTGAAACACCCACTTGCTTTGAACCAATTTCCTTCCCGGAGGAAGAGAAACTAGCTCCCAAGTACTGTTTTACTAAAGAGAATTCATCTCTTCATCCATGGCAACTTGCCATCTCGGATCATTCCAAGCATGGTAGTATGATTTTAGATATGAACTAATCATAAAATAGCAAGTTTTTGGCAGCAAATTATTATAACAAGAGAGTGCAATACCTGCTCTTTGGAAATCAGACCGGGTTCTCCTTGGATCATCCGGATTTCCAATGTTGTCTCCTGCGAAGGAGAGTGTCTGTTGGGCCCATGTAGGAAGATGATTTTGCACTTCAGGTTCTGATTTAGAATATGATGATTGCTGCACAATGATATCAGAAATCATAGGATCCAAATCAGGGTCATCACCCCCAATTTAATCATCCAAATATTCAGTGGAATAGGAAGGAAATTCAGCAGTTTTCTCCTTCACTAGTTCCACCTCCTGAAGAGGCTCATCGAACTTGACACTTCTCTCAATGTTGATATGTTTGGTGTTGATATCCAGCAGCTTTATTCCTTTAGATTCATCAATATAACCAATAAATAGACATTCTATGCTCTGCAGTTGCAAAGCCCTTCTTTTATCAACGGAATCTGGGCCCATGTAGTGGACCCAAACACTCGTAGGTTCAACACATCTGACTTGTGTCCGAAGTATGCTTTGAAAGGAGTATTTAATTTCATATATGAATGTGGGACCTTGTTATGAATGTATGCTGCGGAATGCATGGCTTCATCCCACAAATTTGTAGCAAGCTTCTTTGACTCCAACATACAGGTGGTCATCTCATTGAGAGACCGGTTCTTCCTTTCCGCTACTCCGTTCTGCTGGGGAGTGTAGGGAACTGAATGTTGGACATGAATACCAATTTGGGAGAATATGTACAGCAACTCATTACTGACATTCTACCCTCCATTATCATATCTCATGATCTTGATCTTAAGCCCAGAGGCATTTTCGATCAAGGCCTTCAATTCAGAAATTTTTTTACATACTTCTAATTTCTTTTTGAGAAAGAAAACCCATGTATACCTTGAAAAATTATCAATAAAAGTAAGGAGGTACCTTGATCCATTCATGGATGTGACAGGAATTGGACTGCTGATATCAGAATGTATCAGCCCCAATATGCTTGTAGCTTGGTTTGCCTTCCCCCAATCGAACTTGTGCTCAGGGTGTTTTCCAATCATACAGCCCTTGTAGACTCCAGTGGTTGCCTTAATGACCAGGAGGCCTTCAACCATGGATTTTTTTTGCAATTGCTGCAAATATTTGAAATTAATATGGCCAAACCTCTCATTCCATATCCTACTAACCTCATTTCCATGAGTTAGCAGAGCGGTGGGCTTTGCATCCGCAACAAAGTGAGAGAACTCATAGGCTTTTGCATGGTGGTTTGCAAGGCCTTTAGCAATGAGTTTCCTGGATGCAATTTATGTTATCTCAACATCATTTTGGATGAAAGAGACTCTCTTAGGCATTCCTATATGTGTCATCTAATAGACACTAAGGATATTTGTTGCTAGAGACGGTACATACAAAAAATTAGAGAAAAAACCATTTTCTAGATCTACAATACCTTGTCCTTCGGAAATGATGGTGGAGTCATCTCCCATGTGGATGGGGATGGATTTTTCGGTCTCCAAGGATGAAAAGGAATATTTTTTAGCCATCATGTGATTCAAATCTCCACTTTCAATCAGCAGTGGTTTGGACTTCGAAGTGCTTTCCATGAGGGCATGACCTTTCTCATGCTGTGGTTCTCGATCTTGGTGATATCTCCTCCGAAAGATCTTTGGAAGATTGATGTGAGTCCTCTCAAGGAGAGAGGTTGCTTCATCAAGATTTTTCTTCATGTAGGCATGTTCAGGGTGAAAACCCTCCCTGGAGTAAGAACACCTGACTTTTTCTTTCCCACTGTGCCCTTTTCCTTTGTTCTTCCTTGAGCCGAAAGATTCATCATGCTGCTAGTTTTCAACTCTAGGCTTGGGAGCATCAAATTTAGTTTTCTAATTTTTTTGGTGCTTTCCTCTACCCTTCAGATCTTTGGGCTCTGAGACATGGAGGTCTTGATCACGGGAATATTGGATGATCCCCATCTGGACAAGCTTGTCATGTTCATTAGTTAGGGACTCAATGAAGGCATTGAGTGTAAGCATCTTCCATCCGAGGGTTGTGAGCTTCCCCACGCGAAATGTAGAAACAAAAACTAAATAATCAGCCTCGAGTTTGGAGAGGATGGAAAGTATGAGCTGATCATCCTCCTTCTCCACTTTTCATTGCTTCAAGAGTAAAATAGTATGCTTGAACTTTGTAAAGAAATCATTCAGAGTCTCGAAATTGGAAGGTTGGAGAGACATGAGTCCATTTTTGAGTTGGTAAACTCTCAAGTCATCATGCTTTCCATATAGAGATTCCAATTTGTCCCATATTTCTTTCATTGTCTTTAGATCCATAAGATGGAAGAGAAGGTCTTCGAAAATAGAGAGGTACAAGAAACCGAAGGATTCATCCTTCTTGTTCAAGAATCTTGATTTTTCTATGGCGGATCCAGGCTCAACTTCAATGGCCATGGTGACTCTATGGAGTCCTTTGGAGCTCAACTAAATCTCCATTTTATTTTTCCATGAGTGGAAATTGTATGGAGTCAAGAGATCTACTGAGGAGGCCATCTGAATATGCTGTAGCGAATGCTTCACCTATAGAAACCTAAAAATCAAAACAGAAAGGGAAAAATAAGGTCAGATAGCTTGCACATTCTAGGCTTTCATCACACCTATCATAGTCAATCAAGAAAGCTTGATCAACAAGTTCTTCACTTGGGATATTGAGTGGTAAGCCTTGGCTTCTGGTGTAGTGCTGGAATTTTGAGCTATTGCTCACTTTTCATGGAGAAATCTATAAAAAAACTTGTTTTTGAGAAATAGATCTTCATACCACCATATGCTTTGATACCATATTAATCTTGCACATTGATCGAGGAACAAAGAATCAATCTCATCAAAGAATAATCAACAAATACTCATGAAATGGTGTTAATCAGAACCGGAATTGGTTTCCTCTCTGTATATTTAATAAACAATGAATGGTTACAATACCAATGTCAAGCAATAGCTTGAATCCATGAGGAATTTGAATACCTAAGGAGACAATTCGAATTCAATGAGTGAGTCTAGGTTAACTAACTCTCAACCATAGGTTCACACTTAGTTAACCACTTGACCAAAACCCTAATTGACTCACCAAACCCTAACTGAAGTCAGAGTGCAATAAATGACTGAATCTCAACTAAAGGACATCAAACACATGTCATAGAAAGCCAACCATCAAGTGCTAGTGCTCCATGGCTTCAATGAACACCAATGACGTTAACTGAAGCTGAACTGGCCATCAGAAGTTGGTGGAGGCACCCTGGTGACTCCAAATCATTAAATAATAATAAATAATCATTAAATAATATATTTAATGAGAGGAGGCGCCTTAACTGACTGGTTGAACTGATTGTAACCACCAGTTAGCAATTAGATGCATTAATATCACTTAGATCACCCCCAGAGTGCTCCAGTTAGCCTCCTTGACTGTAGGTAGGTGTGGGTGTGACTGGATGATGGTAATTAATGCTCCACTGATGTCAATTAATGTCAATTATACTTAGGATAGTGGTTTAACTAGGCCAATTTGACCAAAAAGAGTATGTATGATGGTAAATGTCTCCAACAGATTCACCACTACCTTTTATTGGATACTGGTAGTCATCCCCAAGTTTTACTTTATGGGGTGATTCATGTTCAGATAGTTTCACAAAATATTCCTTGAATCTCGTCATGTGCTTGGAATCCCCACTGTCTATAATCCAATCATGGCTTCCATGTGTGACAATTCCCATGAGCGAAGAAATCATAACATATTCTTCATCACTTGAAGAATCATCACTTTCTTGTTTGATTCTCTTTATGGAAGGTTCATCATCCTCTGCAGTATGAGCATGATGTCTTCTCTTTTTTCCCTTCTTCTTTTGAGAGTTACTCTTATTTTTAGGACAAAATTTGGCAAAGCGTCCTCTGTCATCACATGTATAGCACCTGTATTTAAATAGATCTATGTTATATCTTCTAGGGTTATCTTTATGGTTAGAATTCTTACCTTTGGGGTGATAATAGTCCCTTCTACTTTTGTTGGAGTGTAGTGTGAGAGCTTGATCTTCACTTCCCATCTTTTCTTCTTGGGCTACTACTTAAGCTTCTTCTGATGAGGATTCCTCCCACAATATACTAAAGGTGACTAGCTTCTTCTAGCACAAATCCCTTGAATGAAAGAGTCCCATGACCTAGGGAGACCATTCAAGGTGGTCATCACAATTTCTGCATTCTCCACTTATTCATCCACTGCTTCAAGTTTTTCTTTAATCTGGGATACCCTTGTAAAGTATGGTTGTATGGTCTCCACATTCTAGATCTTCACATTCTTCAACTGGTTTCTCAAGGTCATCTTCTGAT
Organism: Pseudotsuga menziesii; assembly: GCA_001517045.1. NCBI lineage: Eukaryota > Viridiplantae > Streptophyta > Pinopsida > Pinales > Pinaceae > Pseudotsuga > Pseudotsuga menziesii. The sequence continues at coordinate 25,267 of LPNX010163836.1, forward strand.
TTATGTTCTTTCCTTCAAATAGCTTGGTCAAGGATTCAAACATCTCTTTAAGTGTCTTTAGGGACGACACCTGTGGTATGAGGCAATCCTTGATTGAATCAGCAATAATTCTCTTGGACTTGATCAAGTTATTCTTGTGTAAGGCCTTAGCCTCATCTCCCTCTGGAACTGGAACCTCTCCACTAATGTAGGAGTCCAATTAATTTTCTTCAAGAACGAGTGAGATCCTATACTTCCATTCTTGGAAGTTATTATCTCCCTAAATCTTTTCATCAATCCTTGTTTGATGATACATCTTAACTAAAAACCTCAAATGGAAATACAAAAGGTTTAGATCTTATCGATTTGAGAAGCTGAAAACTGGATTTGGAACTGATCTTCTGCAATGCTGGTTTTCTGGTTCTAGGGAAAATTAGGGTTTGAATTTCCTGGAGTTATACCCAACCAAAAATATTGATTTTTGTCTCTAAACTTTGATTTTGGGGAGGAGAGTAATCCTATTCTAGGCTCACTCAAAAATTCCACTTCCGTGAAAAGCCCTAATTTCCTGATGCAGTGGTAGGTCAAAAAATGAAAGTGCTCAAAATCATATTCTTCTTTGACAAAAAGATGCGCCCTTCAATGGAGAGTCATCCTAGCTCCTTTTGCTAATGTATTGTGGAGAGGGACCCAAAAAGTAGGAAGCCCTAGCTTCCGCATCTATACAGTGTCTTCTTCTCAGGTTAGCTCTGATACCATGTTATATTTTTATCAATTTAGACAGTATCACCTTAGGATCTTATCTTAGAGAATAACATGCACAACAATCAATCACAAGAGATAATAGACACAAATATTTTCCTCAAGGAAACCATAAAGGAGAAAACCCTACAACTTCCTCAAAGATAGAATGAGCACCAATGGTAGTAGTAAAATCAAAGACAAAAAGATGATCTCCAACAGTTGTTCTCTCTCTCACTTAAGCGAGCTACTTCTCTCTCAGCTATGCGCTATAGCTGGGTCAGTGTGTGTCTCAAATAGAGAGGCTCACTCTCTATTTATACTAATTTTCGACTTGAAAATTACTTACCAGGATCGACTTCTCTAGGAGAATGTAATAACCCTAGTGCCCCAAAACTATGGAGACTTTGCCCCCCAATCAACTAGGAGGGTTAACCTCTATGACTTTACATGACTTAATTACATTAATGATTCTCCTGATAGGAACATCGGGGACTAATGAAATACAATATATGAAATATACAAGTGAATACATTCCGAAGTTACAAATACATCAACAGTGAATCATGATCTTAATAATTTCCAACCCACTCTTTATGATCCGATTTATCTATGGTTTGAACAATCATTTTTGAACCGCTTTCCATGTCATTTCCATTTCTTTGTAAATAAAGATCCTAGTTTAGTTTTCCAAATTTTGGATTTAAAGTTTTTAAATTTTTATCGATTCATCATTTGCTTTTTCTTGTAGGTTCCAAGTTACTAGGCTGGCTCCATTTGAAATTTGATTATACATACAAAAGTTTTTGTTTATTTTTAGAGAAGTGTAAGAGTAGATGTACAATAGATTGGTTTTTCTAATGTCTTTAATAATTATATTTTTGTTTTCATTTTTTTTTCAATAAAATATTCTCCATGACAAGCCAAGTCCAAGTTGGAAACAGAGCTTCTTCAGATGCATTCAAGGAATTTTTTTATCCTCTTTTACTTTCTATTATTTACGCTCTCGCTTATTATGTTATTGGTTCAAGGAATTCATGTTCGAATTATATCTTTATTTTTAAAATTATAACAATCATGTCATGAAATGTTTTGAATTAATTCTTTTCCAAGTTTTAGGAGCAAGAATATTATGGAAGAAGACAAAGTAAGTAAAATTAGAACATTTTCATTACACACGAATCCTTGATCTTTCTAGGATATGCCAAAATAGGTTTTTACATATCTTTGTCACAAATTGCACATAATTTAGTTTAGTATTATTTCATTTTTTTTGTACATAATATTTAATAAAGAAAGGCCTCATAGACCTAAACAACTTTATGTGATAAATAACAATGTTGATCGTAATTCTTCACCCAAAGGAGATTAAATTTATTTGAAGAGTTTTATTATAAATCAATTAATTAATCGATTCAATACATTTTCATTTTCTGAATTGATATAATTACTCTCTTTACAATAACAAATTCCTTTTATTTTACAAATACGATGACAAATCCCATTTTTGTTCACATAAGACAATTTGTTAAGGCCTATTTTTACAATTATTTTTCATTTCTTTTAATTTAGTTTTCTAAATAAAATGCCTTCAATTGGCTCAATATCTCATGTGGTGAATAATACTATCAATTGAATCCTTAAGGTAAAAGAATCTATAATTACATTTAAGGGGTGCTTTTACAAATACAATTGTAATCAATTCTAATAATTATGTACAATTTATGAATTGATACTTATATATCACCCCTATTAGAATCAAAATTATTTTTTACAATAAAATTCTGAACACATTTTTCTACATGAGATGTTAGTCATAAATCCTCATTTGCTTTATTTTTTTAGATTAGATTACTTTTTGTTTCATTTTCAATTTTTCTGATTAGGCTTGGATTTCTTAATTTGATAATCATTTGCATTGGGGCGAAAGGTTGAAATATTAATTATAAAAAATCGATTTCAATCGATTCTACAATTCCTTGTTTGAATCATGTTCTATCTATCAAACCTTTTCCAAAACTTATTGATAGGGGATTGTTGATCCTTAGTTAACGATACTTTGGGGCAAGTTATTCATTCCAAGCCTACATTTTTCAAAGTCTTGTATGTGAAGAGATATTTTCAAGCTGATTTTCTAAGAAGAGAATATCCCTTTATCCGTGTTGGAACACTTTCCAAGTCTTACCTTCATACATAAACTTAGTTACATTGATTATCTTTCTCCTTTTAATTATCACAATTCAATACGCAAATCTAATCTTGACTAGATTATGCAATTATGTTTTAATTGGGTCATTCTTTACGAGCAAATGAGTGGGGCTTGGATTTTTATCATCTCAAACCTCTTAACGCCATCCCACTCTCTTAAAGAGTATAGTGGCTTCCCCATACATTAAGTAATCTCTTATGAGATTAACATTAAACGCAGCCCGATCCTCTTCTTTAATATCTCTAAAAGTAAGTTGGGAACTAGGAGGTCTTATTACAAGACGACCTATTCATGATCATACCTTCTTATGGAATGAATTTATCGATATTTGGTCATCATGCCAGGGTACTGGCTTGAAGCCACAAAATAGTTGCAAGACAGGGGGTCTCATCACGAAACAACCCTCTCATTATCTGCAAGTTGGCGTGAATGACATTGTCACCTAGTCAGGACAGTGGTTTCCAACTTCTTTCTAGGAATACAAATAATTAATAAGGATTGATAAGCTTCAAATATTTAACTACTGGATGTGATACAAGTTCCTTATTGGGTTAAGAGGTAACCCTGTCAAGGTTATAAATTCCCGCCAGTAGCATGGCCATACCTATGGTATTAGAGGTAAAACATTAAGATAACAAATTCTTGTAATCACAAATTGTTCATTTAGAGAATGTTTCAATGAAGAACACATTTTGTTGGAACTCTAATCAATTGGTATTTTTATTTGCATTCCAACTGATAATTAAAAGGGCATCATTGAAAAATCAATTGTGGTTTGGTAAACCTTTAAAAGGTTGAATTGTTAATGTCGTACGCATGTTTTAGGGAAAGTTTTCTTCTTGGTAAAAGCCTCATATTTCATCCCTTTATACACATACAAGTACTATCTTTTCAAAGCATAGATAACTACTTCGTCCTAACAGGTCACCATTTGTTGCTGCTTGCAACAGATCCCCATTTTGAGTTATCAAAAATGGGCACCCCCATCGACTAGATTTTCTAGCCATACCTCACTTTGGGAAGTTATCAAGTTGTAAGTTCTTTTATATTTTGTGTGGATTGAATAAATTTCTTTAGTAAACCTTGTTTTTTTTCGGCTTTCGAGACCTTCTTATCTATTTTCAATCATTTTAGAGTTTTTGATCCCTGCTTTTCGAAATCGAAAAGCAGGAATCCCTTTTTGGAGGTATGTTGAAGTTGGTTTTCTGATTTCTGTTTTTCAACATTTCAGATCCTGGAAACCTTATATTTTTTAATAAAGAAAAGTCACTGTTCTGATTTCTAAATGTCAAAAACTGGAAAATTCTTCTTTTGTTAAAGTTATTTGGTGTTTTACCAATTTCCGATTTCTGATTTCTGGGTGTCGGAAACCAGAAACTCTGGTTTTAATAAAACTGTTTGGTTTTCTCCTGATTTCTGATTTCTGACATTTCAGATCCTAGATATCGATAACATCATTTTTAATTTATGATTTATCCACCTTTTCAATTTCTGACTTTTCCTTTCCCATATCGGAAATCGAAAACACCATAATGTAAATTTGATAAATACTTTTCTTGTTCTTGCTAGCTTTGAAGGTGGTCTTATGGATTTCATTTTTCGATTCTTCAAATATTTACACTTTGGCTTGATTTTCATTTTATTGGTTTTCTTAGATTTCAAAGATCTCGTCATTTGATTTTGACTATTGTGTGTAATGATTGCTTATTCGTATTTGAACTTGTTTGAGTCATTTACATTCTCCAATTTTGGCGAATTAAATTCATATGATAGTCTTGGCAACAAATTTGAGTTTCATTGAATCAATAAGTTTTAAGAGCATCTTGATGGGTTAAAATAATTTGATTGTATACTTTTTATTTTTATTTATTTTTTATGACTTGAAAGGGTGTATATCAAATGATGGAACCATGCATTTACTTCTCAACTTTGAAAGGACTACTGAATTTTAGTAGCCTTGAATATTTGTTAAAATTTGTCCTATTGGGGAAATCTATAATTTTAGGACAAGTTTTTAAGGCCTATGTTATATTCAATTGAATCCTAAAAAACATACTTTCAAACCATAGAAAAAGTCAATAACTTTTTCATTATGCAAAGTATTATATTTTACAAAGAATAATTAGTTTTGTTTGTTCATAGATGATTATTATTGTTTAAATTATGTTCAAGATACTTTTAAAAGACAATATTAATAATTTATTTATATAATTGGATTTTAATATCATACTTTTTACAATGTTAATTCTTAGTATTTCACTAAACCCTAATTTGTTGTTCCGCGAATGGATGAAGTTTAAAAATGGATCGCGCACCTATAGAAGACATGTTTTTCCATGGAGGATTGTGAGAAACCCATGAGGAATTAGCTAAAGCGGTTGAAAACACACTTCCCAAATGGGATCCTTTACCCCTAATCGTGAACAGTTTTGCAAATATATCAATAATTCGGGAGAAAAACGTGCCCAAACGGAGGTGAATTTTCCAGAAATCCATTCCGGTTGTTTTTTGCATAGTTGAACGAACCAGACATCTAGGGATTTGATGCTATCATTCCCACTGCTCTTCACTTCTATAAATTCAATATCAACATTCAAAGAGAAGGGAGAGACGTCTAAAAGGATGGGAAGGATTTATATTCTTCCTATATCTGCATTCTTCTTGCAATGTTTTGGTTTACACGAAAGAAGGAGAAACACTGCTGCGAGAGGGAGGAGATGATTTTTGTATGACAAAGAACTGAATTTCTTCTTTCTATGCTATAATTCTCTTGATATCAATGTCTTGTGTTTAAGAGATTGGAGATTATAGGCTATGCCTAAAGTGGCTGTTGATTATCAATTTGAAGCTTTGTAAATGTTTTTATTAAGGTGAAATGGTAATACATTTTTTTCCTGCAATTATCTTTTATCTCTTCATGTTCATTTAATCATATGTTTATTTTTTTGTGTACACAACAGATTTATCTTCAACTACCTCTTTTGTTATAATTTTTCAATTGTATTTGATGGATTTTGATGTTGCTTCAACACAATTTTAAGCACTATTTATTATTTACGGTTGGTAATATGCATTGATCTGTAGTTCTGATTTCTCTCTACTCATGATCTATGTGATTAGATGTTTTAAATTAATGTCTTTATCTAAAATATTTGATCTATTTATGCAAATAATTCACATAAATCATTGAATTAATGTTAATTTGTCAATTAGCACTCTAGTTATAGTGTTAGATTGTATGCACTTAATTATTAAGTTATTTTCAGTTAAAATGTCTTTAGCTAATTATATCTTGAGCTACTGAGTGAAGATCTAGTTTTGCACGTCTCTTTAATTGGTGAAAATATTTATTAATTTTAAGATCAAGTTATCCTGTGCATAAATGAAACACTCTTTTCAGAATAGATTTAACTTAATTTTGGATTCTTTTCAAAGTAAAATAACACTTAGGATTAATAAAACTCTTCGAAGCAGCTATCCTTTCGTCTTTCCTCACAGGAAGACCAGATCCATTCGATTTGAAAGACTGTGTGACAGTGGAGGCCTTGTATCCATAACAAATTGTTATCCCAAACAACTTGGGGATAAAACCGCCTCTATGTGGGGTTGTTTGAAGCCTTTCAGGTTGGAATTTCTCCTCATGTTGCTTCCTTTTTGTTTTTCCAACAAACATATATGAGGAATCAATAGGCCCTCGGGGATTTTACATGCCCAACTAGCAAGACAGTTAACTAAAGAGATGTGCGTGAAATTCTTATCAAATCCACCATATGGTGTTTAGGGTTCAACGCTGATCTAGGTTGGGAGAGATTCAACGACGGAGGATCATTTTTCTCAATTAACTAGCAGGGGAGTTAACTGCAGAGGTGGGCTCAAAATTCTTGTGAAATCCAGTTTCACACACACTTGGAGTCCACTCTTTGTTGAGCATCAGAGGGATCATAGGTTGAGTTGGTTAAACCTAGAGGTTTTCCTAAATTTAGGACCGACTAAAACACGTATCCTTTTCTCTAATGACTGCATACAATGGGTCTGGTATCGCGAGCATAGTACATTCATAAGTAAACATTGCAGATATTAGGAACAATGAGAGAGGAATTATGTGAGCACACACACTTGTTTAGAAACAATACTTTCATTAGAAAACCTAAGGAATTTTATTATCATTATCATAACAAGGAAAATCATATATTTATACATCCACCGATGCACCTCAGTGCATTAATCAAATAAATCATACCGTATGCAAATAACACCGTACATAACAACAATCCACCACTTGGGGCTTCCATTTCACCAAATGCAAGACACAATCATTCTAACATTGTACTAGTTCATAAGCTTATAAGTTGTTATCTCATCATTGCATTGACATTAAAATGCATCTTTAACATAAACAAACATACCATGAGCTCAATAAGTTTGTAGAAACAATACTCAGTTACAGAACCTCTTGTAAAATGATCCACAATGAAAAGGGAACAACCAAGTTCCACCCAACCGTATATTAGGCACAAATAACTCCGTCCTCAATCACCCCTGAGCTAAACTATGCATTCCAAGAGTGGTGACAGTCAAGCCTAGTCTATTTCTCCAAAGAGAAATCACTTTCCTAACACAGAGTGAATACATAAAAATTATTCCTTGTTCCAACATACTCAATGGCGTCCCTCCTCCTAACATATGCTCTTTTATTTATCCTTTCTCTTTTTTCCTAGGTATTTTGCAACTAAAGGCCAATTCCCTCAAGGAATTTCCACTCCACTACCTCTTGATTCACCATGGTGATTCTAGCACCATACTGGCATTCCCACACCTGGTGTAATTGTTCTCATAATGACCCTTCATGTCCCTCACTCTTGAATGCATGGTTTCTTCATTTAACAAGGTTGTCCCTATCATTAATATTTTTATTACAAGCATAACGTTTCAGTTACATTTGTCCTCTAAGGGCTGATTGGCATATTCCAGGTCTGTCAATCACATTCAAAAATAAAATAGTCTCTTCAAAATTGTTACAATTAAATATTAATACTTAGGGGATATTAAACCTCGGTTCGTACAAAAATTTACCCTTTTAGTCATATTCCTTCTCCTATTTCATGACCGAAACTTTCTCCCACTTCTTAGACATCCACCTTCTACTTCTGTCTTGCTATCATGTTTCTCTTCTCTATTCTTCTCAAACTTCTTTTTTGGCATATCCAAAGTCTTTGCGCACAAATATTTATTTGTTAGAATCCATTCTCAAGATCCCTTTCTCGCCTATGAGCATATTAATCCATGTCTTTAAATATGTTATGTATCGTCCTCTAGGTCCTTGGAAAAAATATTTTTGGGTCTCACTATATGACCTTATAGTGTTGACAACATATTCAGAGATATATCCTTACAAAAGACTGTCAACCCAGAAATCAACAACCCTAGAGATAAGGTTTCTAATACTTTTAGCCACTGAATCAACTGAGGGATCCACTCTATCTTTTCTCCTCTTTAAAAAATGATTCTGTGTCATCAAATTTAACAACCATTCCTACAACACAATGGGAAATTCACTAAAGAAAATATCATGAATATTGGTATAAATGTATCTCTCCAACCACTCAGTTGGGTTCAATCGATATCCTTAACTTTTGTCCCATGCAAACTCTAGTGTCTTAGAATATACCCAATATTGAATTTCTGGCTTTGCCAGGTGCCATAACATGTCTCCACAAAAATGATTCACGGTCCCAGAAACTGAACCATTTATTAGTGTGTTTTTGTTCAACTTAGGTTTAGATCCCTTTGTTCTTCAACAAAGCCCAAGATATCAGCTCGATAGAGTAGGACCCCATTGGAAACACCTACGCACAAATGTAGTCTCACCTGAGATATCTATTGGGAACTGCCAGAACCAAGTTTCTGCAGTTTTGTGGGGATTTCTATTCTCAAATCACTCGACTAAAGTTGGGAATTATACTTCTAGTCATTTCTTTATTCATTCAAGATAACATTCTACTCATACATTGACAAACATCACAACATTTACAATAAAATCCTTATCATAGATTCAATCTAATATATATATATATATATATATATGTATGTATGTATGTATGTATGTATGTATGTATGTATGTATGTATGTATGTATGTATGTATGTATGTGTGTGTGTGTGTGTGTGTGTGTGTATATATATATACACACACATGTATATGTATACATGTACATATGGATATATATACATTTATATGTATAGATACACACACACACACACACACACATATATGGGTTTATTCATAAACATACGTTATGCAACATATTTAGACATGCTGATTCACAACATACATGCATTCGACATAAACAAAATTATGAAAGAAACACAGTGACAACATTTAATGTGGAAACACATCTAGGAAAAAACACAAAGGTCCTCTTCATCCGGCATGAGAAATAGGTTAGCGTATTTGGTATGCTCACTCAACTTGTAGAATCTTCTTTAGATATATTTTACAGTTCATATAATATATCTCTCTCCTCTTATGCTCTCAGGTTTGGATTCTATGTATTTGTCCTCTTCTTCTCTCATCCTTTGATAGACACACAACCTAGATCGACTCTAGCTAATAAGATCTCTTCTCCTCTCTATTATTAATATGCAAATATCCTAGATCAATTCTCTAGCTAAGAAGCTCTCATTTCCTATCTATTGTCGATCTATACACATCCTGATCAATTCTCAATCTAATCAACTCTCATGTCTCTCAACGTAGACCGACAGAAACAATGAACAACCTAGTAACAAGTGTAACATAGCTTGGGTTCTCCCTTTTATAAGATTTTACATGTCTTAATCAATTGACTCTTCTATGTTAGATGATAGGATGTCATTTCTATTTTCATACATTCAGTTACATTTGAAAATAGGCATTATCAACCCAAAATACAATTATGCTTTATTACCAAAAGTGTGCTTTATTCTAGCTAACTCCTTACCCATGACTAGTCAAACTATCCTTTTTAACTACTATATTCTTCTTTTGTCGTGGTTCCTTCTATCACGGCTCTTCTTCCATCATGACTCTTATTTAGTCATTTCTTTTCTTCTGTCAGAGCTTCCCTTCCTTCACATCTCTTCTTCCTTCACAACTCTTCTTCATCTGCATCTCTTCTTTCGTCATTGTTGGAGTCATTTACCCAACATGCACACTTAATTTGGTCAATTTGTCCTTATTAAACCACTATCCTAAGTTTAATTGAATTAATCGGCATCAGATGAGCACACTATGACATCAGCATGAGCACACCCGCGCCTACCTTCAATCAAGGATGCCAACTAAGCCTTCACCTTCACTCATGGAGGTTAACTGGGCTTCCTCCTTCAATAAGGGAGGCTAACTAGGCTTCCTCCTTCAATCATGGAGGCTAACTGGGCTTCCTCCTTTAATCGAGGAACCATTCTGGGGTGAACTGAGTGTCATAAGTGCACCTAATTGCTAAATGATTGTTTTTTTTCCTAACAATCAGTTAATTTGAGTTGTAAAGCCTCCTCCATTCATAATTTGATTATTTTTATTATTATTTATGAACTGGAGACAACTAGGGCGCCTCCAACCACTTTTGATGGCCAGTTTGACTTTAATTAACCTCATCAGGGTTCATTGGAGTTAATGAAGTGCTACCACTTGTTGACTGGCATGCAGTAACATGTGTCTGAGCTACTTTCAGTTAGACTCAGTCATCCATTGCACCTCGATACAGTTAGGACTCAGTTGAGTAAACCATGTCTTAATCAGTGGGTTAATCAGTTGAGTCAATCATGGCTTATTGTGGCTGACATTCAGTTAAGCTACACCTATTCATTCAATTCAAATGACCTCCTTGGGAATTCGAATTGTCTTGTAATTCATGCATCTTGCATGACCATTGTATTGTATTTCTCATTCTTTATTGATTATACATAGATGCTACTCCTATTGCAGCACCATTATGCCATTTTCATGCTTAATTGTCTGAAATCTCTTATGAGACTGTGTTTTAGTCCCTAGATTATTGTGACAGATTAATATGGTATTAGAGCTCACAGAGTGACGAAGCTCAGATCTCTCAAAAACATGGTTTTTGACAGATCTTGCATGATAAATTGAGCAAAAGCTCAAAATTCCAGCACTGCACCAGAATCAAAGCCTTACCACTTAATACCCCAAGTTATGGAATTGTTGATCAATCTTGATTGATCAATTATGTTGGGTGTGAATAAAGCCTAAAATGTGCTGGATTTTTGACCTTACGGTTTGATTGCAGGGTTTTAACAAGTGAAAAGCATTCACTACATCAGTTTGAGATGGCTTCTTCCGTCGAACTCTTGAATCCTTTCAATTTCCATTCATGGAAATGAGATATGGAGATCTAAATACGTTCCAGAGGACTCTACCAGGTCACTATGGACACTAAAGAAGATCCCACTCATGTGATAGACAAAGCTAGATTCTTGAACAAGAAAGATGAAGCATTCGGTTTCTTGTGTCTCTCTATTTCCAAGGATCTTCTTTCCACCTCTCGGGATTGAAGACTTCGAAGGAAATTTGGGACCAATTGGACACCATGTATGGAAAACAAGATGATTTGAGAGTTTATAATCTTGAAAATGAGTTGATGTCTCTCCAACCTTCCAATTTCGAGACCTTAAATGATTTTTTCACAAAGTTTAAGCACATTGTCTTACTATTGAAGCAGTGTAAGGTGGAGAAGGAGGATGATCAGCTCATCCTCACCATTCTCTCCAAAATTGGAGCTGATTATTCGATGCTAGTCTCTACATTCCCTGTAGTGAAGCTCACAACCTGTGGATGGAAGATGCCTTCACTCAATGCCTTCATTGAGTCCCTAACAATTGAACATGATAAGCTTGTCCAGATGGGGATCATCAGATCCTCCTATGATCAAGCCCTCTATGCTTCAGGACCCAAAGATCTGAAGGATAAAGGAAAGTATAAAAATATCCCAAAAACCAAATTTGAAGCTCCTAAGCCTAAAGTTCAAAACCAGCAGCATGAAGAGCCTTCCTGCTCAAAGAAGAATAAAAACAAAGGGTATCATGGAAAGGAAAAAGTCAAGTGTTCATACTGCGGGAAGGGATTCCACCCCGAACATGCCTGGATGAAAAAGAAAATTGATGAAGCTACTTCTCTTCTTGAGAAAAATCAAATCAATCTTCTGGAAATCTTTTGGAGGAGAGATAAGCAAGATCAGGAACCACAGCATGAAAGAGGTCATGCTCTCATGGCAAGCACTTCGAATTCCAATTCTGTTTTGATAGATTATGGAGCTTCGAATCACATGAAGGCTGAGAGAGACTCCTTCTCATCTTTGGATACCAGCAAAACCATTCCCATCCACATGGGAGATGACTCCACAATCATATCTGAAGGACAAGGTACTGTAAATCTTGAGCATGGTTATTTTTCCAATGTTCTATATGTACCATCTATTGCATCAAACCTTCTAAGTGTTTATCAAATGACACATACGGGGATGCCCAAGAGATCCTCCTTTAGCCCAGATGATGTAGAGATCATAGAAATTGCATCTGGAAAACTTGTAACAAAAGGCCTTGCAAACCATCATGCAAAAGCCTACAAGTTCTCCCATTTTGTGGCGGATGCAAAGCCCACCGCATTACTGACTCATGGAAATGAGGTTAGTATACTGTGCCATGAGAAGTTCAGCCACCTAAACTTCAAGTACTTGCAAAAATTACAGAATAATTCCATGGTTGAAGGCCTCCCGGTCATCAAAGTTATCACCAAAATTTGCAAGGGTTGTGTTGTTGGAAAGCACCCTGAGCATAAGTTTGATCGGGGGAAGGAAATCCAAGCATCAAGCATATTGGGGCTGATACATTCTGATATCAGAGAACCCATGCCTACTGCATCCATGAATGGATCAAGGTATGTCCTCACTTTCATAGATGATTTTTCCAGATACACATGGGTCTTTTTTATCAAAAAGAAGTCGAAAGTCTTGGAAAAAATCATTGATTTTAGGGCACTGATTGAGAATGCATCTCGAAAAAAGATCAAGATTTTGAGATCTAATAAATATAGGGAATATATTTGTAATGATTTTCTACATATATGTTCCCAAAGTGGTATTTGGATCCATCATTCAGTCCCCTACACTCCCCAGCAGAACAGTGTAGCGGAGAGAAAGAATTGGTCTCTTAAGGAGATGACCACTTGCATGTTAGAAGAAAAGAAGTTGGCTGCAAATTTGTGGGCTCATTAGAGGAAATTTCAACTCAAAATGGTTGTTTTAAATTTAAACCAAATTCCATGTCATCATGTGTTAGCTAATGAAATTTCTTTAAATTTGAAATACCGTATAGGTCTTAAACATTTTTTTAATATAAATTTGGAGATAGATATCATTAAAAAAACTACTTTTTTGTTTGTATTTTTGACATATCTCCCCGTGTTTTTTACTCAAATTTCGATCGAGAGAGATCATTGGATGCGGAATTAAATTCTGCATCCAATGAGTACCCACTCGGCATACTTTTGACGGATGCCCTCGGGGACTTCACTTAGTAAACCTCTCACATAGCATGTGTGATCGTGGGATATTAAAGAATACCCTTAATTTCGAGAGATATTGACCGAAACTCTTTTTGTTGAAACCCCCTCCCAATACTTAAAACCTCCTCCCTACCCCCTTTTATACCTCAATCCTTATAAACCACCCTACCCACTCCCACCTTAAACCTCTCATCCCCCCAATACCATCAATATATTGATTCAATTTTTGATAATTTTAAAACCCACAATATGAACTAACGTGATAGGATATTGGTCAACAAGTGAAGCTCCCGTGCGGACGCCTCTACTCCAAAAAAAAGAAATACCACGTTTTTTCAGTTGTTTTTGGGGTAGCGGGGTCCATCAAAAGTATACCTAGTGGGTGATCGAAATTTGAGCAAAAACATGGGTAGATATGTCAAAAATACAAACAAAAAAGTAGTTTTTTGCTTTTAATCCCCTAAAATTAATAAATATTATTTTATTATTTGAATAATTATTTGAATAATTTTTTTTAGGATGCCCATTTTGAGTTGAAATTTCCTCTAATGAAGCCCTGAATGCTGTAGCATACATTCAAAATAGAGTTCCACACTCATCCATTAAAGGGAAGACCCCTTTCGAATCCTACTTCGGAGACATGTCGGATGTGTCGAATCTCAGGGTGTTTGGCTCCACTGCATAGGCCCAAATTCCGCATGATAAAAGGAGGGATTTGCAACCGCAAAGCATCGAATGTTTTTTTATTGGATATCATGATGAATATAAAGGTTTTGAGCTGCTTGATATAATAACAAAACAAATCATCATTGAAAGGAGTGTCCGGTTCGATGAGCCTCTTGAGGAGGTAGAACTAGTGAAGGAGAAAACTGCTGAATTTCATTCGTATTCTACTGAATATTTGGAGGATGGAATTAGGGGTGATGACCCTGATTTGGATCCTATGATTTATGATATTAGTAAAAATCAAACATTAGATGCTGAACCAGAACCTAAAGTACAAAATCATCTCCCAACTTGGGCAGACACTCTCTTCCATAGGTGAAAACATTGGAAATCTAGATGATCCAAGAAGAACCCGGTCTGATTCCCAAAGAGAAGGTATTGCACTCTCTTGTATTGATTATTTTCTATGAAAATATTTTTATTTAATGATAATTTCAGATCCTAAGTCTTACTACCATTCTCGGAAGGATCCGAGATGGCAAGCTGCCATGGACAAAGAGATGAATTCTCTTCATAAAAACACTACTTGGGAGCTAGTTTCTCTTCCTTCGGGGAGGAAATTGGTTCGATGCAAGTGGGTGTTTCAGAATAAGGTTTCTTATGATGGCACAACCTATAAATATAAGGCAATTCTGGTATAAAAAGGTTTCTCCCAGGTCCAAGGTGTGGACTACCATGACACTTTTGCACCGGTTGCAAAAATGGACTCTGTGCACCTAGTTTTTGCAATTTCTGCATCTAAGCACTGGGAAGTTCATCATATGGATGTTAATTCTTCCTTTCTACATGGAGATATTCATGAGGAGTAATACATGAAATAGCCCGAGGGCTACATTTCTGATTCATCTTTGGTTTGCAAACTAAAGAAGTCACTATACGGGTAAAACATGCCCCAAGAGAGTGGTATTCCAAGATGGATTCCTTCTGTTAGAATATAATCCGTTAGGGATTATTGTAAATAAATAATAAATAGGAATATGAATAGATGCGTAGGAAGATGAAACGGCTGGTTCTCAACCGCCACATTGTAATGCAGAAATATTTGCATTTGGCTATGTAATACAACGAATCGGGAGTTATTACCAACAAGTGGTATCAGAGCAGGGCTGTCTGCCATAACTCCTGCCTTCTAGACCTTCATTCTGCCATATCTATTTCAGGCTGCCTGGCTACCTGCCCATCGCCAGTTTTCCCCTGCACGCATTCATTATGTGCGTTTATTTTCTGCTCATACGTTTGATGTATAATGAAGAGCCTAACCCTAAGTTGTAACCACCCTCTCCATTCATCTTCTGTTGTGTATGCTGCATATTGAAGATATTCTCCATACTACGTATTGAAGACATTTACAATATGCTTGTGCTCCAGCTAAGGCCAAAGCACCACCTGGTTCTAAAATACTTCTCTTCTCTTCAAACATGTCTTTTATTGATGCACATATAGCATCACGACTATCACTCCATCAACCAACTCTCTGCACAGGAGAAATGTTTCTTCTCCTACAACCTTAATTGCTACCGCATTTGCAAAGCCTCCTACATGATCCAACGTCACTCGTTTCCCATGATACAAAGCTAGAGCCTTGGAATTTGCATCTGTTGGCTCCACACCAATAATCCGTATCCCAGGCCGGACTCACTTTATGTAAGCAGCAATCCCAGCAATTAGACCACCTCCACGCACTGGTACAAATACAGCATGTAATGGGCCCTGAAGTTGGCGTATAATTTCCATTCCCGCGGTGAGTAATGCCATCGTTTGCTGACTGGAAGCGATGGAAATCTCGGAGGAGACCGCTGAGAATGTGGAGATAGCTGCGTTGATATATAATTTGAAGATTGTGGAGATAGCTGCGTTGATATATAACGCGTTGGAAATATATACTGCGTTATTATTTGCGTTGGTATCTGCTTTGTGAAGACCGCGTTGGAACCCAATGTGTGACGGTTGAACTGTATAATACCTTAGTGGAGAGTTGCGAGCTCCTTAAACCCTAATTTTTGCGGGCTCCCTTTGGTGTGCTAAAACCCTAAATCTATCCTTTTGCTATGTCTGCATATTAATTTTAAAGACTGCGTTGATACCATTTACTTCCTGCTGCCACTGAAGACCGGTGGAGACCATTGGAGACTCAAGTTTTTTCTCTAGAGCCTGAGCACCGTGAAGCTGTGCTTCCAGAACCTGCGTGGAGAAGACTGCCTGGTGCTGCGTGTTGAAGACTCTATATATTGAAGCCTGCGTGAAAGCTGATGAGTGAAACCTACGTGAAAGCTGATGCGTTGATTGCTGATGCGTTGACAGCATGAAGCTGGACACACTGATGCCATTGCAATGAAGCCTGAGTGGAGAATGAGCCTGAAGGCTGCTATCATTTGATGCTTGTGTGAAGTTTATGATGCGTTGTAATCTTGTGCTACGAGTTTGTATATGCTGTGTGGTGTATTGGAGATCGCTGGTGCTCTCCACCAAATAATGTATGATGTATTGTGCCTCATATATGTTACTGTGTGAAAGAGGCTGTGTTGAAGAGCTGCCTCTTTGCATTGAAGCGTAACCTGTTGGCACTTGTGATTGAACGCTCTTGCAGTTCTGAATCCTGCAGCTACTTAGTGAAGCATGTAGCTTGGGGAGTATGGTAAGTTTCGGTGTCGCTCTCTCAAATTTGTAGGCTCTGTCCATAGCCTGAGTTTGACATTCGATGCACATTTATCTTTCCACACGACAGGATGAAAAGTCCACTGTTTTATCCACTAATTATCATATGGAAAATAACCTTGAATTGAGTGATCATGCACAAGTACACTAAAAAATATCTCAAGGCACTGTGTTGGAATGTGCCTCCATATGTACATTATTTGAGGAGATGAAATTTCTTTGGAGTTGTATTGAGGAGTCATGCTACTATTGCTTCTAGCTACCTCCTCTCCAACCAAAGAACACTAATTCTTGGATGCCTTGTTGCTGCAATGAAGACTTCACTTATATATACTACTTGGAAACTTTTATATGATTGCTGGTGTATACATGCTGATGTATACTTCCTGAAATGCTGCTAAACCTGTGGAGCTGCCTACGAAATCAAGAAAGCCTGTGTAAATTCTGAAGACAAAGATTGATATATTGCAGACCGATCTCAGAGACTGAATACTGAGACTAATATGTGCAAATGTTGTGTGCTGTATATTATGCTGACTGATTGCTAGTGACTGATATAAAGAAGCGTGTGTATGACTGACAGTGATATATTTTGTACCTACTGATATATTTCCTATAAAATTGCATTGTATTCACCTTGGCAGAGACTGTAGACCTGCAAGGTTATTATTTTTATTTCTCTTTAAAAATTACACTAACAGTTGTAAAGATGCACTCTTTGGCATCTAGTATTGGTGCTTCCCTTGCCGGCAAAGACCAATCCAAAGACCCTTCCAAGGGAGATTGCGGCAAAGAGAGAGGCAGAAGAAGAATAAATTTCAGAGGCAGAGGGGGCAGAAGCAAAAGATCAGATTTGCAGTGCAAGCATTGTGGAAAGACTGGGCACACATCAGATCAATGTTGGGCTTCATGGGAGTCCATCAAAGACAAGCATAACCAGAAGAAAGATGACCAAGATGCTAGTAAATCTTCTGATTCTTGTATTGTTGCACATTGTAATCTTGGATTTAATGAAATGACTTCTCTTTCATCTTATAAAGATTGTTGGCTGCTTGATACTGGTGCAACATCACATATGACATTTAGAAAAGACTGTTTTGAAGAACTGAATGAAACAATAGATGGCATAGTTTACTTTGCAGATAAGTCAAGTATTAAACCAAAGGGAATGGGCACCATTCGACTAAAGATGCTTGGATTCCCTTATTTCTTGTTGAAGAACGTTCTCTATCTTCCTAAGTTGCAGAGAAGCCTGCTGTCCTTGGTGGAGATTCGACAGCAAGGCCATTCCATCCACATGTTTGATGGAATCGTTGAAATAACAAAGTCCTCTGACAACCAAGTCATCATGACTGGATATGAAGATGGGAAGCTGCTGAAGCTCAAGGGTTCATCAGCAATATTTCAGAACTATGCCTACCTCTCTCAACATGGAGAAGGTAATATGTCATCTAGTTCATTGTGGCATGCAAGATTTGGTCATCTAAATTATAATAGTCTTCGTT